>SJXQ01003951.1:0-318693 GCA_006408695.1 Aepyceros melampus | reverse complement strand
GTGCTGCGATTCATGGGGTCGCAAAGAGTCGGACACGACTGAGCGACTGAACTGATGTACTTAAAAAGACTGTAGCACTGAAATACATTTTATTGAATAAAGAATATCAAGAAAAATAATTAACAAAACCAAACTGTAAGTAATTGCCAAATGAGAGAGACCATAAGAGGCCACAGACTTTTAGACAGCAATGGGGGAAAGTGGTTAGGAAGGTTTTCAGAAGCAGATGGCTCACAATCTGAGAGGAGGGTGGGCACAGACAGGAGAGTGAAGCTCAGGTGGAACTAGTGCATTATTCACAGTGTGTTCAGAAAATCAAGTCTAGCTGGAGAGGGAGATTCATTTGAGGAGTCGTGGGAGAGAAGTATGGAAAGCTTGGCAAGGCTAGATTGTTGAGGACTACAAATGTCATGGTAAAGAGTTTGTGTATTATGAGGTGGGTATTATTTAAGGGTTTTTATTTTTTAATTTAAAAAAAATCACTTATTTTCTTCTGAATTTAGAATTGGAAACAGCTAGTAGGGTTGATTGATGACTTTTCCATGCAATATCAGCTGCAGCCTGTTGGCTCAGGTACATGCACAAGGCTGGCAAGTTGATACTAGCTATTGGTTGGAAATTCAGCTGAGGCTTTTGGCTAGGTCCTCAGTTCCTCTCCATGTTGACTTTCCTCATAGAGTGTTAGCTGGGTTTCAAGAACAAATATTCCAAGCAAGGGGTAGTGGCAGCTACTAATCTGTTCATGTTTGGCCAGGAAACTGGTACAGAATCATTTCCACCATATTCTACCACTTAAACTGCTGCAGGGTCTATGAGATTTAAGACAAGGGGACATAGCCTACACCTCTCAACAACAGGAGTGAGAAGGAATTTGTACCATTTTTAGTCTCCTGAATGGAATGAGGAGTAAATCTTAGCCCTCAATGGTTCCTTCACCTGGATGCTTTTCTTCAGTGAACAACCTGAACTCCTGTACATGGCAGCCCTTCCAGGAGAGGTCCACAAGCAAAGCTCTCATATGGATTGGTGTCTAAGTAGGGGAAGTAAAGGGCATGAGTGTTCAGTTAAGAGAATTAGACATTTCAAGAATGAAGCAGAGGAGACTGGTATAGTATAAGGTACCACATTGTTCAAGAGCAAAGTGTATGTTAGCTTCCAGTGTGTTTTGTGAATGTGAGAGTTGGACTGTAAAGAAGGCTGAGCGCTGAAGTGTTGATGCTTTTGAACTGTGGTGTTGTAGAAGACTCTTGAGAGCCCCTTGGACTGCAGGGAGATCAAACCAGTCAATCCTAAAGGAAATCAATGCTGAATATTCATTGGAGAGACTAATGCTGAGTCTGAAGCTCTAATACTTTGGTCACTTAATGCAAAGAGCTGACTCATTGTATAAGACCTGATTCTGGGAAAGATTGAAGGCAGGAGGAGAAGGGCACAATAGAGGACTAGATGCTTGGATGGCATCGCCGACTCAATGGACGTGAGTTTCATAAAGCTCCGGGAGATGATGAAGGACAGGAAGCCTGGCGTTCTGTAGTCCATGGGGTCCCAAAGAGTCGGACATGACTGAACAACTGTATTTTGTAACTGATTTGACATGTAGTCCCTAAGTATAGTTAATGATCTTTCAGTTGATTCTTTCCCACCATTTTGGGGGTCGGGGGAAAGCTTGAACTTTTCCTTTTAAAATTTGAGGGAATAGATTTATTCAGAGTACCTTCTTTGTCTGTCTCTAAATCTGCATATATAACTGTATTAATGTAATTAACTTTGAATTTTTAGAAAAGAAATGGTGACTGATTTATTTATATATCTAATTGTGTGTGCGTATGTGATGTACATACCACACATATTTAGGGGGGTTATGTGTGTGCACGTCGACATACTTTACCTGACTCTAAACTGTCTGTTCTTTATGGTCTAATGCAGAGATGAATATTTTATTCCTCTGTTTCTTTTAGCAGAGATGAGTTTGGTGTGATGAATCTTTGTTATAATTCTTGCAACCTAGCAAGAATTATAGCCTAAATCCTTAAGAGGGAATTTACCACATGAATTTCTACAGTGTAGACTCATGGTATAATCCTAAAAGTTATCTCCTCCCATCTTTGGAATAAATCTGTCTATGTCTGTGCTGAGTCACATAGAATAATGAATCCATTAAGCCTAAAATAAGACGACCTGAATGTTACTCTGAGTTGACATTATCTGTGACCAGAAAAAAACAATTCATCACTTTATATTTCCGTTTTCTTGGATTTAAGCATGGAGATAATATTACTATATGGGGGAGTATAAAGTAAGAAATGTGAAAGTGGTTTTATATGACTTTTTAAGGCCATACAAATGGCAGAAATTTTTTAGTGAAATTGAATTAGACATCTTTAATGAGAACCCGCATTATTTATTTTAAAATACGTTTAAATGCTTTAAAAACACAGAATACTATCCCAAAACTTTCATTCTGATTTTTTAAAGGCAAACTTGGAACATTTATAGGTAGTCCTTTTAACAAAATATTTGTAATAAAACAAGTCTTAGCATTTTTCTCTGTCCTTTTCATCTTTACAGATTTGAAAAACTGTTACAATTGTTGTTTAAATCAATATGTCTAACAAAGCAAATGCTTCCAAGAAAAAATCTCAACAGTTAAAAAGAAATCCAAAAAGAAAAATTGATGATGAAGAAGCAGAATTACCAGAGAAAAAGGTAATCATTCAGGACTTATTCAAAGAGTTTATCGTTCAGGACTCTGGTAAAAATATCATCTGTTCTGTATAAAGGAGTATATGAAGACTAAAGGTCAGCTTTACTATAAATTATAGTAATTTATATTCCACATGTATGGTTATGTGGGAGCTGCTGCAACATGATTTATAAAAACTTGCAGATAAAGATTTTTTACTTCTTTTCCAAAATATTAATCAGAGAATTCTTTGGGGAAGATGCTATGGGACACTGCTAAGGTGTTCAAATGGGAATACTGGTAATAAAGTGTAATAAAGTGAATATGGCATTCATATATTAAAAGACAAGAGAATCTGTCAGTTGGTAGAAGAGATTTTTATTAACATCAAGAAAAATTAGTTGGAGAGGAATTAGCTTCTTCCTGCCATAACTTTGTGTCTCTCTTATAAAAGAAATAATCAGCATTTTTTTCTCTGTATTAGATAATGCCTATATTTTTTGTTTTGCAGGAAAAGTATTTAACACTATTTCATAGGCAAAATAAGTAATGATTTCTTTAAAACATTCTTTAGCACCATATGAAATTCTTTTATACATTATCACCGTTGTTCAGGAGTTGCTTTATTATATCCTCCACTTGTGATAAATACACACCTTTTGCTGTAGAAGTAGCAATATACTTTTTGTCATCTTTCCAGAAGGTATATGAATTCACTCCAACATACATGACAAATCTATTACAAAAGCAGTATCTTTTTATCTAGTGCTTAATTGTGTGTGCATGTTTGTGTCTTTTTCTCTCTAGGTTAGAAACACAGTGAAAAAAAATAAAAATAATCCAAAACATCTGTCTTCTGAAGGTATTTCTTTTCTAGTTTTGTTTCACCATATCTTTCTCAAGCTATATCTATTTATGAAAAAGTTCTCAGCATCTTGTTTATGAATTTTGCATAAGCAAAACATAGTAATAAATGGTAGCATTCTCATTTTTGCAAGAATATGTAGTGTTGGTTAGTCAGATACCTAAGTCAGCTAAAATTTTACTTAGCACCACTAGCAAAATACTGTGTGGGTTTCTAAATTGAAAGAAACTAGAGAAATTCAAAGTATACAACAGTCTGACTTATTCTGGTTTGTGATATAGAGACATACCTACTGATTTCTCTTTGAGACAAATACCCTGTTCTGCTACCACTGTTTAGATTAGATTGGAGCTAAGTTTGTCTGGAGTAAATTAGTTTGGAGTGATCATCTTTACTTAAATATCACTTCATCATGGAAGAATTTTCTACCTCCTCACCCAGGAACAGGTTAGGTCCTCTGGTTTTATACTTACATAATGAACAATGCTTTTTCTTTTGTATTGCTTTGCATACCTGTAACTATAATTATTTAATCTCCCTTCTCTCCAAATAAATTTTCATATAAGCCAATAGTGTATCTCCTTTGTGTATTTATTATAAGCAGAACAATGTTGGTAAACTACCAGACACTCAGTATCTATTTTTGGTTTGCTTAATTGCCTTAGTTCCAGTTGCCATCCAACATACGGCAAAAAGCATTTTCCTAGTCTTCTCAATAAGTCCTTTAGTTCAGGTCATTTCTGAGAACCAGACTTTTATGCTGAATCCTAATAATTGTAGCTTAGTTCTTCATTTAAAATTGTCTTGTGTTTCTGTCTGCAATATCAGCTAATAGTATTTAAGTTAACACAATAACAACATATTCAACACCTGGCATTTTATGACTGTGCAATAAAAAAAGAAATTAAACAGCTAATATAGCTTTATAGTATTGTGGTTCTCATAATTCCATTGGTTCTTTTTAGATAACCTTGTCCTTGAATTTATAAATAAAAATATACACATTTCTAGATTAACCTCAGTCTCTTCTTTGCCAGTGACGAGACAAACAAAGCATACTACTCTAAAACAGGTAAAGATAGCATCCAACAAGAGAAAAACCTGGCAACCTCTTTCGAAGAGTAGCAGAGAATATTTGCAAACTATGATGGAATCTATAGCAATGTGAGTATGAAATATTTTACATTTCACTGTTTTCATTTCTACTTATGTTTCCTACAAACAGTATCCTTTTAAATACTGTTGTCTATATTATGGTGATATGGTTTTTTTCTCTTTCACAAGAAGGTTTTTTTAATGTCTTGATGGCCTAAGCCTTCAGTTAAAAAAAGCCTTTATTAACGTCAGAAACTTGGAATTTTATCGCTGAAATATAAATGAAGTCTACGTGGCCTAATCTGCTCTCTGTAAACTTAAAACTTTTTTCTGTCAAGAGGGATACTTTAGGAAGAAGTTTGCTCAAATTGATAGTTTATATGGAAGCAGTGCTAACAGGAATACAGAGATAGGACTCGGCCATCAAGGCGCTGAAATCCATGACAAGAGGCATATAAATTAGTTACAATGATATAATGTGATAAAAAGAACTTAGATCATTCAGTTCAATTCAGTCACTCAGTCGTGTATGACTTTTGCAACCCCATGAACCGCAGCACACCAGGCCTCCCTGTCCATCTCCAGTGCCCCGAGTTCACCCAAACCCAAGTCCATCAAGTTGGTGATACCATCCAACCATCTAATCCCCTGTCGTCCCCTTCTCCTCCTTCCCTCAATCTTTCCCAGCATCAGGGTCTTTTCCAATGAGTCAGCTCTTCGCAGCAGATGGTCAAAGTATTGGAGTTTCAGCTTCAGCATCAGTCCTTCCAATGAAAACCCAGGACTGATCTCCTTTAGGATGGACTGGTTGGATCTCCTTGCAGTCCACGGGACTCTCAAGAGTCTTCTTCAACACCACAGTTCAAAAGCATCAATTCTTCGGTGCTCAGCTTTCTTTATAGTCCAACTCTCACATCCATACATGACTACTGGAAAAACCATAGCCTTGACTAGATGGACTTTGTTGGCAAAGGAATGTCTCTGCTTTTTAATATGCTGTCTAAGTTGCTAATAACTTTCCTTCCAATGAGTAAGCGTCCTTTCATTTCATGGCTGCAATCACCATCTGCAGTGATTTTGGAGCCCAAAAAAATAAAGTCTGACACTGTTTCCACTGTTTCTCCGTCTATTTACCATGAAGTGATGGGACTGGATGCCATGATCTTAATTTACTGAATGTTGAGCTTTGAGCCACCTTTTCCCTCTCCTCTTTCATTTGCATCAAGAGGCTCTTTAGTTCTTCTTCACTTTCTGCCATAAGGGTGGTGTCATCTGCATATCTGAGATTATTGATATTTCTCCCAGCAATCTTGATTCCAGCTTGTGCTTCATCCAGCCCAGTGTTTCTCATGATGTACTCTGCATAGACGTTAAATAAGCAGAGTGACACTAGACAGTCTTGACGTACTTCTTTTCCTATTTGGAACCAGTCTGTTGTTCCATGTCCAGTTCTAACTTACTTTCTGACCTGCATACAGATTTCTCAAGAGGCAGGTCAAGTAGTCTGATATTCCCATCTCTTTCAGAATTTTCCACAGTTTATTGTGATCCACACAGTAAAGGCTTTGGCATAGTCAATAAAGCAGAAATAGATATTTTTCTGGAACTCTCTTGTTTTTTCCATGATCCAGTGGATGTTGGCAATTTGATATCTGGTTCCTCTGCCTTTTCTAAAACCAGCTTGAACATCTGAAAGTTCATGGTTCACATATTGCTGAAGCCTGGCTTGGAGAATTTTGAGCATTACTTTACTAACGTGTGAGATGAGTGCGAGTGTGCAGTAGTTGGAGCATTCTTTGGCATTGCCTTTCTTTGGAATTGGGATGAAAACTGACCTTTTCCAGTCCTGTGGCCACTGCTGAGTTTTCCAAATTTGCTGGCATATTGAGTGCAGCACTTTCACAGCATCGTCTTTCAGGATTTGAGATAGCTCAACTGGAATTCCATCACCTCCACTAGCTTTGTTCGTAGTGATACTTCCTAAGGCCCACTTGACTTCGCATTCCAGGATGTGAATCTGGCGAGTGATCATACCATCATGATTATCTGAGTCGTGAAGATCTTTTTTGTATAGTTCTTCTGTGTATTCTTGCCACCTCTTCTTAATGTCTTCTGTTTCTGTTAGGTCCCTACCATATATATCCTTTATTGTGCCCATCTTTGCATGAAATGATCCCTTGGTATCTCTAATTTTATTGAAAAGATCTCTAGTCTTTCCCATTCTATTATTTTCCTCTATATCTTTGCATTGATCACTTGAGGAAAGCTTTCTTATCTCTCCTTGCTATTCTTGAACTCTGCATTCAGATGGGTATATCTTTCCTGAATTCCATCACCTCCACTAGCTTTGTTCGTAGTGATACTTCCTAAGGCCCACTTGACTTCGCATTCCAGGATGTGAATCTGGCGAGTGATCATACCATCATGATTATCTGAGTCGTGAAGATCTTTTTTGTATAGTTCTTCTGTGTATTCTTGCCACCTCTTCTTAATGTCTTCTGTTTCTGTTAGGTCCCTACCATATATATCCTTTATTGTGCCCATCTTTGCATGAAATGATCCCTTGGTATCTCTAATTTTATTGAAAAGATCTCTAGTCTTTCCCATTCTATTATTTTCCTCTATATCTTTGCATTGATCACTTGAGGAAAGCTTTCTTATCTCTCCTTGCTATTCTTGAACTCTGCATTCAGATGGGTATATCTTTCCTTTTCTGTTTTGCTTTTCACTTCCCTTCTTTTACAGCTATTTGTAAGGCCTCCTCAGACAGCCATTTTGCTTTTTTGCATTTCTTTTCCATGGGGATGGTCTTGATTCCTGTCTCCTGTACAATGTCACAAACCTCCATCAATAGTTCATCAGACACTCTTATCAGATCTAGTCCCTTAAATTTATTTCTCACTTCCACTGTATAGTCATAAGGGATTTGATTTAGGTCATATCTGAATGGTCTAGTGGTTTTCTCCACTTTCTTCAATTTCAGTCTGATAAGGAATTATGATCCGAGCCACAGTCAGCTCCTGGTCTTGTTTTTGCTGACTGCTTAGAGCTTCTCCATCTTTGGCTGCAGAGAATAGAATCAATCTGATTTCAGTGTTGACCATCTGGTGATGTCCATGTATACTGTCTTCTTTTCTGTTATTGGAAGAGGGTGTTTGCTATGACCAGTGCGTTCTCTTGGCAGAACTCTATTAGCCTTTGCCCTGCTTCATTCTGTACTCCCAGGCCAAATATGCCTATTACTCCAGGTGTATCTTGACTTCCTACTTTTGCATTCCAGTCCTCTGTAATGAAAAGGGCATCTTTTTGGGGTGTTAGTTCTAGAAGGTCTTGTAGGTCTTCACAGAACCGTTCAGCTTCAGCTTCTTCAATGTTATCAGTCGGGGCATAGACTTGGATTACTGTGATATTGAATGGTTTGCCTTGGAAATGAACAGAGATCATTCTGTCACTTTTGAGACTGCATTCAAGTACTGCATTTCAGACTTTTTCGTTGACGATGGTGGCTACTCCATTTCTTCTAAGGGATTCCTGCCCACAGTAGTAAATATAATGGTCATCTGAGTTAAATTCATCCATTCCAGTCCATCTTAGTTCACTTAGATTATTCCTCTGCTTTAAATGTCCTTGACATAAAATAAAGTGATTGATTCTGCCTGGTTAATAAGAAGGGGCACTTGAAAGAAATTAGAAAAAATAAAAAGATTAAATATATGTAATGTTTCAAACGAATATTTATTCAATCCCAATATTTATTCAATCCTATTTTTTCTTTTCTAGATCAGTTCTGAGTGAAAGTATTAGAGAAAACCAACAAATTCAATATCATCTGAATTTCCTAAAGAAAAGGTAATATAGTTATACAATTAAAAAACAGTTGAAACACAATTGGTAAAAATCCAATCTGTTCTTGTGTTACCAGAACAGATATTTATGGAATATAGACATTTTTTATTTGGGGTTTTCATTCTTTTGTTGTCATTTTTGTTTGTTTGTTTTGTTTTGTTTTTTTGTTGTCGTTTTAAGAAGATGAATGGTTTGGGAATATGTATTCTACCCTAAGCTGCTGCTGCATGGAATTCTGAAGTAAGTTAAATATAAGAGAATTTCTAAAGAATCTGAAAATCAAAGCAGCTACTTCCAAAGTTCACTTTTCTGTGTTGAGGTTTGAAAAAAAAATTTTTCAACTCTAACTCCGTTCAACTTCATTTTGAACAATTGCAAGTTAACAGTTCACCACTCTCAATTGTTACTTAGTCTATTGCCCTGTTTTCTCTTCACTTCATACTATATAGCATTATTTGTAACAAGTATAATTTTCCAGGATACTATTGCTCTTTATTTCTGGCAGGTCACAGATGGAGTTTTCTTTTCAAGTATTTTTTGTTTTGTTTTGTTTAAGTAATTTTATTTATTTATATAAATAAATATGCTGTACTGGGTCTTCGTTGCTGTGTTGTCTTTTCTCTAGCTGTGGCAAGTAGGGGCTACTCTCTAGCTGCAGGACATGGGCTTCTCATTGTGGTGGCTTCTCTTGTTGCAGAGCTCAAGCTCTAAGGCACTCAGGCTTTAGTAGTTGCAGCTCCCAGGCTGTAGAGCACGTTCTCAATAGTTGTGGCACAGGAGCTTAGTTGCTCTGAAACATGTGGGATCTTCCCCATCAGGGTCAAACCTGTGTCTCCAGCATTGTCAGGCAGATTCTTTACCACTGAGCCACAGGGAAGCCCCCAAGTGTTCTTTAAAGTCACCACTGCCAATAATTTTCAGTGACTTCATTTTTCCTGCATCTGCCCTAAGCTGCTGCTGCATGAAGTTTTGAAGTAAGTTAAACTTAAGAGAATTTATAAAGAATCAGAAAGTCAAAATCACCTACTTCCAGCTTTCTTTTCATAGAAGAATGTTCTGCATGTTAGTTTCCTCACGTTTGCTTGGAAATGTTTGTGACCTAGTACTTTATTCTTGGGAAGCATGAGCACAAATACTGCTTTTTTAATTCATAATTCTCAATGATATTAATAGTAAGAAAATAGAAAGGGTAAGATAGGATGGAGTGGATGGGTGTGAGAGTTTGTGGAGCCAGGTTGAAGAGATTAAAGAAAGACAACTAGTAGTGAACTTGTAAACTGTTTATAGGAATGACAACCTGTTAGTAAAGAAGGAGTGACTAAAAATTTAATAGATAAACTAATACATAATAAAATGTAGCAAAAATAAATAAAATGTAGCTATTTATGATCTTTTTAATATGGGGCAGGTAGCCATGTTTGGTATGTTATGAATGAGAATATTTTAGTGTGTAATAGCTTTTCTTCACAGCGATCACACTGGTTCATCAGAAAGGATTAAATTCTGTTCAACAGATAACCTGTTTTTTCACAATACAGCAGCCATGGAGATAGCCAGACTGCTTATTGTCTCTTCATTTTTGCCTTTACAGGTCACTTTCTTTAGTTCCCAAAGTAGCAATACTCAAGATACTTTCCCTTCTTCTGATATGACAGTGTCGCCTTAGCAAATTGATTCTAATTAGAATCTGAACAAATTTTCCTCTAGCACCATTTCTGTGGCCTTCCATGGTAGCTCAGCTAGTAAAGAATCCACCTGCAATGCAGGAGACCCCAGTTCTAGCCCTGGGTTGGGAAGATCCCCTGGAGGAGGGCATGACAACCCACCCCGGTATTCTTGCCTGGAGAATTCCCATAACAGAGGAGCCTGGCGGGGGCTACAGTCCACGAGGTCACAAAGAGTCACATATGACTGAGCAACTAGGCACCGCACAGCATATCTCCAAATACAGTTGGAACACTGTGCTTAGAGATACTTTGTGAATAAAAGTGATAGAGAATTATGTTTCCTGGTATGTTAACATATTTAAGTCCTACAGTAAATCTGTTTCATTTTGTTTAACTTGGTGGTAGAGGTTTAGTCACTAAGTCATGTCCAAGACCCTGTACACTATAGCCCGCCAGGCTTCTCTGTCCATGGGATTTCCCAGACAAGAATACTGAAGTGGGTTGCCATTTCCTTCTCCAGAGGATCTTCGCAACCCAGCATCTTCCAAGTTAGTGTTTACCACAGGAACTCATTATTTTATAATTAGTCTCGTCTCTGCTACTGTCTTCATGTTGTGTTCATTCTTTTAGACAAGTTGTCCTCACTAGATTAGAACTGTATATATAGATAGCTTCCTGTTTAGAAAGAAGCAAAAGAAAGCTCCTAGCCTCTTAGCTTCAGTTAGAATATTCTGGGTGATGGATTCTGATTGGTTTGGGAGATTTGCCTCTCGTTGTACTGATTTTGTGACAAGAGCTGTTATGATTGATATCGATTGAATCATATATGCTTTTCCTTGTCATGAAACAATAGAGTTGCTCAGTTCAGTCGCTCAGTTGTGTCCGACTCTTTGCGACCCCGTGAATCGCAGCACGCCAGGCCTCCCTGTCCATCACCAACTCCCGGAGTTCACTCCAACTCACGTCCATCAAGTCAGTGGTGCCATCCAGCCATCTCATCCTCAGTCCTCCCCTTCTCCTCCTGCCCCCAATCCCTCCCAGCATCAGGGTCTTTTCCAATGAGTCAACTCTTCGCATGAGGTGGCCAAAGTACTGGAGCTTCAGCTTTAGCATCATTCCTTCCAAAGAAATCCCAGGGTTGATCTCCTTCAGAATGGACTGGTTGGATCTCCTTGCAGTCCAAGGGACTCGCAAGAGTCTTCTCCAACACCACAGTTCAAAAGCATCAATTCTTCGGCTCTCAGCCTTCTTCACAGTCCAACTCTCACATCCAAACATGACCACAGGAAAAACCATAGCCTTGACTAGACGGACCTTAGTCAGCAAAGCAATGTCTCTGCTTTTGAATATACTATCTAGGTTGGTCATAACTTTTCTTCCAAGGAGTAAGCGTCTTTTAATTTCATGGCTGCAGTCACCATCTGCAGTGATTTTGGAGCCCAAAAAAATAAAGTCTGACACTGTTTCTACTGTTTCCCCATCTATTTCCCATGAAGTGATGGGGCCAGATGCCATGATCTTCGTTTTCTGAATGTTGAGCTTTAAGCCAACTTTTTCACTCTCCTCTTTCACTTTCATCAAGAGGCTTTTTAGCTCTTCTTCACTTTCTGCCATAAGGGTGGTGTCAGCTGCATATCTGAGGTTATTGATATTTCTCCCGGCAATCTTGATTCCAGCTTGTGTTTCTTCCAGCCCAGCGTTTCTCATGAGGTACTCTGCATATAAGTTAAATAAGCAGGGTGACAATATACAGCCTTGATGTACTCCTTTTCCTATTTGGAACCAGTCTGTTGTTCCATGTCCAGTTCTAACTGTTGCTTCCTGAATAGAGTTGCTAGTCAAAAATTAGCCACTAGACTTCTAGAGGAACATATTTTGGGGAATTCTGACTTATACAGTGTTGCAAATGGTGCTTAGATGTTGTTGACATAGTATTATGATAGGTATATTGTAACATGATAAATTGGTTATATTTTAATAAGATTTTGTAGAATAACCTACAAATTTAGAACATTTTGAATGGTGAATGACCTTTCTGCAGAACAGTTTTGATAAAGTTTTAGAAAAAAACTGTTTATAAAGGGAATCTTTATTTTACCTAAACCAAAAATTCAGACAGGTTTTGTGCTTATGGGCTTTTAATGATGATTTGGGGAATAGCTGAAGTTTATCCTGACAGTTTAATGAAAAGTATGATTGATAGAGTTTAAACAACCTAGTTTTTTCTTTATAAAAATTAATATTTTGAGTAAGATCTCAGGAAGACAAATCTTGGGTTCCACTGTTCTTCTAATTGCCTGCAAATTTCAAGTAGTAGGATTTTCTTTAGGATCCAGATACACTGCTATTAGACAGAAGGAACCAAATTTAGATTTTGCTTCTTGATTTCTTCTCATGGAACTCAAGAATCAAACCTGGGAAAGCTGTATTGCTGTCTGCTGGAAGTGAGGTTAGTCATAAGATTTGAAGGGGATTTTTTTTTTAAGTTAGGAAAAAATCATTAACTTAGAGTAACTGATACAGGCATTCTCTTTTATTGGTCACATTCTGTGAAACAAGTGAGATTTAAAGTTCAGAGTCATAGTCAAGACTAACAGAATAATGTTTCATCTCTTACCAGAAATTCACATTAAATGATAGACTTATGTATTGTAATAGTCCAGGAAACACATTCAGAAGTTACAAGGAAATTTTTAGTTTATTTTAAACTGTGTATAAATAATCAGTTGTTAAATGTGTAAAAGAGAAACTTTTCCTTTTATAAAGCAACTTAGGTACCCCATGATTTGTGATAAATCTTAGTCAATCAAAAGACTTAATGAGGACTTGTCAGGGCTTTTGGTGGGGTGGAGGATTACTGCTAAGATTAGCTGCTGTTAATAAAAGAATATTTCAGCCTTTAGTAATATGAAGGAAAGAAAAAGGGGACTACACTATTTCAAATCAAAAACAATACTAATGGTACTCAAAAATAAGCAGTTATGTTTTTATTCTGTCCCAAAGATTGCTGCAACTGTGTGAAACCCTGAAGGTCCCTCCCAAAAAGCTGCAAGATTTATCTCATGTGTCAAGTCTACTGAAAATGGAAAGGGCACAGAACAGAGCTAATGAGGAAGGTCTGGTGTCATTGCAGGTATGAAGTTTGAAAAGGGAATTCATTATTAGGGGAGAGGGGAAGAGATTTAATTTAAAGTTTTTTAAATTATGTTATTCTTCTAGTAACTAGTACTACATCTTGGACAAGGTTTTTTATTAACTTTTTTCTTTTAATCAAAGCAAAACCTTTCAATTTTGGTCCTCTAAAGTTAAGACTATTTCTAATATATTTGTAATTAAGTAGCAGCCTTTTTTTTTTTTTTATCAGACTTTAAATATAATGAACTGTCTTATTTTTGATTAGCAAGTTAATAGGAATCATCACTAAATGCTGTAGAATTTCAAAACATTAGTTTTTCTGTCCTTCAGTGCTACTTTATTGACAAGAACACAATCATCATCATTATTTTTATAATCGTTATAGATAACATGTAACAAGAGCCTTCTGTTTTTCTAGTCACTGTTCTAAGCACTTTACAGTTATAGCCCTTAATGACTTTAAGAGGCTTGCGCTATATTTCATGTTTGACAAATGTGAAAAAGAGAAATATTGGTGCTTTTAGCTGAACCTTAGACAAACAACTGCTCACAGTTGTGATGCAGTCGTATTAGTCCAACTTTAGGGCATGTGATTTTTTATCTTTATCCTGTGGAAGGTAGTGAGAGATAATATTTGCTGTTAGGATAAACAATAGGTTTTTAATTAGTGGATACTTTAGCAGTTAAGAAAAGCAATCTTAAGGGGCTTATTAAATAATTATTAAAACTAAAACAGATTGGACCATATATCCCTTTGCTGCTTTGAAGTAGTTTGTAGATCTGGTCTTTGTCAGGATGTCAACTTTGTAAAGTAATAAGTCTGTTAATCTGTTACAAGGTGGTGGTAGTTTAAACAGGGGTTGCATCCCCAATGAGTCAGCATTCACAAATAGGTCATTCCAGCTTTTCCATGTGATTGAGAATAAAAATGGAAGAGTTTATTTGTAAGCAGCAGATCTACTTATGGATCTATAAATTACAGATTTATAAATTTGTGATTTATATATTGTAAATATATTGTAAACTTAATATATTTTTTAAACTTATATATATTGTAAATTTTCGTTGTTACTGTTCAGTCATCAAGTCATGTCCGACTCTTAGAGTCCTCATGGACTGTAGCACACCAGGCTTCCCTGTCCTTCACCATCTCACAGAATTTGCCCAGTGATACCATCCAAGCATCTCATCCACTGTTACCTTCCTCTCCTTCTGCCTTCAGTCTTTCCCAGCACCACAGTCTTTTCCAGTGAGTTGGCTCAGAGGTTAAAGCGTCTGCCTCCAATGCGGGAGACCCGGGTCAATCCCTGGGTCGGGAAGATCCTCTGGAGAAGGAAATGGCAATCCACTCCAGTATTCTTGCCTGGAGAATCCCATGGACGGAGAAGCCTAGTAGGTTACAGTCCACGGGGTCACAAAGAGTCAGACATGACTGAGTGACTTCACCTTAGCTGTTTGCATCAGGCGGCCAAATACTGGAACTTCAGTTTCAGCATCAGTCCTTCCAAAGAGTGTTCAGGGTTGATATCCTTTAAGATTGACTGGTTTGATCTCCTTGGTTTCCAAGGAACTCTCAAGAGTCTTCTCTAACACCACAGCTGAAAAACTCTGCCTTCTTTATTGCCCACTTTCACATCCATACATGACTACTGTAAATTTATAGAGTGATGTTTAGTGGCTTTCTCACTTTCTTCATTGTGTGAGGTTATATTTAACTTTCATTACAGTGTTGCTTTGCAAGAGAATATTTTCAGTACTGTCACTAGCTCCTCCGCTTAATGAACAGTTGGGCAGCATAATATGGCTTTTTTTTTCTTTTTTCAGCTTTGTTTGAGATATAAGTAGCAAAGATATCTAAAGTGTACATCATGGTGATTTAATGTATATATACATTGTGAAAGGATTTCCCTCCATCTTATTAATTAATGCATCTGTCACCTCACTGTTATTTTGGGTTTTTTTGTTTTGTTTTGTTTTTTGTTTTTTTGGTAAGGACATTGAAGTTCTACTTTCAAATATATAATACAAATTTCAGTTATATAATGCATTGTTCTCCATGTTTTGTATCAGATCCTGTGACCTTGTTTGGCCTAGTAAATGGAGCTCTCAGACCTAGAGTTTTGGGTACTCAGGAATCAGCACCTTTCTGTAACGGTCAGATGATAAACATCTTGCTCTTTATGAGTCGCATTGGTTTTCATTACATAGTCTTTTTCGTGTTTTTAACATCCTTTAGAAATGTAAAAATCATTCATAGCTCTTGAACCAATCGAAAACCGCCCATGAGCAGTTACAGACCTCTGCAGGTACCCTTTCTAACGGTTCTAGAAGCCATAATATGTTTGTTAAGGAAGATTACTATAATTGACAGTAACAGTTCTGCTTTCAGTATTTGGAAAATGATGTTAAATGTAAATACCAACCATATTGCTCATCAGTATTTCAGAGTTATTACTTCATTACTTTCATGCAGCTTCTGTATGGCTTATTTACTTGTTCCCTGATCCCCAGAGGCCGTGCTGTCCTTTGCTGTTGCTAGGACTATATTTGAAAGCAATGCAGTACTTAATACCATTTAGAAACCCAGAAGTTGGCTAACTCTGTGTGTGGCCTGCAGTCAGTACACCCCTGGTATTCCCCATATTTATTTCATTCATTTATTTTCTCTTTTGTTTTCCTCCGTATGTTTTATGTTCTTTTTATGTGAGAAACTGCCACTCATTTTCTGCTATTATCTTTGCCCTAATGTTCAGCACTTTTTCTTTTGGCAAATGAAAATAGCACTCAGATGTTCCTAAATTAGAGTTTCTCTGCTATTACATACTGCTTAAGGAATGCTGCTATACCTGCTGCTGTGAATCCTTGGGTTCTGCTAAATTCACATAGGTCTTCCAGGATCTCTGATACCAGCAGCTTTGGTAAGTTTTTGACGAAAGTTGTAAAAGGTTCATGCACATCTTTGTTCCATTGGTAAATCAATCTCTAGGGAGACTTTTTTGAAAGCAAAATGAAAATTACCAGTTTCTTCCAGAAGTGTTTTAACATGTAAGATGTTTTTAAAAGTGTTTGGGTTTCACTTAATAGTATATTTAATTTAAAACATTAGCTTTCTCTTTCTGATGCAGGAAGAAACAGATAAAATGGTAGCGACTATAGAGTCAATGACTGGGGATATTCACAGCCTAAAGAACAAAGTTCATGTTCTGACAAGTGAGGTGGAAGAAGAAGAAAAGAAGATAAAACAGGTAATTGTTCCCCTGCCCCCCCAAAAAAGTTATTACTAGAATCTAGATATAATTTTTCATTATTAGATTTTACCCAGACAGCTTTTGAGTATAAGAGAAACAACTTTTTGAAACAGTCTAGCCTTACGAAATAATCTATAGCTTTCTTTTTCAACTTTAGATGTTTCAGATAGATAGTGGGGTACTCTCTCTTCCTGAACTTTCTCAAAAGAGTCTCAGAGCACCCGTCCTTCAGGTAAGTACTTACAATTTACCATATTAACTGCATCACCAGTTATAAATTTCATATATGTAAAAACATTATATGCTACTTCTTCTTAATGAAATCTATGATATAGACTGTAAAGGAAAATTATTTTTCTCATATGATGGTATAGTTTGAACATCTCATGCTTGTCAGCTGCTGTACAACATTCCATTATATAGATGTGCCATAATGTAATTTGTGGAGATTTTGGAAATAAATAATTTTTCTAGTACAGGTAATGCTATGTACACCTTTGTATATGCATTATTACACATTTGTATAGTCATGGCTGTAGGATAGATTTCTGGAAGTAAATTCTGACAGTTGCCTTGTTTATGCTTCTAATAATTGCATGTAACTTTTCCTAAAATAGTATACTATGTCCTATTTGTAGTAGGCTGCACACTGGTAACTTATCTTTTTTCAAAGGACCCCAATAGATACTGTAGTGTCACTGTTTACCCTGGTAGAAAGTCTGTATGTTTTCTCAAAAAGTAGCAAAAATTTTCCTATCTAAAATCTACGTAGGCTGAGAGGAATGGGAATAGGCAGAGAGGAAATAGAATAATATAGATTTAAAAGAAGAATGGCAATTAGTTGATAGATAATTGCAGTTGAGTGATTATATAAGATTATTATTATATCATTCTCTCTAAATCACATATCAATACATATAACATTTTCTATAGTGAAAGGTTGAAAACTAATTACATGAGTAAAGTCAAAAGGTATACACTTCCAGTTACTTATAAATAAAGTTGTGGGAATATAATGTATAAGCTGGTGACTAGAGTTAATACTATATTGTATATTTGGAAGTTGCTGAGAAAGTAGATCTGAAAGTTCTCATCACAAGGAAAAAAAAATTTGTATCAGTTTGGTGATAGATGTTAACTAAACTTACTGTGGTGATTATTTTGCAGTGTATACAAATATCAAATCATTATGTTATATGCCTGAAGCTAATGTAATGTTCATGTCAATTACATATCAATAAAAAATAAAATTTGAAAAATGAATTATTCTATCATGCCCACAGAGAGAAATTCTGACGCTAATTCCAAATCAGAACAGTCTTCTGAAGGACTTGGAAGTTCTCCGTAACTCATACCAGATGAAGCACATGTTCACCTTCATTGAAGAAGTCTATAAAAGACTGGATGCCTCTTAAAGAGTTGGGGTTTTTTTGTGTTTTTTTTTTTTTGTAGATTGTCCCATATTAATTTAACATTTATGAATTGTAAAAGTGTTAATCTATGTGATATTGCAGAGGCTGAGGCTTCTTCAAATACGCACTTTAAAATTAATGTCTATAGATCTACCGTTAGCATCTAATGTTGGCCTTAAAGACTGTTTTTATCAGTTCACAAGTCTAGGAACTCACATTTATGTTACTGTATCTCCAGTTCTGTGCCCATAACCATAAAGTGAGAATAGCCACAATCTGATGGTTTATAATGGCTGGATAGAGCTTGTTTATTGTTTAATGCAAAGCAAGTGTGATACTATGATTTAATATATGTAAATTGTTTATAGTGCCTAGTGCATAAAATCATAAGCGTTTGCTATCCTTATTGTTCTTTAGCTGATGACTTGCATTTTCTGTCTGGTCATGTGGAACTCGCAACATCCCCAAATGCCTTTGCTCTTTTACACAACACCCTAGACTTTTTGTGGCATCATTATGATTTGCCAGGTGTCTTTAACTTTAAAGGCAGCATGAAAGTTTTGTTTCTTTGTTTAAGTTAGTGAATAGATGCTGAATATTTATTTTCTACTCTCATCAGAGCATACATTTACTTCATAAAATTGTTAAAAAGAAACCCAAGCTCATTTACTCCCTTAAAACAAATTCCAAACCAAAAAAAAAAAAAATCCATTCTTTCTAAGCCTTTCCCATGATAATAAGCATATACATGTGAAGAAATTATCACTTAAATACATTAAAAATCATTTTTAACCAATCACAAGATATCGTCTAGGTTGCTTTTAAGTATTTGTAGAATAAAATAACTAATTACTTTTCTGTCTAACCTAGGATGTTTAGTCAGTTAATTTAGAAGGTGCCATAATTCTGGTAATGCCCTCCAGGCTGAGACCACCAGGAAGACAGCTTGGGTTAAACAAGCTGGATTCAGTACTCACTATAGTCATTGGGAACCTTGGACAGTTAAGCAAAAGGGTCAGAAGCAATATCCTCTTAGGAAATAATGGTCAAGAAGGACATTAATAGATTTTAAGGGAAGGAAGGTCTTCGAAAAAGGAAACCTGTAGTGCAGCATATAAAGAGAACATGACTGTATATACTTTGGACTGTCTACTATGTGCTAGGAAAAGCAACTAAAAGAAAAAGATGTTACAAAATGTCTTAAAACTTCAAAAACCTGGGAAATTTATAATCTTGTGTTTCTTAGAATGCTAGGAGAGCCCCAACTCACTGATTTTTGTCATTAGTCATTATGTTTATAATAGCTTTTGGTGGGATGAAGGAGTTACTAAGTCTACTGTTCTGTCAGAACGTCTGTTTAACAGGTGATTGAAAGTCAACAAGAATTTCAGTTCACCATTGTTGCTAAGGGTAATTCTTTATCACACATAAACTGGTCATCAGTCAGTTCAGTTCAGTCGCTCAGTCATGTCCGACTCTTTGTGACCTCCATGAATTGCAGCACACCAGGCCTCCTTGTCCATCACCAACTCCCGGAGTTCACTCAGACTCACGTCCATTTAAGTCCGTGATGCCATCCAGCCATCTCATCCTCGGTCGTCCCCTTCTCCTCCTGCCCCCAATCTCTCCCAGCATCAGAGTCTTTTCCAATGAGTCAACTCTTCGCGTGAGGTGCCCAAAGTACTGGAGCTTCAGCTTTAGCATCATTCCTTCTAAAGAAATCCCAGGGCTGATCTTCAGAATGGACTGGTGGATCTCCTTGCAGTCCAAGGGACTCTCAAGAGTCTTCTCCAAGACCACAGTTCAAAAGCATCAATTCTTTGGCGCTCAGCTTTTTTCACAGTCCAACTCTCACATCCATGCATGACCACTGGAAAAACCATAGCTTTGACTAGATTACCCGCTTATAGCTTAGAAATGGAGAAGGAAATGGCAACTCACTCCAATATTCTTGCCTAGAGAGAATCCTGTGGACAGAGGAACCTGGTGGGCTGCCGTCTATGGTGTCGGACAGGGTTGGACACCACTGAAGCGACTTAGCATGCATGCATGCATTGAAGAAGTAAATGGCAACCCACTCGAATATTCTCTCCTGGAGAATCCCAGGGACAGAGGAGTGTGGTAGGCTGCTGTCTGTGGGGTCGCACAGGGCTGGGCACGACTGAAGCGACTTAGCATGCATGCATGCATAGCTTAAAAAATTACATGATCTAATTTTGAGATACCTACAGTATCTTCTGGCAGGTAGGCAAAATATAAAATATTTTTTTCAAAGGCTGAATTTTGGTGTGTATTCTTTGTGAAGGATTTAAGAGTTAGTAACAAATTGATACTCAACTACACAAGGTCCCAGTAATGCAGATGATTATCCTCTTGAAATATTCTTATCTGTCTAAATTCTCACATAAAAAGGCCATGCCAACTATGATACACATTCCCTTCAGTGACTGATGAGTACCAGTGGCAGGAAGTTTAAATTCTAAAAGATAAATATTTTGGAACAAAGGATATATAGTATAAAAATATAGCCTGTGATAAAGTTCAGTTCAGTTCAGTTCAGTCGCGCAGTCGTGTCCAACTCTTTGCGACCCCATGAATCGCAGTACGCCAGGCCTCCCTGTCCATCACCAACTCCCGGAGTTCACTCAGACTCACGTCCATTGAGTCTGTGATGCCATCCAGCCATCTCATCCTCGGTCGTCCCTTTCTCCTCCTGCCCCCAATCCCTCCCAGCATCAGGGTCTTTTCCATATCAAATAAAATGTAGAGAAAAATATTATTCAGTAAATGATCTTGAAGAAACTAGCTAACTCCACTGGAGAGAGAACTGGAGCATGGGTGCATACATACTAAGTCACTTCAGTTGTGTCTGACTGTGCAACATATAGACTGTAGCCCATCATACTCCTCTGTCAAAGGATTCTTCAGGCAAGAATACCGGATTGGTTGCCTTGCCCTCCTTCAGGGCATCTTCTTGACCCAGGGATCGAACCCATGTCTCTTTACATCTCCTGCACCGATGGGGGTGGCCGAGGATTCTTTACCACTAGCACCACCTGGAAAGCCCAGGGAGTGGAGGGGTGGTGGTGGTAAATATTCCTCCTTTATGACAGAATAGATTCAAAGTAAATAAATGAAAAAATAGAAACTAAAAAGAATTTATGAATGAATAACTGATGTTAATGTGTCTAAACCCCTATAGACATACTTTTGAAGTACTTTATTGCATTTTGCAGATACTGCATTTTTTACAAACATTTGTGGCCATCCTGTATCGAGCAATATTGATGCCATTTTCCGAACACTGTTATTTTTAAATTAAGGTGTCTACATTGTTTTTGTCTATATATAAATTTATTTATTTTAATTGGAGGTTAATTACTGTACAGTATTGTATTAGTTTTGCCATACATCAACATGAATCTGTCCCCGGTATACACGTGTTCCCCATCCTGAACTCCCCTCCCTCCCTCCCCGTACTATCCCTCTGGGTTCTCCCAGTGCACCAGCCCCGAGCACCCTGTCTGTCTGATGCATCAAACCTGGACTGGCGATTGGTTTCATATATGATATTATACATGTTTCAGTGCCATTCTCCCAAATCATCCCACTCGCTCCCTCTGCCTCAGAGTCAAAAAGACTGTTCTATACATCTGTGTCTCTTTTGCTGTCTGGCACACAGGGTTATTGTTACCATCTTTCTAAATTCCATATATTTGCATTAGTGTACTGTATTGGTGTTTTTCTTTCTGGCTTACTTCACTCTGTATAATCGGCTCCAGTTTCATCCATCTCTTAGAACTGATTCAAATGTATTCTTTTTAATGGCTGAGTAACACTCCATTGTGTATATGTATGACAGCTTTCTTATCCATTCATCTGCTGATGGACATCTAGGTTGCTTCCATGTCCTGGCTATTATAAACAGTGCTGCGATGAACATTGGGGTACACGTGTCTCTTTCAATTCTGGTTTCCTCGGTGTGTATGCCCAGCAGTGGGATTGCTGAGTCATAAGGCAGTTCTATTTCTAGTTTTTTAAGGAATCTCCACACTGTTCTCCATAAAATATAATAGACATAACAGTTAATAGACTTATAGTATAATGTAAATAGAACTTTTATATTCGCTGTAAAGTAAAAAAATTGGTGTGACTTTGTGGTGAGATTTTCTTTATTGTAGTGATCTGGAACTGAGCCTGCAGAATCTATGAGGTATGCCTGTATTATGCATATAAACAAAGATAAAACCATAAAGGAAAAAAAATCAGTAGATCACTACATAAGACTTTGAACTTTTTAAGAGAAAATTTTGAGAAAAATAAACCAAAGGCACAACAAAGACTGAAAAATATCTGCAACATATATAAAACATAGTATTTTTATTCATAAAGCTGTAAAATCCAGTAACAGGTTAAATACCAATAGGAAAATGGGCAATTCTCAAAGGAAATAAGTAGTCAATAAGTATCAATACTTGGAAGATTTTTCAACCTTAAAAATCATGTAAATGCAAATGAAGACAAAACTTTTTCAACTGTTGGGTTGAAAAAGATTGAAAAAGACTGAAAAGGAAAGTTGCTGAACATACAGGAAAATGGGTACCTGGTAATGCTGCTGAAAGAAGGAGGGCAAATGATGTCATTTGGCAGGGGGCAGGGGGAGTGCAACCTGTACAGATACATTAGCAGAAACACAGTTTACTGTCAGTCATTTAAAGTCATTATTTTATATTAATTCATCCATTCTCACAACTTTCAGTTGGGCATATGTTTAACAAACAGGTTTTGCCTAAATATGAGACACCTGCTCATATTTATTGAGTGACCTAAAATTAAAGGATTTGCTTTCTTTTGTTTGGTTGGATAGAATATCTTGGCATTGTATACTGAAAATAAATGCAGGTCCATCTGTCAAAATTAATTCTTGAGTCATTCAGATTGGCTTAGTTTCCAAACAGAAGTCTCCTAAATCCTCTCAGATTTCATTCATTGTCAAGAAATATTCAGCTTTAAGGAAGAAGGAAGGAAAGCAAAAACAGAGAAATTCATGTTCCCCATGTGCACTTTATTCTTTCTAAAGTGCCTGATATATTTTTCTGTCCTAACTAGTTTTCTTGTTAAGAGTTGTTGCCCTTTCTGACGAACTTCACTCTGCAGGACAGTCTCTGGGTCCATCCACATCTCTACAAATGACCCAATTTTGTTCCTTTTCATGGCTGAGTGATAGTCCATTGTATATATGTATGACATCTTTACCCATTCTTCTGTTAATGGATGTTTAGGTTGCTTCCATGTTCTGGCTATTGTAAATAGTAATGCAGTGAATTTTGGGGTGTGCTCTGTGCTGACCAAAATGGGAAGGAAATGCAAAAGACAGGGGATATATGTATATATGTAGCTGATTGATTCAGTTTATCATACAGGAAAAACTAACACAACATTGCAAAGCAACTATACCCCAATAAAAATTAATTTAAAACATTGAAAAGTTGCTGTCCTTGAATGTATTTCTTGCCATTCACCACCACACAACCACTTTCATTAAAGTGGCTGCTGCTTGTAGAAACCATATCCAAACACTGGTCATATTTGTTAAAATTGGACAAAGAGGAGGATAAAGGAGGGACATTTTCCAAATATAACAAAGTGGGAATTCCTTGGTAGTCCAGTGGTTAAGACTTGGTTCTTTCACAGCCAAGGGCCCAGATTCCATCCCAAGTCTCAGGGGTTTAAGCTACCACAAGCTGCATGGCGAGGCAAAAAAAAAAAAAAAAAAAACAATAAAACTATTATTTTTTTTTAATGAACTTTTTCTTAACTAATAGAAACAAATGTACCTAAAATCAGTTTTAATCATTTCCACCCCTAAGGAGTTGCTTAAAATTAAGGTAGATTTTCAGATGGAATGAAAGCTATATAACAAAAATAACAGTGATAAAATGGCTGATATTTATTGATCTGTGCTACATGCCAGGCACTGTTGTAAGCCCATTACATGTATACATGTATTTATACCAATATTTAATCCTAATTATGGGGATCAAACCCCGTAGGAATCAGCATTATTCACATCCTGCATAATCTGAGGAAAAGGAAGCTAAGTAACTGAGATCACTCAAATAGTAAGTGATAGAGCTAGAACGTGAAAAAAATAATTATAATAATTAAATAATTATAATTTTGACTTCTTAGGAATTTGCTGATAAGCTACAAATAAAAGGTAGTTCTGAAGCTAAGGAGTGAATCCTAATACAGTAATGTACAAATATTTGATAATATGTATTATGAATTTGTTCAGTTGGATTTCTAGAAGAAAACCAAATTTACATTAGAAATGTTTCCCCCTCCCCCTATTTTTTTCTTTTTTTCCTTTTAATTTCAAGAGTCAAAAGTTTCAGTGAGGGTGGGGAGAGAGGCATGTCGGGGTTTCTGGGGTGACATGTATACCCATGACTGATTCATGTCAATGTATGGCCAGAACCATTACAATATTGTCATTATCCTCCAATTAATTTTAAAAAGTTTCTTTCACTTGGCAATGGATATTTGGTAACCTATCATTCCACTGTCGAATTAAATGTATTTTGAAAAGAATTTTCTTTATACCCATATATATATATATATATATATATATTTACCCAAATTCTCACATTTTGTGGGATTTTATGATCAATGTTTCATTTTGATTTTTTTTTGTCTTGTTCTACCCATTCTTGTTTCTGATTGCATCACTTATCTTCTGCTTCAGATAACCTGCATTAAAATTTGTCTTTAATGTTCTACTTGCTTAATGACTGTACAGAAATAAAAAAAAAGTTTAGGTTAACTTGATGAACCTATTTCAAGTTTAATTATCTTCATCAATGCAGTTTTCCTGGAAAAGATATATTTTTCCTTTTTAGCTATTTTTCCTATGGCAAAAAAACTACTATTCTAGTTAGTTCAGATGTTTAATAGAGAGCAAAGAACTTTGTAAAAAGAATAGAAGCTTCTGTTCTGGAACATGTACTCTAAACCTGGAAAGACAGATATATGTCCCTCCAAGTCCATAAATAACTCAGCCCCTGACTTTTTAAGGTTTTCTCTGATACTATACTTCATACCTAAAATCGTTTCTGTTCTATAAATAACAGCTTCTGTTCATTTTTTGAAATCCATTTTCCTCGAATAATGTACAGGAAAGATTAGATTTGTATAGGTCCCTTAGGACCATGCATGGGTATAGGTTGCCCTGGGTAACATCATTTTTTAAAAGTTATCAATATACCAGGATCAAAAATGCTCTTACTTTGATATCCAGTAATTGTCCTCTAAAACAGTTTCCTCCAGTCATTTTCAACTACCAACTACCCATTGTATTACTTAAACCAACATCTTCAAATAAGAATGCCCTAACATCTCTAGGTTTGATCTTGACTTTGTCAGACTTACAACATGGTAAACCGTATCCTCCCAAGTGACCACACTGAAGTTCTCTCTATATACCGCTGAGCCATTCATACTGCTTATTATCCTAAGGCTCAGGTATTGTGTGCTGAGATGCCCATGGTGCTTGAAATTGCAGCCAGTGGAGCCAAGTAAATTCTGAATGAATTTTCATATGAAAGACCAAGGTAAAGGAATTAAAATTCTCAAAAAACACTCTGTTCTATGAGGGGCCTCCTTAGAGATCACTCTCTTTCAGACTTGGAAGTTTAGAGCAGCAAAATCATTTTCTTCAGAATAGATAAAAATATATAAACAGTACTGTCTTCCTATTGCATCCTATTTGTCTGGGTCCCATTCCTTTTTATTCTTTTCCATTGTATCTTGTCAGAAAGATAAATTTTATGTCTAGAAAACGTCCATCTCTCAATCAAGATGAGTATTCAGTGCCTTTTACACATAAAACTAAATGTGGTAGAAAGAGGAGGAATGAAAATACTCGTGGTGATTTTTTTCACCTGACGTCATAAACTCCTCCCTTCCTCCTGTTGTGGATACCTTGTCTTTCTCTTGCCTTCCTCTTTCCACGTAGAACTAATTAGGGAAGGTAGGGTTGAAGAATTAACCAGTCTTGGACGGAGAAGGAGACATTGCACTGCCACACAGTTTAAGATTTCAGTTCCAGACTGAACTCTTAACATTAGGTAAGCATATATTCATTAAAATAACAAGTATCGAGTCATTGGTTATAATTACAAGCAGAAATGGGAGACATAGAAAGAGGAGAGGTGAAATTCAACATTGTATAGGAAGATCAAACTATATTTAAGTTTACAGAAAAAGATAATTTATTGCTGTTGTTTTGGGTTTGGGGTTGCTTTTGTTTCTTTGCTCTCTTAAGTTTTGATATGGAGGAAAAAAAGCCTTACAAAATATAAATTATTTGCATTGTGACATGGGCACACTAGAGAAACAGACAAGAATCTCTCTAAACAGAAAACCTATCATCTGAAAAATAATCAGTATTATTGGATTACAAGTACTGGAAAAAGTTCTTTATTTCTTCCTTAACAAACATTCACTATTGTATTATAAATGGCGTGTGCTGCACTAGCCGCTCAGTCATGTCCGACTCTTTGTGACCCCATGGACTGTAGCATCCCAGGATCCTCTGTCCCTAGGATTCTCCAGGCAAGAATAGTGGAGTGGGTTGCCATTCCCTTCTCCAGGAGATCTTCCCAACCCAGGGATCGAACCCAGTCTCCAACATTGCACGTGGATTCTTTACCGTCTGAGCCACCAGGGAAGCCCATAAATGGCATATTACATCAAAAAAACAGAGACCTTATGTTTTATTTATTTATTTTTAAGAATGAATTCTAGGAGCGTGTCATGCCTTCCTTGTCTGATTAATACTAATAACATATTTTAGCTGTTTGCTGTGTCCTGATGGGTACTCAAATGCCTCAAGAAACCTCATTCCTAAAAGTTATGTGAGTTTAATTATTTTCCTTGAGACAGCGACTCTGCTAGTGATAAAATTGTGGCTAAAGGAGGCACAAACTTTTACTTTCCTATTCAAGAACAGGTGTTTATTCAGAAACAAATTCACAAGTATAGAGAACAGACTTGTGATTGCCAAGAGGTGGCGGTGGGGAGGGATGGATTGGGAGTTGGGGATTAGTAGATGCAAGCTATCCTATATAGAACGGATAAACAAAGGTCCTACTGTATAGCACAGGGAACTATATTCAATATCCTGTGATAAACCATAATGAAAAATAATGTACATGTATGTATAACGAATCACTTTCCTGTACTGCAGAATTTAGCACATTATAAATCAACTGTACTTCAATAAAATAATTTTTTAAAGAACATTTGCTTATTATAGGGAATTTATAATTGAGTTATGAGGATATAACATTCTGATCTTACACTTTTCAGAGTTAATAGTTGTCATAATGACTTTCTAATGGGATTCCAACTGTTAAAAAATATTTTATGAGACTATTTCTTATTCTTTGAGAATTTCTGTTTTCTTTCTGTGAGCTTTAAAATTTATCTTCGTCTAAAACAAAAGGAAGATCCTTATGAAATTTATCACTGTTTTCACTAAAGGATATTGTCTAGTGCTGTATATTAATTACAGTGTCCTCTTTGTGTGAACCCATGGGAGAACTGTCTCTCTGATTTTAATGTCACCAATCTGTGACCCTGCAAAATTTGTGAATCAAAAGAGCTGCTTAGCCTAGAAAGATAAACTGAAGCCAGAGCAAGGTAGGTTTTGATTATATACAAGTTAGAGAACTGGACAATTTAGAAATGAATAAGTGAAATTTTAGCAAATGCTCTGGTGAAAAGTATAAGGATAATTTTATGGGCAGTCTGAATCATGTAACTAATCATGTTTATTTCTCTTTGTGTTATCTGCTAGAAAGCTTAGGGTACAATACGGACCCTTACCTGCAAGTATAGTTGATTTTCATTGTTCATGGTAAGTTGAAAAAGTCGCCTGTCTTAATTATTTTTGAACCATTGCTCGTAAGGAAAAATCAAGATTAGTTTCCTGCAAGCCTCTGGTCACAAGGTTTTTATCGGCAGATCAATACATAACTTTGTTACATGTGTATTTTCATTTAAAGACACATTACTTAATGTATCTTGTTGATTATCACTGAACTTACAATCAAGAGCATTATAACCCATACCTAAAAGAAACTTATCCAATATGTGTATTTTCTTTAGGAAGGCACATGACAGCCTTTTTACACTTAGGAACACTAAACAGCACTTAAGCACTATGCTTGGGGGCCACTTTAAACAGTGAAATAGCCAACCAAAAGCAAAAAATGCAAAAGAACACTACTGCACTGGGACTTCCCTGGTGGTCCAATGGTTAGGATTCCATGCTTCCAATGCAGGGGGTTGCAGGTTCCATCCCTGGTGCGGGAACTAAATCCCAACTAAGACTAACCAAAAAAAAAAAAAAAAAAAGACACTAACTAGACATGTAAAGGACTTGTTTGCCATAGGAGAGCTCGAGCAAGAAGTCAGCTTCTTCAGCTTCAACTGACTAAAAATGTGGGCACTGGGAGGCTCCAATTTTTCACTGCTCTGTCCATGTCCACAAAGGACTTCAGGATCACTGTCAGTATGGAATTGAAGTTACAAATAAATTTTAACAAGTAGGTGAATTCACAAATAAGAAATCCGTGAACAAAGAGGATCAACCCTATGCCTGCCTACTTCACTCTTAATTCCATATTTCTTTTGTATCTTTGTGTTTCCGGTATCCTGAATTTTTATTTTAATTTAATTTTTTATGTATTTTTCCTGTATGTATAAGTGGTTTTGAATCCTTCGGGGAACAAACCAAGCAATTAATAAGTAAATCAGCTACAAGTATTTAGAATTCCTCTTCTTTGCACTAGCGACCTTACTACATATTTGTATACAAAAAGATCTCTGAACATCAAACCTAGTAAGAGAAATATGATCAACTTCCCTTTAAAATCATTTCATTCATTTTCTCTCAAAAGACGCTGAATTAGAATTAGTGAATGTGTTTAACCTAAGGATTTACTAAGAAGTTAAGATTGCATTTAGAGATGAGGTGAGTGAGTGAAAAGTCAAGCAGATACAAGGATGAGGAGAGAGTGGCTACACTTATTTCTCTGTTCAACCTCAACTCTGAAAACTTCCTCTTTTCAGTTTCTAATATTGGCTCAGACTACAAGTATTAAGACCCAGAAGCCTGATTTGCTGACTGCCTTGAAGTGAAGTGAAGTCGCTCACTCGTGTCCGACTCTTTGCGACCCTGTGGACTGTAGCCTACCAGGCTCCTCTGTCCATGGGCTTTTCCAGGCAATAGTACTGGAGTGGATTGCCATTTCCTTCTCCAGGGGATCTTCCCAATCCAGGGATCAAACCTGAATCTCCCGCATTGTAGACAGATGCTTTGCCTTTGCCGTCTGAGCCACCAGGGAAGTCTAGACCTACATATCTCTTCCGACTCTTGCTGGGAATGCAAACACTTCAGACATACCACTCAGTGGACTGGAGCCCAGGGGCCTGGATCATAAGAAACATGCTTCTTAGAAGTTCAGACTCACATAAACTATATGACAGAGTTTTATGACAATGGATTTTAAATAAATCTATAGTCATACATTCTGAGTATCTCATAGCCACACAGAGATGCCACATAGAGAAGTCAAGTAGCTTTCTCTGTCTGGAAAATGTATTGTAAAGAAATAATCCAGCAGAAGCCCAAGTTTTCAACATTTAGTTATCTTTGCATCCAAGTGCCTGGCTACTCAGGGTAGGGAACAAGAGTAAGTTGGATAAGCTCTATCACACTATTTTTAAATTTTAAAAATTAAAATTAAAAAAAATTTTTTTTTAATTAAAAAAAATTTTTTTTTTCCTATTTCAGTCAAGACCTGATTAGAAATATGGGGGAAAAATTTTTCTTGGAAACAAAAAGCCATGGGACAGAGCCCCCAAAATCTACAAAATGCAATAATATAAGAATGCATGGAGTGCATACATTACATGTAGGCCCTTTACATCCCTTAATTTTATTGGACTAAAATGAGCCTCAGCCTTTGCTCACATCTGATTCATCTTTAAGCTAGGTATTTCTCGCCTCTTAACCACGTGACCCACTCAAGTTTTTCTCTGGTCTTTGCCCTACATTGTGAAAAGAAGTTTCCCTACTTAACCTAAGCCGTTCCTCTGAGCTTCATATCATGCATTCAGCAGCTACTTGCAGCGACCCTTACTGTATGTCAGGCCCTGTGGTAGGTTCTGGGGATACAGGGAGCACAGAGCAGACATCGGTCTTTCTTCATGCAGCTCACAGGCTACTTAAGACAGGCTTATGCCAAAGAAAACACAAATAAATGTAAAGTTACAACTGCTGGCATGTCCTGAAGGAAGAATTCAGAGTACAGTGAACATGCGTAATGGAAGGCTTAACCCAGTGTAGACACTCACATCTCCCTGGGATCCAGTTGTGTGAACTTTCCATTTCCAGTGGTTCTGAATGACACATCCCAGGCCTCCTTCTCTCTCTCTTTCTTCCCTCTGCAGAGGAAGGTGGCATTCAGAATTAATCTTAAAAAAGAACAGTGATAGAGATAACCTGTTTACAGGGCAGGACTAGCGACCCAAAGGTAGAAAATAGACATGGGGACACAGCGGGGGGGGAAGGGAAGGATGAGATGATTTGGAAGATTAGGATTAACATATATACACTGTGCTGTGCTTAGTTGCTCAGTGGTGTCCGACTCTTTGCGATGTCATGGACTGTAGGCCGCTAGGCTCCTCTGTCCACGGGGATTCTCCAGGCAAGAATACCGGAGTGGGTTGCCATGCCCTCCTTCAGAGGATCTTCCAAACCCAGGGATTGAATCCAGGTCTCCTGCATTGCAGGCAAATGCTTTACCATCTGAGCCACCAGGGAAGCCCAAGAATACTGGGGTGGGTAACCTATCCCTTCTCCAGAGGATCTTCCTGACCCAGGAATAGAACTGGGGTCTCCTGCATTGCAGGTGGATTCTTACCAGCTGAGCCACCAGGGAAGCCCAACATATATACACTACCATATGTAAATAGATAGCTACTGGGAACCTGCGGTAGGGCACAGGGAGCTCAGCTCGGTGCTGTGTGACGACCTAAATGGGTGCGATTGAGGGGGTGAGAGGGAGGTCCAAGAGGGAGGGGATAATGTATACATATAGCTGATTCACTTCATTATATGGCAGAAACTAACACAACATTGTAAAGCAATTACACTCCAGTTTTAAAAAAAAGGATTCCACCCTTATCCCTATGCAGTGAGGCTACTAGGGAGACTGACAAGCCCCATATCAACCCTGGCAAGGTGACTGGCTGCTCTGGATTTGTCCTGGAGTGCCACATCCCTGTCCCCAGTGGCACTAGCATCATCCCAGCCCCTGTGTCTAAGATGTTACTGACAATAGCTTGAACTGGTGACTTTCTGTACCTCTGCCAGGGGCTGTACTGCCTCTATGGGCAACTTTCCCTTTTTTTTTTTTTTTTTTGGATGCACTTGCTGAATCATATTTACCTGACCAAAGATTGAACCCATGTCCTTGGCAGTGAAAGCAGGGAGTTCTAACCACTAAATAACTTTTGATGCCATTTCCAAGACCTACAGCTAGCTCACTCCTGAAAGAGATGGTATTCACCAAGTCTTCATATTAGGAATTCACCGACCATCTTAAGAGCCACACCAGAGTTTCTCTGTAGAAGACCCCAGTCCAGTTGTAGCCACCATATCATTTTTATATGAGAAAAAGTGAATGAAGCCCAGTTTAAACAAACAAACAAACAAACAAAAAAGACAAAAAGTTTCAAGGTTCTTTCTGGGTAGCTTTAAATACTAACAGACAAAAATTAAATACATCCTTTCATGTTTTTAAATAGGGGTGGAATTACTAGCTCTCCACTCTCCAGAGAAGATGCAGGTTCTTAACTGTTCTACCAAATTACTGATCCTGGAAAAAATGCTGAAGAGTCACTTTCCTGAATCACTCAAGGTATGAAACATTGAATAGTTCATCTTCATTTTATTAATCTGTGAAATAACATCAGGCTTATAGCTGTTTCCCAAATTTTCCTAGTGGTAAGACTCTGGGAGTACTTGGTAAACATACAGTTTCCCAATCCTCTCCTTCTAGAGACTGATTCAATGGATTGGGGATACAATGCAGTTAGTTATATTTTTGACAGTCTTGCTAGATACAGTCTTGCTAGGAAAATTCAGGCTGTGCTAGACTGGACTATTTATGAAATAAATTTCAGTTCTAAATTTTATTAAATGGCAGAACAGTAATTTCTTACTTGTTAAAATTTTATTTTTTAAAGACTTCTAAATTCAGATTAGTTGACTTGGCCTGAATGGTATGTATAATTTTTTTGAAATATCTTTCACATTATCTCATTTGAGCTTCAAAAACACCTAATCAATCCCTCTCTAAAATTAATTCCTCTGTGATATTAAAACCTCTGAAGAGGCAGATATTTATATTATAATTTTACAGATAACATTACTAAATAATTTCCCAATTTCCAGGTGCTAGAATTCAGATTTAAATCCAGATTATCACGTTTCAAACTGAGTGTTTTTTGGAAATGCTTGCCTCTCACAGCACCATCTGAAGTAAGAATTAAGGAAATGAACCGTATAGGCTGAACCGTATAGGCCCAGATAGATGCCTTTCTGAGAAATCTCTTTCATAACTGCTTAGCTCTTTGCTCCTAATTTATTTCTCCTACCCTGAGTCTTTTTATCCCTAAATCTCTTTATCCTCTTTTAATGATTTCTTTGTTATATAATGCCTGGCTTTCTTCTTTGACCATCATTTCAAAATACCCTTTCAGTAAACACTAAGTCCTTTAGTGAATAAAAAAGATAAAGAAAAGGTAGTCTCAGTGGTTTCCTCTTCCTCCATCCACTGGAATTTATAGCTGCATATTTTATAATCTCACTTTAGGCTTAAAATTTAGTTTAGTTGCTCAGTTGTGTCTCACTCTGCGACCCTGTGGATTGTAGGCTACCAGGCTCCTCTGTCCACGGGATTTCCAGGCAAGAGTACTGGAGTGGGTTGCCACTTTCTTCTCTAAAGGATCTTCCTGACCCAGTGATCGAACCCAGGTCTCCCACATTGTAGGCAGACACTTTACTGTCTGAGCCACCAGGGAAGTCTTTAGGCTTAAATGTTTAAATAACCTTCCAGATTTCCTTCACAAACTCTACCTGCTCATTTCTCTAGCATTTTTACTCCCTTCTAGCCACTTTGCATCTCCTCTCAACACTCACTCTTTGGATAAATAAATTATTGAAAGGATTTGTTTGTTTTCTTATTGGAGGACAATTGCTTTACAATGTTGTGTTGGTGTCTGCCATACAACAACACGAACCAGTCATAATATAGACTGATTCTATATTATTTAGACTGATTCTTTAGGGGCCCTCCCTGTAAAGCCTTCCTCCCCGATCCCATCCCGCACCTCTAGGTTGTCACAGAGCACCAGTCTGGGCTCCCTGTGTTATATTGCAGCTTCCCATTAATTATCTGTTTTACACATGATAACATATATATGTCAATGCTAGTTTCTCAATTTATCCTACCCACTCCTTCCCCCTGTGGTTTCAACCAATGCCAAAGCTTTCAGTTGGTTCTGATCTTTTACAAACTAGTTATTTTTTCAGAATCTGAATATTGTAAAGAGGTTTCTTTTTTCTTCTAACCTTGTGAACATTTCAATCATGTTTAAGTTACATTCTTGAATAAGGATTATGCTTTCCTCATGTGAAACCATTTTAATAAATGTATTACTCTGTACACGTAAGATCATCAATTCCAGAATTTAATCATAAAGAGAACAAGCATGACCCTTCCAGGTTACTTTAGTTTGTGGATTTTCACTAAGTGTGATCCGTGTTGCACATTAGTATTAGACTACATTTGGAAAGATACAGTCTATGCGAGAATCTGAGTGAGATCCCAGTTTGGGTAAGACAGAAGAGAGTTGGATCATCTTCCAGGCATTGAGATGAGGTGAGTGACTTGAATTAAGATAGTGATAAAGGAGATAAAAATGGGCTCTGAAGCTCCTATAATTTAACTTTTTTCATTGAAGTATAACACTAGAAGGAGCTTGCCAGGTGCTGCTAGTGGTAAAGAAATTGCCTGCCAATGCAGAAGACATAAGAGACCCCTGGTTGGGAAGATCCCCTGGAGGATTTCTTCACTCCTGGAGAATCCCATGGACAGATGAGCCTGGAGAGCTATGTCCATAGGGTCACAAAGATTCAGATAGGACTGAAGCAACTTGGCACGCACCCACATAACACTAGAAAGTGCACAAAACATAATGATACAGCTCAGTGAATTTTCTCAAAGTGAATATCTATGTAACTTCTACTCCATTCAAGAAAGAACAGTACATCAAACTCCATTCTTCCCCCACTCCATACTCTTTTCCTGTCAATATCTTTCCCTGCTCTCCCATAGTAACCACTATCAACTTCTAAAGTCATCATTTAATTTTGCCTGTCTTTGAATGTCATATAAATTGGACTACATAGTAAGTATCTTTTTGAACTTAGCTTCTTTGGCTGGACAAGTTCAACACCATGTTGCTCTTTTGTAATCCATGGTAGGAATATGCCACAATTTATTTATTTATTCCACTGTTGCTGGATATTGTTTCCAGTTTCTGTCTACCATATTATAAAAACACTGCTGTGAACACTGGCCTATAGCTTAGCTCTCCTCCTTACAACTTTGTCTTCTCTAGAAGCACAGAGATAACATATGGAAGTTGCTTTGTGGGACAGAATCTTTGATTCTTAGTGGAAAAAAAAATGTGCAAAGTCACAGAACAGAATTCTAATGATACTTCAGTATCACTTAATCAATAAGCATTTGGTCAGCTCTGTCAGATTCCATGGATATAACAGTGAATAAGACATTGTTACAACCCTCAGGGAATGCTTATACAGACCTGCTCTATCAAATCTAAAATGCAGGGTATGCTTTTTGGCTTTTTTTCTGGGGGAGAGTATCTCAGTCTCAAGTGATATTTAATTGTAATTCAAGGTTGAAAGAGTAGTTGTATTCATATATGATTTTAAGATAGTGTAGTAAACTTCAAAAGCAGCTGCACATCAAAATTATCCATAGAACCTTTAAAAGGTATATGAACTCTAAATCTAGATATCAGACACTGATTCATTAAGTATTACTGACCTATGTTCCAAGTCCCTGTCTGGTAAGCCTATTGATTTGGTACCTCTCACCATTGTGCTAAAAAAAAAAAAACCAACTAAGTTTGGGAGCATTGTCACAGACTGTCATAGACACTTTTAACAGTTTCCATGTGGACTGATGAAATAACAAGAGAGAAGTCTATATGTGTGTGAGTTGTGAATATACGTGTGTATGTTTATAATTTCCCCTCATGGCCATAACTTTGCACTAGTACAAGAAATGAAAAGAGCAATAAACACCTGAAATGGTTAATAATATGACTAGCTATTCCTCTGGGTTCTCTGCCTCAGGTTTATGGAGCAGTGATGAACATAAATCGTGGGAATCCCTTTCAAAAGGAAGTGGTGTTGGATTCATGGCCTGACTTCAAAGCCATCATTACACGGCGGCAGAAGGAGGTACAGTTTTAAAAGGTGAAAAAGAATTGGTACCAACTGAAATGAAAAGATGATGTAAAGGGGAAATTGTAACCATCATAGCTTAACAAGCTATACACCTCACCATTAGCTTCTAATTTGACTGGCTTTGGAGTATCAGACATACGGAAACCTCCAGTCTAAATGTGTTCGCTACGATAATTTCTCTAGTATTTGATAACCCCTAGAAGTATGAAGCAGATACGCTTGTATACACTAGTTTTCCCACTGGGTTGATGATTCCTTATGATCATTGACTTTGGTCATATGGATAAATATGAAAGAAGATTGAAAAAGACAGCATCCCTCCCCCCCACTCTGCCTCTGAGACAAAGGAGAGGCTCACGTGATCAAAGGTGGTGTGTTTTCTGTGTTTGTGATCATGTCTTCTGTCCTAGGCTGAGACAGACAACCTGGACCATTATACTAATGCCTATGCTGTGTTCTACAAAGTGTCAGTGCTTACCGACAGCTGTTGGAAGAACACGGTGTTATCAACTGGGACCAAGTTTTTCAAATACAGGGTGGGTCAAGTACAAGACACTAGGCAGGCATTTTTTTTTCCTTCTTCTTCTCCTTTTTGTCATATCTCTCAGATATATAAATACGACACACTTTTCACACATATAAGCACACATATGTACAAATACACTTTCATACATTTTATATATTAACAGCTTATGTATTACAATCTTATAGCAATACTTTTTTTTTTTTTTTAATGAGGTTTGGCCTTTGGGGTTGGCAGAGGCCATTTAAATTGGGCTGTTTTTAAGTGATTTTTTTTTCTTTCAAAAAATGGTATCAGTGAATATCACAGGATATTTCTCCTTATTACTTCTAACCCTTTCCTATCATAATCTTTTAAAGGAAATCTAACAAGTCTAAGCCAATAGGTAAGCCTTTCTTCTTTCTAAAGCAAATGATTCTTGAAAAAGATAATCAACTGGTCTGCATAGGATAAACTGAAATGATTTTATAAGGAAAAAGTATATGTGGGCTCCAAGGAGATAAACTGCATAGCCATCAACACTTCTGGAAGAACTTTAGGCCAAGTCTGAAACAGATTAAGACTTTTGATTATTTGGATGGATAGCTTTGGCTTCAGTGTATCACTTGTTCTCTCAACTTTTTATGATGATTGGGAGTTGATATAGGCAATGAAGTTACCCTGTGTAGCTCTTCCAGTGAAATGAGTTCCTTGATCATTTGACAAGAAGATAGGAACCCCCATGTTAGATATATAAATTCTGGTAATGTTTATCAGCCAGAAGTAGCTGAAGCCCTCTACAAGAAAAGTTTCTGTCCACCTATAATGATTTATATAAATTCATAACCTAAAAAATTGGGATGTTGTATATATATAAAAAAAAAATCCCCTTGCAAATAGAGGCAGTTCTAAACTCTCCCACCCATTTACAGATTTACCCCTGTTACTCTGGTTAGAGGAGAAGGACATGGCAACCCACTCCAGTTTCTTGCCTGGAGAATCCCAGGGACGGGGGAGCCTGGTGGGCTGCTGTCTATGGGGTCGCACAGAGTCGGACACAACTGAAGCGACTTAGCAGCAGCAGCAGCAGTATAGCTGGAATGGTAAAACCCCTCATTTACCACGTAGAGCCATACTGGCTCTTCTGATGCGGTCTCAACTGTAGGTTTCTGTGGTAAGAACTGTAATCTCTTTAGGACACTGAATAGCTTCTAAGAAGTCATCAGGGTCTTTACTATTCTTATTCAGAGAACCTAAAAAGGTGCCATTTCTATAACATCTCTAAATTCATTTCTGTAACATCTCTAAATCATGAGCCTCCCTAAAGCCTATCAGCTACACATAAACAGCCTTTTACTTTCTGCAGGCTAGGTCAGAACTACTAGTTGGGCTGGTGGATAGATGAGGATTTAGGCAGTGAAGCTGCTTCAGTACTGGGTGTTTAGAGCAAGCACACACCCTGCATAGGAATGCCTTTGTCATTTTTAATCTAAGAACCATCCGTAAACAATGTTAAATCAGAGTTAATCCTCTAATGGACTCAGAGGAGCCAAACTCCTTGTGTTTGCCATACACAGGAAACAAAAACAGGCATAATTGCCCAGACAGGCCCTACTTGTTGCTCACTGCTAGTTGCATGAAAGAGAGAGCTTGTCTACATGAGCACCAGCCTGAAAGTTTCAAAGGCCTGCTCACTGATAACTATGAACCAAAAAAATGTCCCAAGTTCTGGCTTATTCAGATAGCAACCCTTCCACTTCTAAGGAGGTGGAGTGATCAATAGCAGAATGAAAAGTGGAGATTCCTTTCTCCTTGAGAAAGGAGAAAATCATTTGTTAAAAATGATACCCTGTCAACAGATAGAAGACATGATCCACAGCACCATGGAGAGATGATCAGCAAAATCTAAACAACAAATCCTGTTGTTTGGTGATTAGAGGGCCCTAACCACCAGGATTCTCCGACAAAAGAAGTTTTTAAAAGGGAGAGAGAGGAGTTCAGTGGGAATGAAAGGTCTGTTGATGAAAAGACTCACAAGACAAAAAGTGGGCAAAATCAAACTACACTGTTTAAGGATGCAGACTTGGGTAATAAACCTGTAAATAAAACAAGAAAATCTTAAAAATTATCTTAAAAATTATTATAATGATTATTTTTGGATGAGAGATACGGAATTGTGATTAAAAGATTGGAAGAGTGATACATAGAAGTGAGCTCATCAAATTCTATTCTGTGGCTTTAAAAGAAGTCAAAATGTATGTAATTATTTCTAATTAAGCTATACCTTTTATGCAGTTTTTGTTACCTGTTACATCTTATAAGTCTGAAAGGTTTTGTTTTAATGTTAGGATGACCTTTAGAAAGAATTGACTCAGTCTAACTTAGAAGAAAAAAATTCTGTTGGAACTACCATCCACACCTTGAGTTAGCACGGCTCACTACCACTTAGATGTAATTCAGTGTTTTAATATGGAATGCTAGCCACAGCATCTATAATTTTAATAGCATTAACTTGAACATTTGCCTATCTTTTCTTAGACTTAACTCCTTGATGGAGAAGCCGAGGCTCAGAGCACAATCTGTGTTCTCCAGGACCTGCCATTCGTGTTTTCTTCAAGAGGAAGTGATTTCCTAGGAGAAGAAAGCAAGCAATTAGATATGAAAGGAAGTGGGAAAGTCAGTTTCCAGAGTATTCAAGCAATAGCAGCCAGAATGGAAAGGACAGAGCAGATCAGGATTTGGAGAAGCGGACAGCCAGTTCTAAGTAAACAAGCCCCTTCTCATGCTGTGATTACTGTCAGAACAGAGACCATGCCATTCTTGTATCCCACTCTGAAGCTATGCCCAGCACAGCACTTTACATACAACAAGTACTGAATAAGGGTTTATAGAGAATACAGTATAGCTACGACAAATGAGTGAGTGCTGGGTAAATTAAGTTCAGAATAAACCTCACCAGTCTAAGTTTATATATTGATACATTGCCATGATGGGCATTTAGGCAAGAGACTGAAAGACAGTCTTTAAAGAAGATTGCCCTGCCAAATAAATTGAAGCTCTTTCATACTTCCAGGGCTTCCCTGGTGGCTCAGAGGTTAAAGCGTCTGCCTCCAATGCGGGAGACCCGGGTTCTATCCCTGGCTCGGGAAGATCCCCTGGAGGAGGAAATGGCAATCCACTCCAGTATTCTTGCCTGGAGAATCCCATGGACGGAGAAGCCTAGTAGGTTACAGTCCATGGGGTCGCAAAGAGTCGGACACGACTGAGCGACTTCACCTTCACCTTCACCTTCATACTTCCAGAGCATCCTTTACCCTCAGGGGCTTAAGATCAATCTGAGAAGTCAGGAAAATAAAAAGTTCCCATAAAGCATTACAAATCCTTAAGGGATAGTCCCATCAGAAATTCCCATGGAAGATCATAATCAACATGGAAATTTGAAAATCTCATAAAAGACTTGAAAATCAGACAAAGGAATAGCTCTGATAATATATGTATGAATACAATGTGGTTAGGATAATACAAGGTGGGAAGCTGGTGGTATTGATGATACCAAGTATAGAAATACTAAAACAAATTTGCTTTTGGCATTTTCAGATAAAGTGTCTACATTTTTTTTTTCATTGTGTGTTTCCACATACAGGGCTGCAGAGTGAATTATATGATGTTTCCAAAGCTGTTGCTGACTCAAAGCAGGTGGATGTAAAGCTAGCTTCCTTCAAGGCCACTTGCTTACCTTCGATTTCAGCTGCAGACACCAGTTTCTTGTACGTAAACCAAGCTTCTTCTGGGGGAGAACTTATGCTATGGCAGTACAAACTGCAGTACCTGGAGTACTTAATACATTAAGGAATATTGGATTTAGGTGACTGAATCTAAATGTGTGTATGCGTTTACTCTTTTCCTTTTTGCTATGCTTGACTGCTCATAACTTCCTGCAAAATCAAATCTGTGTCTCTCTCCATAGTAATTAACTATGGACAGTTTTTTCACAGAATACACAAAAAAATCATTTCTTGGGCATCCTCCTCCTCCAAATAATTCTAAATAATTCTGCTGTCTGCGCCCAAGTTGGTTATAAGTGTTTTTTGTTGTTTCAGGGATGAAGGTGTTTAACTGACTTACATGTCTTTTATGCCAGGCACTAAATGTTTTAAAGTTTTAAATACATTGCCTCTTGAATCCTTTCTACAACCCTATAAAGCAGTACCATTATTATTCCCTTTTTGAACAGAATTGAAATAACACACAGGAGCAAACTGTAGAGCCAGAAACAATCAAAGGAAGCCTAATTCCAGGATCCAGCCCTTCAGAACATGTGTTAGTTTATATCTGCTTTCTTTTACTTTGTGGTCCCTGATATGTCTTTCACTAGTTACTTTCCATTTTGCCTTACCTTTCTGTGTGTGTGTGTGTGTGTGTGTGTTAGTCGCTCAGTGTGTCTGACTCTTTGCAACCCCGTGGACTCTAGCCTGCCAGCCGCCTCTGTCCATCGGATTCTCCAGGCAAGAATAGTGGAATTGCCAGTTTCTTCTCCAGGTTACCTTTCTGAGCCTCAATCAATTCTTCCTAAAAACTGATGTATAATACCTTCTTTGCATGTTTATTGTAAGCAAATGAAACTTGATACCTGAAAAGTAACCGCTTCAGTGAATGTTACTTTTCTCCACTTCTGTGGTGTACGTTGAAGTAATTATTGAGTAAAACAAGACTAAACCTAGAAAAGAAAGGACACTTTAAGTCACATAAAGCAACTGGATTTTATTGTTACATTTTCAGTCATGAAAATTTTCAAACACAAGAGTTGAGAAACCAGTGTAATCAACCTCCAAAACCAATATACTTAAAAAAAAAAAAAAAATCTTAAACATCTGCCTCTTTCAATCACAAAATAATGCAGTTCTCAATTTTGTTTGTCTTTTGTTCAACTGTAACCTTTTCAATAATACATTTTCCTATTAATTGAATTTAAAAAATATAACCAAGCTTGTGCTCATTAAATATATATGTATATTTTTAAAATGTACAAAAAGTACAAGATTTATTATGTTAGGAATCTTTTACCCAGACCTCATCTTTCCCACCCCATGATTTATTCTAAAGGAAATATCTTATATATAATTCCATTATACTTAAATATTATACCTCCAAAAGAATTATTATTATTATTATTATTATTAGCCAGGCCTCACGGCTTGTGGGATCTTATTAATCCCTGGTGGTTCAGATGGTAAAGAATCCACCTGCAATGCGGGAGACCTGGGTTCAATCCCTGGGTTGGGAAGATCCCCTGGAGGAGTGCACGGCAACCCACTCCAGTATTCTTGCCTGGAGAGTCCCCATGGACAGAGAGCCTGGTGGGCTACAGTCCATGGGGTTGCAAAGAATTGGACGTGACTGAGCAACTAAGCATAGCATAGTATGGCTTGTGGGATCTTATTAATAGCTCCCCCATCAGACATCGAACCTTGGCCCCAAAAGTGAACACATTGAATTCACTCAGGGAATTCTCAAGAATTTTTTTTTTTTAAGTGCTATAGTAACATCACCTCTGTGTCAGGGGTCCTCCAGACCACCCACAAGTTCAATGATTGGCTAAGAGGACTCACAGGACTCAATGTATTTAGTCGTGACTATAGCTTATTATGGGAGGAGGCAATGGCACCCCGCTCCACTACTCTTGCCTGGAAAATCCCATGGACAGAGGAGCCTGGTTGGCTGCAGTCTATGGGGTCGCGAAGAGTAGGACACGACTGAGCGACTTCCCTGTCACTTTTCACTTCTATGTATTGGAGAAGGAAATGGCAACCCACTCCAATGTTCTTGCCTGGAGAATCCCAGGGACCGGGGAGCCTGGTGGGCTGCTCAAACACGACTGAAGTGACTTAGCAGGATAATTTATTATAATGAAAAGATACAAAGCAAAATCAGCACAGGGGAGAAAGGTGCTTTGGCAAAGTCCAGAGGAAACCGAGCACAAGTTTCCCAGAGGCCTCCCTGAGCAGAGTCACGCAGTATGCGTTTGATTCCTAGCAATGAGTTGTGACAACACAGATAAGATTTTTTTTTACTGGAGGTACCTTCTGCCAAGCATGACCAATTTCCTAGACTCCCAGGAGGAAAACAGGTGTTCAGCATAAATTACATCGATTGTACAAACAGGCCAAGCTAACCACTCTTACCAGTTCTGGGAATGGCAGGACTCCAGAAATCAAAATTACCTGATACCTTAGCGGCACCCCACTCCAGTACTGTTGCCTGGAAAATCCCATGGACAGAGGAGCCTGGTAGGCTGCAGTCCGTGGGGTCGCTAACAGTTGGACACGACTGAGCGACTTAACTTTCACTTTTCACTTTCATGCATTGGAGAAGGAAATGGCAACCAACTCCAGTGTTCTTGCCTGGAGAATCCCAGGGATGCGGGAGCCTGGTGGGCTGCCGTCTGTGGGGTCGCACAGAGTCGGACACGACTGAAGTGACTTAGTAGCAGCAGCAGCAGCCAAAGGCCAACCTGGCAAGCAGGTTCTCTAAAATCAGTGGCCTTGAGCCTTCTTTGTTAGCTCTTTCCTTAAAATTTTGTGAACACTATTTCCTAAATATAAAATGACCTGTTAGTAGTCACATTTTCCCAATTATCATAAAACTTTTAGCAGTTTATTTGTTCTGAATAAGCACCTGTTTATTATATGCAACTGGTAAATATCTCTCTTAAGTTTCTTTTGACAGACAGGTACCCCTTTCATCTTTTTTTATTTCTTATGTTACTTTTGGTTGAAAAAAAAACATGCTATTTGTCCTTTAGAGTTTCCCACAGTCTGTCCAATTCAATAGATATGAGTTTGAGCAAATTCCAGGAGATAGTGAAGGACAAGGAGGCCCGACATGCTGCAGTCCATGGGGTTGCAAAGAGCCGCTTGTGACTGAGCTACTCAACAAGTCTGTTTGCTGTCATATCCCTGAGATGTTATTTAAAATTTTCTTCAATCCCCCGTCAGACTTTTTTAAATCAAATTTTTACTTGAATTGCTCCTTTCTGCATAGGAAGTTAGACGATTTGTCTTTAAAACCTAAATCATTACCCAAATTTGTACACTTTATTTTGGATACCTGCCCTTCAATACAAGGTCATTGTCTTCAATGTCCCTCCTGAAACACGTGGTTTAGTGTTTTCATTTGTAGTGACATCACTACCTGAAGCTTCTTTGACTTTATTCGAAAGTTTATTTTCGAAAATTAAATGAAAAACTCTGTTAAGCCAGTTATTGCTTGCATGTATTTATATTCTTTCCCCCTGCTTAGTGGTTAGGCAAATGGCCCAGCTCCAAGTCTCACAGAATACCTGAAATATGAGCTAACATTGCATAACCACTAATAAAAGAAAACACAAACTTTTTTTTCTATTATGTGCCAACTAATGAATCTTCCTCTTTTCTTTTTTTTTAATTTTTATTTTACTTTATTTTACTTTACAATACTGTATTTGTTTTGCCATACATCAACATGAATCTGCCACGGGTATACACGTGTTCCCAATCCTAAACCCCCCTCCCACCGCCCTCCCCATACCATCTCTCTGGGTCATCCCAGTGCACCAGCCCCAAGCATCCTGTATCCTGCTTCAAACCTAGACTGGCGATTCATTTCTTATATGATATTATACATGTTTCAATGCATTCTCCCAAATCATCCCACCCTCTCCCTCTCCCACAGAGTCCAAAAGACTGTTCTATACATCTGTGTCTCTTTTGCTGTTTCGAATACAGGGTTATCGTTACCATCTTTCTAAATTCCATATATATAAGAAAACACAGAGTTTTTACTTCGTAAAGAAGGACATGGCACAGGACCTCCCTAATGGTCCAGTGGCTAAGACTTCACGCTCCCAGTTCAGGGTGCCCAGGTTCAATCCCTGCTCGGGAACTAGATCTCACCAGCTGCAACTAAAAGATCCAACATGCTGAAACTAAGACCTGGTGCAGTCAAACAAATATTTTTAAAAAGGACATAGTGAGAATGACATCAGTGGCCTCTTAACTGGGGATGATCTTAGGATATTAATAACTTCAAGCATGAAAGAAAATTCAAAACACACAACCAGCCCCCAGAGACTTGCAACTAAGTAACCTGTCTTGGTTCTCAAAACTGCAACAATTTCTGTCCTTTTTTTTTTTTTAATCTTAATGCCCATGGATTTTGAAATCTTTTTCCAGAATGTTTAGGGAAAGATCTGAAAGAGCTAGCATTTTTTAAGCACCTACAAATGCCTACAACATTAAGCAGTTTATATTTCTTTTGTGGACATGGTTGCAAAAATGTAGGAGTACTGTCCTAAAACATTTATTATTATCAAGAAAAAGATTAGAGGCCCAAGTATCTGGATTTGTTCAAGGCCTCAGAGAGGGTGTCAGCAGACTCAGAACTTAATAAGAACAAGTCTGAGGTTTGTTTTCCAGAAAAATGAAATACTTGCCTTCATCTATTCTGAGGACAATAACAAGTGGGCATAAAATTTGAAGGAAAGACTTAGACTCAATATAATGAGTGTTTTGTCCTTTTAAAAATGAAATCCTAAAGATGTTTGTAAGTGGTAAGTGATGGATTCTTATTTATTGAAAATATTCTAGTATTTGCTAGGCACTTATCTCCAGGATGGGTGACAATATACAGCCTTGACGTACTCCTTTTCCTATTTGGAACCAGTCTGTTGTTCCATGTCCAGTTCTAACTGTTGCTTCCTGACCTGCATACAGATTTCTCAAGAGACAGGTCAGGTGGTCTGGTATTCCCATCTCTTTCAGAATTGTCCACAGTTTATTGTGATCCACACAGTCAAAGGCTTTGGCATAGTCAATAAAGCAGAAATAGATGTTTTTCTGGAACTCTCTTGCTTTTTCCATGATCCAGCGGATGTTGGCCATTTGATCTCTTGTTCCTCTGCCTTTTCTAAAACCAGCTTGAACATCAGGGAGTTCACAGTTCACATACTGCTGAAGTCTGGCTTGGAGAATATTGAGCATTACTTTACTAGCATGTGAGATGAGTGTAAGTGTGTGGTAGTTTGAGCATTCTTTGGCATTGCCTTTCTTTGGGATTGGAATGAAAACTGACCTTTTCCAGTTCTGTGGCCACTGCTGAGTTTTCCAAATTTGTTGGACATATTGAGTGCAGCACTTTCACAGCATCATCTTTCAGGAATTGGAATAGCTCCACTGGAATTCCATTACCTCCACTAGCTTTGTTCGTAGTGATGCTTCCGAAGGCCCACTTGACTTCACATTCCAGGATGTCTGGCTCTAGATGAGTGATCACACCATCGTGGTTATCTGGGTCATGAAGATCTTTTTTGTACAGTACTTCTGTGTATTCTTGCCACCTCTTCTTAATATCTTCTGCTTCTATTAGGTCCCTACCATTTCTGTCCTTTATCTGGAATTCCATCACCTCCACTAGCTTTGTTCGTAGTGATGCTTTCTAAGGCCCACTTGACTTCACATTCCAAGATGTCTGGCTCTAGATTAGTCAACACATCATCATGATTATCTGGGTCATGAAGATCTTTTTTGTACAGTACTTCTGTGTATTCTTGCCACCTCTTCTTAATATCTTCTGCTTCTATTGGTCCCTACCATTTCTGTCCTTTATCGAGCCCATCTTTGCAAAAAATGTTCCCTTGGTATCTCTAATTTTCTTGAAGAGATCTCTAGTCTTTCCTATTCTGTTCTTTTCCTCTATTTCTTTGCCTTGATTGCTGAAGAAGGCTTTCTTATCTCTTCTTGCTATTCTTTGGAACTCTGCATTCAGATGCTTATATCTTTCCTTTTCTCCTTTGCTTTTCACTTCTCTTCTTTTCACAGCTATTTGTAAGGCCTCCCCAGACAGCCATTTTGCTTTTTTGCATTTCTTTTCCATGGGGATGGTCTTGATCCCTGTCTCCTATACAATGTCACGAACCTCATTCCATAGTTCATCAGGCACTCTATCTATCAGATCTAGGCCCTTAAATCAATTTCTCACTTCCACTGTATAGTCATAAGGGATTTTATTTAGGTCATATCTGAATGGTCTAGCAGTTTTCCCTACTTCAATTTAAGTCTGAATTTGGGGCAGGAGGAGAAGGGGACGACAGAGGATGAGATGGCTGGATGGCATCACTGACTCTATGGACGTGAGTCTGAGTGAACTCCGGGAGTTGCTAATGGACAGGGAGGCTTGGCATGCTGCAATTCATGGTGTTGCAAAGAGTCGGACACGACTGAGCGACTGAACTGAACTGATCTCCAGGATGCTTTCTTAGTTTGAATCAGTGTGAAAAGAGAAGTAGTTAGGGAATTCCCTGGGGGTCCAGTGGTTGGGACAGGGTGCTTTCACTGCTGGGACCAGGTTTGATCCCTGGTGGAAGAACTAGGATTCCCCAAGGTTTGAAGTGAATAAAAAAGAGAGAAATACTTGTTTGTCATCATATGATCCCAAGTTCATATTTCTTCCCATGTCATTTTCTTCAAGAATGAATTCTTCCCTACAACTAACCTACCTGAGTATTGCTGATGTTGACTTACTCAACCAGACTTGGTCTCGGGGCGGCAATGAACAGTGTCGCCGGTACATCGCCAACCTCATCTCCTGCTTCCCCAGTGTGTGTTCCGTGATGACCAGGGGAACCCCATGTCTTGGTCTATGATGGACCAGTTCGCCACCATGTGCCATGGCTACACCATGCCTGAGCATCGCAGGAAAGGTTATAATCGGCTGGTGATCCTCACGTTGGCCAGAAAGTTGCAAAGCCGGGGATTCCCCTGTCAAGGCAACATCGTGGATGACAACACTACATCCATTAACCTCGCAAAGAGCATCCACAGCGACTTCTTGCCTTGTCGGTTCCACAGGCTGATTCTCACCCCTCCAGCTTTCTCTGGGCAAGTTCACCCCTAGCCCATTGGAACTCCCGGAGTTATCGTCCTTTTTCTGAATATACACACACTCCTTAGCTGCCAATGAGGGAAAACTTAAAACTAGAATCAGGGGGACTTTAAATTGTTGAAAAAGACCAGAAGACAAACAGGCTTAGGCTGGGAAGCCCTAACTCTCCCTGTCTCAAATTTCTATGGTAGTGACGATAGAGGTCAGAAACAGCTGTGCCTAGAAACAGGATAATTATCTTCCTTTAGGATCCACTGCCGGAGAAGGCAATGGCACCCCACTCCAGTACTCTTGCCTGGAAAATCCCATGGGCGGAGGAGCCTGGTAGGCTGCAGTCCATGGGGTCGCTAAGAGTCAGACACGACTGAGCGACTTCACTTTCACTTTTCACTTTCATGCATTGGAGAAGGAAATGGCAACCCACTCCAGTGTTCTTGCCTCGAGAATCCCGGGGACGGGGGAGCCTGGTGGGCTACCGTCTATGGGGTCGCACAGAGTCGGACACGACTGAAGCGACTTAGCAGCAGCAGCAGCAGCAGGATCCACTGCAGGAAGAAGGTTCTAGAGCCATCAGTCTTAGCACAGGAGCAGAAATGACTGCCTGAGAACAAGTGACTAACATGGGGCTAACTGCATTATTATTTCCCTTGGGCTTATGCCTGCTTTTCTACATCCATACCGGCGTCCTGCAACCGTAAATAACACTTTCCTGTGCCTGCCACTGCTCTGTCTCCCCAGATCTCTCCTACCACCTGTGACTCAGGATCTCTGTAGACTATCCTGCTTTCCCCCCTCCCCCCTTTAATTCCTGTCTCTCCTCTAGCCTATAGTTCTTCCCTGGGAATGTTTAAATGTAGTGGTTCTCATATTTTAGTGCACTTCAGAATCACCTGGAGGGCAGGTTGCAACAAAGATAGCTAGCTGAGCCTTTCCCCACAGCCCCTGATTCAGTAAGTTTGAGGATGGGTCTGAGGTTGGGCCTGAAAATTTGTAATTCCAGCAAGTTTCCATTTCTCAGTTGCCTTGGATGGAGGAATGAACACACGAGTATTTTAAAAGCTAGAAGCAGATGCTATCAGCGTAAGACTGGACACTGCCTATCACCTATTCCAGCCCCCTTGTTCATTATCAGCTTTCTCATGGAAAACTAAGAGGCCTGTTTATGTAGGTGTGCATTTGATATGCAAATATAAACATACATATACGTATATTTTCACTTCTTTCTTACTTCTGTATGCATACGTACATACTCAGAGAATCATGGTAAGATAATAAACTTTAGTTTATTCTCATTACATATAAATATTTGTGGACAAAAGAAAACAAATGACTTCTTCAAGATTATATAGACAACCAGTGCTAGAGGTTGAGCCAGAATGGTGTTATGTTGATTTCAAACTGTTTTCTTTTCACTAGACCATGTATCTTTTTAGGAAATGTAAAAGAAATTTAAATGATTAAATAATAAAATCAACATTTCCTTCATCTCTTATTCTTGTCAGTTTTTTTTTTTTTAATTTGGGTTCCAATTGCTTCTGTCTGTCTATCTTTCAAGGACAGGAAAGGAAGAGATAAACATCACAAGCTGTGTTTTTCTATCTGCAAGCAATGGTTGGATTTGTCTAGTCTGGATAAAGTTGACTTAGCATATAGAAAATATATGTCTTATATGGTTTCTTATTGTGCAGAGGTCACACAAATATCAACTACAAAGATAAGAGGAAATTTAAATTTTAGGTGTTTATTCTGGGAAAAGTAATGGAGAAGAAATGGCAGCCCAATCCAGTACTCTTGCCTGGAAAATCCCATGGACGGAGGAGCCTGGTAGGCTACCATCCATGGGGTCGCAAAGAGTAGGACAGGAATGAGCAACTTCACTTGCAGTAAACTGGCTGAAGGAGAGCTTCAGTTATAATGAAAACGATTCCTTGGGAGTGAATGTACGCTTAGGTCATCCTGAGCCAGTGGTTACCTAGAGACTTCTCCTTAGGGCCAGAGGGAAGAGTTCTAAGGAACTGGAGTCCACAAGTCTCTCAGGAGAATGTGATCTAATTTCCACCCAAGGGACATGCAGTATCTATAGCACTGATGAACAGAGGGTTACTCCCACCTGGTACATGGTCTCATTATTACAGCCTTGTGCCTTATTTCTTCCTAATGATAATGTGCCTACTGTTTGCTTCACACGTAACTGCGTGCTGATAATTATGCCAAATTTTATATATGCTTATGTGTAATAAATATATGTGTGTGTTTATTTTATTATGGGGAGTCTGGCTCAGGGGTTTAATGACTCATCAAGAGTTATGCAGATTTTAAGTCATGATCAGAGCCTGGTTTGTCAGATTCTGAAGCCTATATATATATATATATATATATATATATATATATATTTTTTTTTTTGTGACCATGACAGGTTTTAATAGCAGCATGTGAGATTTAGTTTCCCAACCAGGGATTGAACCTGTACCCCCTGCTTTGGAAGCACAGAGTCTTAACCATTAGACCACCAGGAAAGTCCCATGAGGCCTGTAGTTTCAATTATTGTTGGCTTCTCAAGCAGCTTGGAACTCTTTGGGGACTCAGTAGAGACAACATCCTCAGCTACAGTGAGATGTGTGCTTGTCTGCTCAGGGTAGAGGCTGACTGGGTTTTGCAACTGTCTTTGCACTGAGTGAGGATAAGAGTTCTCTCTGCATCAGACCCCCTGAGAAGAAATACAGAGGAGGAACAGAGAATTCAGTCTGCTCAAACTTTGGGAGCAGGATAAGACAGGGCAGTTCAGAAGCATTTACACATCCTCTAGAACAGAATCTCATCCAACAACACAAGCTTTGTTTCTACTCATTTTGCAATTATGTCACAAATTTTTGTTTGGTGATTTAAATTTTGACAAAAACATAAAAGAACTATAAATTACCTGTCTTTCAGTTGTCTGTTTTCCCTAATTGCAGTAAACTCTAATGTAACTGAGCAGGACCCCATGGGGCCTTTGGGGGGAGAGGAACAGGCCTTTCCCCACATTTTCTACTTTAGCTCCTCTCTGAAGTACCTAGATAATAGTAATTGCTGTACATTCCCTGAGTTATTTTGCAAATATGAAACCATTCCCCTCCCTCACCAAATGGAAGATGTTAACTACAGACAACTGTGAGCACACAGCTTCAGTCATCCTGGAGCCTAAGGACTGATGTTAACCCACATGTTACCACCGGTTCCCTCACCATCAGCCAATCAGAGAATTGTGCACGAGCTGACCCTGCAACCCACCCCACTTCACCTGGCTTTCCAAAGTGCTTTGTTGAAACACTTAGGGGAGCTGGGGCTTTTTTAAGGTATGAACCACCTTGCATGGCCCTGCAGTAAGCCTTTCTCTCCTACAAACTCCCACGTGTCAGTTTGTTTGGTCTTGCTAGGAACAGGGAAAATTAAAACTGAAAGTTTTAAAAATTAAAACTGAAAGTAAAACACAACTGACGGAATCACACTGCACCACCTTCAAAGATGATTTCTCCCTTCTAGCTGGGATATTAGCATTGGAATTATTTTGTGCTATGCTGTGCTTAGTCTTGTCTGACTCTTCGCACGCAGCCCCATGGACTGCAGCCTGCCAGGCTCCTCTGTCCATGGGGATTCTCCAGGCAAGAATACTGGAGTGGGTAGCCATTCCCTTCCCCAGGGGATCTTCCCAACCCAGAGATCAAGCCCAGGTCCCCTGCAGTGCAGGATTCTTTCGGACAGAGCTGCCAGGGAAGCCCTAAAAAAAAAAAAATACAGTCTAGCCACCATCAACAGCCTAGTTCCCTTTCCCAGGTCTCTAATCACCTACGTTTTTCAATCTCTGGTAAAAATACTAGCTCCAACGATAAAACCCAATGGCTAACAGCACTTTGCTTTTTCTGACCTTACTGTACCTGGCAATGAGAGGAAAAGGAGACGGAAGCCACTCCCAGCCTCTCCTTTTCTCCTTTAGCCCCTCCAGCCTCAGCAGTGCTGGTGGCATGTATGTTCCCAACCCTGTCCCAAGGTTGTTCACTTCTTGAGTGAACTTTCGCTCACTCCCCCTTATTCAGGCTCTTGTGATTTTAAAAGTTACAAACAAGAATAGCTAACATTGAGTTACCCTTATTACTAATTGATATGGAGCTTTCTCTCCAACAGATCTATGCATTTCCAAGGCTGCTTGAGTATACAGTACTCAATTGAAAACTGTTATAAGGCATTAATTTATAATGCAATAATAGGACTGTCCTAAGAGAAGCAGAAGAATTGATGCTTTTGAACTGTGGTGTTGAAGAAGACCCTTGAGAGTCCCTTGGACTGCAAGGAGATCCAACCCGTCCATTCTAAAAGAGATCAGCCCTAGGATTTCTTTGGAAGGAATGCTGCTGAAGCTGAAACTCCAGTACTTTGGCCACCTCATGTGAAGAGTTGACTCATTGGAAAAGACTCTGATGCTGGGGGCGGGGGGTGGGTTGGGGGCAGGAGGAAAAGGGGACGACAGAGGACGAGATGGCTGGATGGCATCACCAATTTGATGGACGTGAGTTTGAGTGACCTCCGGGAGATGGTGATGGACAGGGAGGCCTGGCATGCTGCAGTCCATGGGGTCGCAAAGAGTTGGACATGACTCAGCTACTGAACTGAACTGAACTGAACTGAAGAGAAGCAGAAGATATTAAGAAGAGGTGGCAAGAATACACAGAAGTGTACAAAAAAGATCTTCATGACCAAGGTAATCACAATGGTGTGATCACTCACACTCACCTAGAGTGAGACTTCCTGGAACATGAAGTCAAGTGGGCCTTAGGAAGCATCACTACGAACAAAGCAGTGGAGGTGATGCAATAACAGTTGAGCTATTTCAAATCCCAAAAGATGATCCTGTGAAAATGCTGCAGTCAATGTCAGCAAATTTGGAAAACTCAGCAGTGGCCACAGGACTGGAAAAGGTCAGTTTTCATTCCAATCCCAAAGAAAGGCAATGCCAAAGAGTGCTCAAACTACCACACAATTGCATTCATCTCACATGCTAGTAAAGTAATGCTCAAAATTCTCCAAGCCAGGCTTCAGCAGTATGTGAACTGTGAAATTCCAGATGTTCAAGCTGGTTTTAGAAAAGGCAGAGGTACCAGAGATCAAATGGCCAACATCCACTGGATCATCGAAAAAGCAAGAGAGTTCCAGAAAAACATACATTTCTGCTTTATTGACTATGCCAAAACCTTTGACTGTGTGGATCACAAACTGGAAAATTCTGAAAAGATGGGAATACCGGACCACCTGACCTGTCTCTTGAGAAATCTGTATGCAGGTCAGAGAGCAACAGTTAGAACTGGACATGGAACAGATTGGTTCCAAATAAGAAAAGGAGTACATCAAAGCTGTCTATTGTCACCCTGCTTATTTAACTCATATGCCGAGTACATCATGAGAAACACTGGGTTGGAGGAAGCACAAGCTGGAATCAAGATTGCTGGGAGAATTATCAATGACCTCAGATATGCAGATGACATCACTCTTATGGCAGAAAGTGAAGAAGAACTAAAGAGCCTCTTGATGAAGGTGAAAGAGGAGAGTGAAAAAATTGGCTTAAAGCTCAACATTCAGAAACTAAGATCATGCCATCTGGTCCCATCACTCCATGGCAAATAGATATGGAAACAGTGGCTGACTTTATTTTTCTGGGTTCCAAAATCACTGCAGATGGAGATTGGAGCATGAAATTAAAAGACACTTACTCCTTTGAAGGAAAGTTATAACTAACCTAGACAGCACATTAAAAAGCAGAGACATTTCTTTGTCAACAAACGTCTGTCTAGTCAAGGCTATGGTTTTTCCAGTGGTAATGTATGATGTGAGAGTTGGACTATAAAGAAAGCTGAGTGCCGAAGAATTGATGTTTTTGAACTGTGATGTTGGAGAAGACTCTTGAGAGTCCCTTAGACTGCAAGGAGATCCAACCAGTCCATCCAAAAGGAAATCAGTCTTGGGTGTTCATTGGAAAGACTGATGTTGAAGCTGAAACTCCAATACTTTGGCCACCTGCTGTGAAAAACTGACTCATTTGAAAAGACCCTGATGCAGGGAAAGATTGAAGCCAGGAGAAGGGGACAACAGAGGATGAGATGGTTGGATGGCATCACCAACTCAATGGACATGGGTCTGGGTAGACTCCGGCAGTTGGTGATGGACAGGGAGGCCTGTTGTGCTGTGGTTCATGGGGTTGCAAAGAGTCTGAAACGACTGAGCGACTGAACTGAGCTGAATAGGACTGTCAGATGTTAGTTAATACCATGCAGTTACTGCACTGAACACTAGATGTCAGATTTTAGCTCTAGATTATTTCTCAAAGAGCTAGCACTTGTTTCTATTTGTTTCATTAGAATTTTTTACATTTTGAACTATTTCCTTTCAGCAGATACTTGGGACTAGGAACATGGAAAATAAATATGCAAAAATAACAATAGAAATTTTGAAAAAATAAGTTAAAAGGGGAGATTAACCCGACTAATATTAAAACATAGTATAAAACTCATGTGAAGTGTAGTAATGGTACATGATTATGCACAACAATGAGTTGGGGTGGGAAGGGGAATGCCCAGAAATAACAAGTACATAGGAAAGCTTAAAATAAGATCAAAGTGGCATCTCAAGTCACTCAGATAAAGATGGAATTTTAAATAAGTGGCAAAAAAAATAAAACAAAGTTGTACTCATTCTTTGTATCTATAGAAGAATAAATTACAAATTGATCCAAGATACAAATAAATAAAGAAATCATAAAAATACTAGAAGAAAACATTCGTTGTTTCCTTTATCATCCAGATAAAAGAAAAATCTTTCCAAATTCAGAAGTAATAAAACTATTAAGTTGATAAATAAAATACATATGTATGTGTATGTGTGTGTGACTCCTCAATGGCAAAAGACCAAATCTAGTGTCAAAATACAACTTACAAACTAGAAGAAACTATTTGCAATTTATATTACAAATAGAAAATTATTTTCAGTAAAATATAAGGAGCCCTTAACAGTGAGAGGAAAAAGTACCCAAACCCAACAGAAAAATAAGCAAAAGGCACGATTAATTCACAGAAAAACAAAACAGTCCTAATGCTTTGTTGTTCGGTTGCTCAGTCATATCCCACTCTTTGTGACTCCATGAACTGCAGCACACCAGGCTTCCCTGTCCTTCACTATCTCCCAGAATTTGCTTAAACTCATGGCCATTGAGTCGATGATACCATCCAACCATCTCATCCTCTTTCGCTCCCTTCTCCTCATGGCCCCAGTCTTTCCCATCAACAGGGTCCTTTCCAGTGAGTTGGCTCTTGGCATTGGGCAGCCAAAGGATTGGAGCTTCAGCTTTAGCACCAGTCCTTCCAGTGAATATTCAGGCTTGATTTCCTTTAGGATTAACTGATTTGATCTCCTTGCTGTCCAAGGAACTCTCAAGAGTCTTCTCCAGCACTACATTTCAAAAGCATCAGTTCATCAGTGTTCAGCTTTCTTTATGGTCCAGCTCTCTGGACCATACACTATTACTGGAAAACCCATAGCCTTGACTATACAAAAAAAAATGCTTAATATCACATAAATGAAAAATGCAATTAAACTATCATGTGATATCTTTTCCTACCTATCAGATTGGCAAAAATAAAAAAACATTGAGTACACAAATTTGAAGTTATAAAAATAGGCATATTCATAAACTGATAGTAGGAAGAGGGGAATTCAGTAACATCTAATAAAATGTGCACACATGTGCATTTCCACAATTCAACTTCCAGAAATTTAGACTGAGGATTCCTCCACAAATCTAAAGCCAATGTTTGCAATGGGTAATTCACTCCCATATTATTCTTTGTAATATCAAGCTTTTAGAGACAACCTAATTTCCATCCTTCAATTTGAATGAATTATGAGACATCTACACAATGAAGTGTTTCTAATCATAAGGAAGTTCTCTGTGATATAACCTGAGGTAATTTCCATGATATGTTTTTAAATGGAAAAAGAAAACTACGTGTACAAAAGTCTATAGGATGCTTGGGACTGATGCACGGGGATAATCCAGAGAGAGGGTGTGAGGCGGGAGGGGGGAGGTGGGGGTCAGGATTGGGAGTTCATGTACACTTGTGGCTGATTCATGTCGATGTGTAGCAAAACGAATACAGTATTGTAAAGCAAAACAAACTAAAAAATAAAAACTTAAGAAAAAAAAGAAAGAATGAGAAAATTAGTGTATATCTAATATATCTCTGCTAATTTTTCTTACTTTTGCTAACAAAAATACAGGAAAATTAAATCAGGAACTAATTTTTAAATGACCGTGGAGGAAGGCATTGCAGAGTCAAACAGTACTGTGCAACTGAACACAAGTAGTGGAGTTAAGGATGGGACTAAGACTTCCCGAATATATCCCTTTCATATTGTTTTGACTTTTGAACAATGTGTGAAACTGGGTATGTGTGTGTGTGTGTTGCACAGTTGTGTCCGACTCTTTTCAACCCCATGCACTGCAGTTCACCAGGTTCCTCTGTCCATGGAATTCTCCAGGCAAGAATACTGAAGTGAGTTGTCATTCCCTTCTCCAGGAGATCTTCCGAAAGCAGGGATTGAACCCCAGGTCTCCTGTATTGCAGGCAGATTCTTTACCATCTGAGTCACTAGGGAAACCCCCATAAAACTGAGATTAAAGATACAATCTTTTTTTTAATTCTGTTGACTGAAAGGCCAACAAGTGACCATACTCAATGATAATCCCTGATTGTCGGATCTTTGTAAATATCTTTCAGGGAGACTAGAACTCTTAGAGAAAAAGGCTAAAGAACAGGAAAAAGGAAAGGAGAAAAAGAAAGAATACCTTGAGCAAGAAAAAGGAAATCCTCAAGACTAATTTATGTAGCTAATAGATGCAGGGATAGGAATTATATCCAGGGAGTTTAGCTCTATCAGTCTCTCTCAAATTCTGCACTATATCACAATAGAAAGGAAGGAAGGAACTGCTTAAAAGACTAAAAAAAAAAAAAGGGGAGGAGAAAGGGCAGAGGAGAGGTAAAAGAAACACAAAGCGTGGTCAGAGGAAAGAAGGAAAGGTTACATATCAGAAGTTTTAAACTGAAGGAGGGCTAAATCCTATGCCTTTCTTAATGAATTTATGGCATTGAAAATGACATGATTGGCCTTAATAAAAGAGATGAGAAAGAAGGGGTAGTAGAGAAAAGAAACTCATTAATTCACCCATATTGAGTCAAAAACTGAATTTTAGTTGAGTTGATCAACTCAACTTACTATACCATTCTACCCAAACCTTGCCCTGGAGGGGTGGATTATGAAGTATGAATAAGGGATAATGAGGGATTATTACTAACAGTTTCTTTGAGTTCCTGGACATTCCAGGTCAACTCGTTTCAGACTTGGTTAACGAGAGACTCAGTGTTTTCTGTCCATTCTTGATATAATGTAGCACATTATAACAGATAGATATTTGGGGAATGAAAGCTCTCCAGGTGTAAAATATCACTGAGGATTTCTACAACTGTTATACCCCTTACCTGATTACATGCATGTTGGTTAATAAAATGACAATTGCCTTGCCCCATTAAAAATGTTTGACTATAAATGAATCATGATTGGATACATTAAATCATATCCTTTATTTTACTATACTAAGTAATTATTTTATTTGAAATATTTCCTAAATATTGATTCACACATATTGAATCAAGATTGAATTATCTCTGGAATAATACTACAGGCTAACATAGGTGGCTTGGTAGTAAAGAATCCGCCTACCAGTGCCAGAGACACAAGAGATCCCTGGGGCTGGGAAAATCACCTGGAGAAGGGAATGGCAACCCACTCCAGCATTCTTGCCTGGAGAATCCCATGGACAGAGGAGCCTGGCAGGCCACAGTCCATGGGGTCGAAAAGAATAGACACAGCTTAGCAACTGAGCATGCATGCACTGTTGAACAGGTCAAATTTTGTTTACGCTCAAGATGAATGTAGGGTACAGAACACTGGTTCTTTAATATCATCATAAAATGCCATTTCAATTACTAATGACACAATTTCCTGTTTAATAAGTTGCTTATTCATACTCAATAATAGAGCCTGGTCTTAAATCCTAATCTCTGACAGGAGAGAACGATGATGAATATACTTTAAAACTTTGGATAATGTAGGCAGCTGACAATGAATTATAGTTTAAAAATCCCCTTTAAGCAGCTACTACTCAGAGTGCTACATGCATCATCTCCTGCAGCTAACTGGTACACCTAGCATACTTTGTCTTTTCAAAGTGCCAAGCAGACGTCTTTTAAGGGTCACCACCTCTCTATTGGGCTTCCCTGACAAATCGGCTGGTAAAGAATCCGCCTGTAATGTGGGAGATCTGGGTTCGATCCCTGGGTTGAGAAGATCCCCAGGAGAAGGAAACAGCTACCCAATTCCAGTATCCTGGCCTGGAGAATTCCATGGTCTGTATAGTCTATAGAGTTGCAAAGAGCTGGACATGACCGAGCAACTTTCACTTTCTTTCTCCTCTCTATGGAGTGAAAAGACAATGTGCTTAAATGTTTCATTCAAAACATATCATGCATATATAGCAAATTAGTCTCAAGGCCACATGTTAGGTAAACTAAGTCTCTTTTCTCCTAGGAACTCAATTTTTGGTAATACAAAATACAAAAAAAGATTGCTTTTTTTTTTTTTAATTGCCTTCAGTTTCTATTTTATTTTTTCAGACCTCTGGGCAAAGCTGCTTGAGATCCCCAAAATTGCCATGTTCCCTCTCTTCCTCTTTTTCCCTTCAGTTTACAGCTAGTAACATTAGCTCCTTTATTCTAAAATTATAAGTCTGGTACTTATTCTCTGGTATAGAGTTGCAAAGAGCTGGACATGACCGAGCAACTTTCACTTTCTTTCTCCTCTCTATGGAGTGAAAAGACAATGTGCTTAAATGTTTCATTCAAAACATATCATGCATATATAGCAAATTAGTCTCAAGGCCACATGTTAGGTAAACTAAGTCTCTTTTCTCCTAGGAACTCAATTTTTGGTAATACAAAATACAAAAAAAGATTGCTTTTTTTTTTTTTAATTGCCTTCAGTTTCTATTTTATTTTTTCAGACCTCTGGGCAAAGCTGCTTGAGATCCCCAAAATTGCCATGTTCCCTCTCTTCCTCTTTTTCCCTTCAGTTTACAGCTAGTAACATTAGCTCCTTTATTCTAAAATTATAAGTCTGGTACTTATTCTCTGGCTCTAGACTTCTGCACCTTTCCTTTGCTACTGCTGCTAAGTCGCTTCAGTCGTGTCCGACTCTGTGCGACCCCAGAGACGGCAGCTCACCAGGCTCTGCTGTCCCTGGGATTCTCCAGGCAAGAACACTGGAGTGGGTTGCCATTTCCTTCTCCAATGCATGAAAGTGAAAAAGTGAAAGTGAAGTCACTGAGTCGTGTCCAAATCTCAGCGACCCCATGGACTGCAGCCCACCAGCCTCCTCCATTCATGGGATTTTCCAGGCAAGAGTACTGGAGTTGGGTGCCATTGCCTTCTCCTTTGAGTTAGTGAGTGAGTGGAGTTGCTCAGTCGTGTCCAACTCTTTGCGACCCCATGGACTGTAGCCTACCAGGCTCCTCCCTCCATGGGATTCTCCAGGCAAGAGTACTGGAGCGGGTTGCCATTTCCTTCTCCAGGGGATCTTCCCGATAGTTTGAAGAGTTCCCTGGTGGCTGAGTGATTAGTATTCAACACTTTCACTGCCAAGGGCCTGGGTTCAAACCCTGGTCAGGGAAATGAGATCCTGTAAGTCACACAGAGTGATCAAAAATAGCAAAACAGACAAATAAACAAACAAATGAAACAAAAGCATGCTTTGGGTTCCCACTTCTAAAAAAGCCAACAATTACTTTTTAAAAATAAATTTAAAATATTTTGCAAGTGTCATAGTTTTCCAAGTGCTCCTAGAAGAATGGTCCCCTCTGTTCTCCACCACAACCCTGGGAAGCACACAGGACAGATGTAATTAACATCTTGCAGATGAGAACATAGCTTGGCGACACTGGGAGACTTGCTCAAGTAACATGGCCCATCAAAGTCTCCTGACAGTCCAGTGTAGATTTTCTTTGCACAGTCTGAGTTGTCGGAATCATGAGAATATCAGTTGTCAAAGGAAATATGGTTAGAATCTCTTCTAAAAGGCTCGTGGTTTTCAAGGTCCATCCAAATCAGACTGGGTTTTATTTATACACAATAACCTCACCTTGGTCTCAAATCTCACTCTGTGTTCATTTAGGTGGCTTGTTTCTTCTTTTATTTATTCATTCAACCATAAACAGTGACAGGCTGAAGTAGGATTATGAAAATATTTTATGTTATGTCTAAGAGTCTGACTTTATTTTTGAGGCTGTGTGGATTGGAGATGGAAGGACAGACACATACACATATAACAACACTTGGTTAAATATTAGACATGTACAGTGGGTGTAACCTCTTAGGGAAAGGAAAGATATTAGAATTGTCAGTCAAGCTAACCCTTGAGATAAGGAACACTTGAAAGAGGGGACTGATTTAAGAGAATAAATGATGAGCTCAAGTTTAGACATTTGGAGTTTAGAGTGAGTTGGCTGAAAAAAAAAAAAGCCACGCAGAATCTAAAAGATGAGAGTCATGTTTTATTCAGTGGACACTCTTAGAACTTCAAGTCTGGGAGATAGCGTCTCAAATACATTGAAAGACTGCCCTAAAGAGGAAGGAGGAAGCCAGGACATATAGGAGTTTTTTTGTGACATAATCAGGTAGTTGAAATATCAAAAATTACTGTTAATAAAAGAAAACTGAATGTCTCAAGTTAAGGAATTTAGTGCTTTTCTATGTTTGGGAAGATGTAAGAGTCTGGGCTCACTTCAGTCATTCCTTTGATATGCTCCTTAGCCTATCTAGGGCCAGTATCTTATATTTTCTCATCCTAAATTTTCTCAGGTGCACAGTCTGATGTGGCTGTAGCAGCTGATTTCCAGATGAGCTTGGAAATGGGCAGCTCCTTTGTATCTATCCTGAATTCCCTTAGGGCTTACCATCCAGGTGGCTCTAATGTGATGGTTTGCAACATCCTTTGTTTACTGACATGGCAAGCAATATTTTAGTTGTCAAGTGACAATGAAAAGAAGTGTCAAATAAAAAATAGAATGATTTTTCACTAGGTTAGGCTGTGATAAGAAACAATTCCCCAATTTTATTGGTTTACTTAACAAAAGTTTGTTTCTTGCTTGGAATATGTATCAGCTGCTGCAGTTCTGTTTGAGACTGCTCAGATCTGTGCCATGTACTTTGTTCATTCCCAGATCACAGCCAAGATGGCAGCTATGATGGGGAAATGCCCTGGGTCAATCTTGCAGTGACTATTCCTTTCTGCTCAGATGCCTCCAGTGTCACACCTGTTTAAGCTGAAGCAAGTCACATGGCCAAAGTAACGCAAACATTGGTGGGGTGGAGGAGTCTATTCCCATAAGGAGTATTGCAAGTCACATGCTTGCAATAAGAAGCCGGCTGGTATGACTCTCTTTCAAGATGAGGAAATAAATAATTTGAGACAATAATACAATCTACTACTTTAAGTCTGGAAATAAGCATCATGGTCTATAATAGAGATATAAACTGGCAAATCATCAGAGTACAGGTTGCAGCTGAAGCCATGGGTGCCGGGGGCCAGCGTGAGGAACTCCGCCCATGGCAAAGGTCATGAGGAAGGAGGCTTGGCATACGCAAAGGCGTGATCAAGCCTCAGGAAACCCCCTGTTCCCGAGCATCTACCCCCAAAACCAAGAGTCTGTTTTATGCTCTCACCTACACCTCTGACTTTACGGGGGGCTCTCCCCCATAACCATTTCTCTCGGAAAAGGAGTTAACTTGCAGCTCCAGTTGATAAAATTCCTGGGCATGACAAGAGTGTTTCAGCTTACGGACTCCTCTGAAGGTTATCTAGCCTGCCTGTATAGGTTCGTCTGGCCAAATGTGATTATTTACAGCCTCCCAACAGCGAGAGGCATGAGATGTTTTAGACTTACTAAAGGCAGATTCTTTTGGGAAGTTAGAATTTATTAGTATAGTGGATTGATTAGGAATTGTATTGGTGAAGGGTTTTTCATTTGTTGTGCCAATAATTGCTTCTAATTCCCTGCCCTTATAATGAATATAACTAGCATATAAGAGAAATAAGTATTAACTTTACTAAAGGCAGATTCTTTTGGGAAGTTAGAATTTATTAGTATAGTGGGTTGATTAGGAATTGTATTGGTGAAGGGTTTTTCATTTGTTGTGCCAATAATTGCTTCTAATTCCCTGCCCTTATAATGAATATAACTAGCATATAAGAGAAATAAGTATTAACCTTTAAGATTAATCATGTTAACCTTGGGTTACATAAATTCCTTCTTGATTGTAACTCATTACATCCTTACCCTATAGGAATGTACCTTTATCTGGAGGGTGGTGCCTGGTTTAAGAAAAAACACCCTTGGAAAAAATGAGTTTTTTGGTTATCAGAAAGAGAGGGTCATGAAGTGTCAGCAGGCCTCATGGCCAGAAGATGATGTGAAACCCCTAAGACCTTTTTTTATGTAAAGCACCTGATTTTGATAAAGGTCTGGACTGCTGACCCCCACGTGACTCTGTATTCATCCCTATGTGTAAAAAAGGTATATAAGCAAACCTAAAAATAAAGAAAATGGAATCAGTTTCTGTAAAGGCTGATTCCCCCTGTGTCGTTCGTTCTTTCCTCTTCTGGCTGAATTTCCATCTGGGGAGTGGGTCCTCACCAAGCCTACTAATTATGCCTGGGCTTCTAAGATCGGACCGGGGAGGCCTCAGTGCCTCCTCTCCTTCGGGAGAACAGAAAGACGCCTGTGACCTACGTAGGTGGTGATTGGTATTCCACATAAGTCAAGTTATTCAGCCTTCTTTTCTCCATCTAAATTTTCCTACTATACTATTATTTCCTAATCTAATCTTATATTCCTAAAAGTGTTTTCTCGCCGACTCCGTCTCCACCTTCGAATCACCCTGGATCCACCGGGGCTGAGACAATTCAACCCAAAACATAGTATTATCTTTGCTCTAAAAGTGAGGAAACTGAGACACTTGGAGATCTTGTCCCAGGTAGCACACTCATAAGTGGCAATGCTACGAATTGAACTGAAGCAATTTGGCTCCTGAGCTAACAAGTTTTTACTCACTACCTAAGAGTCTCTTGTGTGACAAGGGGATGGAGTTCCCTACCCTCTCCTTGACTACCCCTTAGTAGACTGGTTTCTCTGCACAATTTCTAAATATACATATGATGGAGGCAAATCTATGACAGTTATTATTCACTGAATTTTTGCTTTGATTTTGAGAGAAAGAGAGGGCAGGATAGCATTTGTTTACCCCAAGAAGGGCCTCTTATTGAGTGAACATTATTCCCTAGAAGAGGATCTCTCTGAAGGACAGCCCCACATTTCTTATATCATTATGATTCCATCTGGGATGCAATGCATTTTGTGAGGAATAGAACCAGGACACCTTGGTTTCTCTCCCAAGTTCCCAATGCCAGGTTTCCCAAGACCTCTTAGTGACTGGGTATGCTCTGCATTGATCTCACTTCCTGTTCTCAGTGAGGAAGACAAAGGAAAAAGGTGAGGACCAGTCTTATCAGAGCAGACAGGAAAAGTGACCTGAATGGCCCCCAAATTCTGCTCTCTAGACAACATCAGGGACATCTGTCTGACTTCTGAACAAGTAACATCCTGCCTTGCTTGTTTTGAGTTACTTGAGCAGATAGTAAACGCTCACTTGTGTCTGCTTTCCTCCTTCTGAACTGTTTTCAACAGAATCCTTATCAGAAACAGGAGTTTGAAGAGTGATATAGTTCCCAGGAACTATAGCATGTGCTGTCCCTGGAGAAGTCTGCTTTATGCAAATACCCTTCCAGTGCTGAGGAGATGGTTTTGAGAAATATTTGTCAGTGGCTTCCAAGAGGCACATACTTCCGGGCTTGTGGGATAAATTCATAATCATTAAATGCTTTCGAAAATACAGTCCCTTTAGCTTTCTAAGTGTCACAGCTGAAGAGTTTAAAAATGGCCAACTTTCTAAACATTGACTTTTTTGGACAAAGAAGTCAAGAAAAGAAGAAATTACAGTGAATAAAAAATCTACCTATTGGTCAGCTTCAGAACTGACTGTGGATTATGCTTCTCCCTCTGCCATTGACAAGAAATGATCTTGCCGGTCTATTCTTGAATTTTCAAATTCAAAGAATATCAGAGATTACATAGCCCAGCTCCTTCATAGAGCATGGTGGAATCATTAAATTAGCTTCAGGGGTATGGAGATGATTTATCTTGTTCACTGTTGTCTTCTCCAGAGGCTAGCACAGTATTTGGCCTATGATAGGTATTCAATAAATAAGTTAAAATGGGGAAACAATTAGAAACTCTTTGAAAGAAAGTGAAGTCGCATCAGACTCTCTGCGGTAACCTACCAGGCTCCTCTGTCCATGGGATTTTCCAGGCAATAGTACTGGAGTGGATTGCCATTTCCTTCTCCAGGGGATCTTCCTGACCCAGGGATTGAACCTGGGTCTCCCACATTGTAAACAGACGCTTAACCATCTAAGCCACCAGGGAAGTCCTGAAAAAGACCTTAAGAAAAGCCATATGATTAATTTCCCTAACTTACTAAAAACTGTGTTAGTCACTCAGTCGTGTCCGACTCTTTGTGACCCAAAGGACTGTAGCCCACCAGGCTCCTCTGTCCATAGAATTCTCCAGGCAAGAATACTGGAGTGGGTTGCCATCTCCTTCTCCAGGGGATTGTTCTAACCCAGGTCTCCTGCATTGCAGGCAGACTCTTTACCATCTGAGTCACCAGGGAAACCCGAAAGCCATGTGCAATCTTCTATAACGTGCACACTCATCATGTTGCTGAAGGCTATAAAAGAAAGAAATTTCACAACCTCTGTAGTGAAATATTCCAAATGCTAATGACCTTTGCTGATCAGAAATCTCTCTGATAGCTTCTCTGTTCCTCATTTGCAGCATTCCCAAGTTGATTGTTTCTTTGAAGACCAACATTCGGTTGCCCCTCTGTCAGCTCTTTCTCTAGCCTGAACAGCCTTTACCATTTTGACTCTGTTAGTCATCTCCTTAGTTCTCATTTAGAACCTCTAAGTTTTTTTTGTCCCTCTTAAGAACTAAAATACTCTGAATGTACAGAGGTCAAATATGAAAATGAGTACAAAAAATGTAAATGGAATTTAGATTAAATCTATTTCAAATGCAAATACACACTAAAATGATAAGGATAAGCCTTTCTCTTTATTTTAATGGTACTTTCCAATGGGAACTAGATTTGGCAAGTAGAGAAGAGTCAAGAGGAGATTTTTTTTTTATGTTTTCCCCCATTTTCCCTGATGAATTTTTTCAGTTCCCCTTACTGTCTGTGCTTGATAATTCTCTAGGGACTGCTATTTCAGATGCATTGTCCTGCCTGTTAACTGAACTGCAAATTGTCACCTCTCTATCTTGGGAATTCTAATGCCTAATAAGACTGAATAAAAATCAAGAAAATAATTTCTTTTTTTTTTAATGTCTGATTTTTTATTTGGCTGCATCTAATTACTGCAGTATTGAAGCTGACCAGAAACAATTCAGATCCAACCTTATTTTTCACATGAGTGGCGGAGTCTGTGTTGCTGGCTGCTTTCCTGATTAGCAACAGTAGTTGATTTTTAAGAATATGCCATGGTTTCCCAGAACAGGACTGTAGACTGTAGGTACACTAGAGGAGATGATAAAGGACGTTTCAGACCTTAATGATAAATCATCATGGGGTTTTGTTTATTTATACAGCTTGAATGCTCCAGAAAATTGAATTTTTATTATGTTTTTATACCTTTAGTTCCTAAGCCTCATCTCATTCCTATGGGGAAAAAATATTACAGAAAGCACAGTTTGCTAGGGGAAGCACACACTGAGAAGGCAGAGTGGACACATAGCCTGTCAGTATGGGTAATTTCTTGCCATCCTGCTTCTTTTGAAAACATTTCCAATGTTTCCCTGGCTCCAGAGAATAACATCAAGTGTAAATGAAAATAGGTGTAGTCCTGTGAAGCTTCAAAAATATTGAGAAATTGCTTTTCCCTTCTTGTTTTTTTCTTTGTCAACATTATACATACACAAAGATTAAAGAGTCAGATATGCAACAGAGTTCTGTAGTAATAAAATCATAATTTTATAATACAATTCTATGACATATGAAAAACAGTGGTCCCTTGACCTTCCCTATATCCTATATCTTGCTCTGTGGAGATAGTGAAGTAAAAGTGTTAGTCGCTCAGTCATGTCTGACTCTTTGTGACCCTATGGACTGTAGCCCACCAGGCTTCTCTGCCCATAGGATTCTCCAGGGAAGAATACTGTAGTGGGTTGCCATTTACTTCTTCAGGGAATTTTTCCTGACTCAGGGATTGAACACAGGTCTCTACATTGCAGGCAGATTCTTTACCAGGAGATAACTTTCATTTATTTTAGTGCTCTTTTCTTTCTATTTAACGCCATTAATCTAAATCAGCATCGGCCAGTAAAAATATTAGAACCCACATGTCAGTTGTAAATGTTCTAGTAGAAGCATTGAAAAAGTTAAAATTTTTTCATTTAACCCACTATGGCCAAAATATTATCTTTCAAGATGTATTCAATGTAAAAAAAAAAAAAAGTTTACATTTTTTCCAATACATAATTTACGTTTACAGCGCATCTCTGTTTGGACGTTAAATTTTCATTAGAAATGTTTGATCTGTGTTTAAGCTCCCTATAGTTTGAAAAAGGAAATTCACATACCCATGTTATTCCAGATACACTTAGAAGCTTTCTAATAACTGGATTGAGTTTATTAAGATCTTTACATTTTAATTGGCAAAAATTAAATCAGTTTAAAAATTCAATTCCTCAATTGGTCTAGCCATACTTCAGGTACTCCATATCCACATATGGACAGTTCCTATTTTGTTGGACGTTGCAGGTCTAAATGATATGACTATATTGTTTCTTTGTTAGATTTTAGTTTTTGATGTAATCTAGTAACATCCTGCTGTTGAAAATTAGACAACTTTTTCATCATCCTCAGCCTCTCACAGACATAGACACATACTCTCTTCCTATCTTCCCATCCTTCCCTAATTACATCATTTGATTAAATCAAACTTAATAGTTATCTTTTTTCCCCCTTAGCTTTTGTGTGTGTGTGTGTGTGTATATTCCTCCCCATGCAAAAATCTCCTTTAATACATTTGGATACATCAAGTTTTCTATTAATTTCATGTTCTTGGCAAACACATCTCCTATGGCCTTTAGAGTAGAGTGTGCTGAGTCTGCCTGTCACCATCATTCTGGGAATTCCCTATGCCTCTCTTCTAAGTTGGAACCCATGTAACTTTTATTACCAGCCTTCCCCCTTCTTGGTTTATTCCTCCATTTTGGTAGAAGATATTTCCCAGTTATTTTCGGAAAAGTGTACATGGAAAGAGAGGTATTTTTTGAGATTTTTCAAGCTTGAAAATGTGTTTTCACATTTGTTTGGTTATGTATAGCATTCTAGGTTGAAAATATTTTCTTTGTAACATATTGAAAGTTTGTTTTATTGCCTTCTGGTTTCCAGTATTGCAACTGAGAAAATGTTTGCCGTTCCAAATCCAGTTTATTCTCTCTGAGAGCAAGTAGGATCTTCTTTTTATCCTAAATATCTGTGGATTGATGTCTTTGGAAATGGGATTTTTTTCTTGAATAATTACTTTGATTTTCTTCACTACATTTTCTCTGTTATTTTTCTGAAACTCTTTAATATTTTAATGTTGGACTTCTAATATTGTTTCAGTCACCCAGTTGTGTCTGACTCTGCGACCCCATGTACTGCAGCATGCCAGGCCTCCCTGCCCCTCATCATCTCTCAGAGTTTGCCCAAGTTCATGTGATTCTCTAATTCCACTTATCCTTTCTCTCCCTTTCCTATCACTTTGTCTTTTTACTCTACATTGTAAAGAGTTCTAGTGACTTTGTCTTTAAAGCATTCTACTCTTTTGATTGTTTTCATTTTTGCTGTGTTTTTAAATTTCTGAGCTATCTTTCTTAATCTATAAATGGGACATGTGTTTAAGATTTGTTATTGTTTCATGGATCTTATATATATATATATATATCTCAACTGCATAGTCTATTTCTCCCCAGTTCCTTTTGTTCAACTTTTGAATATGGGTTTGTTGGTTGTTTTGGTCTCTGTCATTCATATGAGACTTTCCTCAAATCTCTAGTCATCATTTGCTCTCTGTTTATGTTGAAGGATGAGAAATTGAAAAGCCAGCTATAAACTCTGAGCCTGCATTTTTCATTGTAGGGTATTCTGGCTGGGTCATTTCTTTAGAGAAGCCTTCATTTCAGTATTTTTTAGGTCTTCCTGTTATGTTGGTTAGATTCACCAAAAAGCACTTCAGATTTGCTGCCTGGATAATGATGTCATGAGAAATGAGTGGCAGAGAGCACTGGGGATCTCAATATCTAACTAAGGCTTCTGTTTTCAGTATAGTATGCAACCATCAATTGTGACTGGTGACCCCTGCTCAGAGCCTCTATTTTACCCTCTACAGAATATAAATTCCTAATCTTCTGTCAAGGTATGGAAAGACTGGTCTTCCAGTACATGGAGAAGAAAAGGGGATTTATTAGATCTGTTTTTTAATGTAAAATTTGACAATGCAAGTTCATTTTTTCTTTCTCCATTGTCAGTTTAAGATTAGGTTTTCTTGAGGTTTCTAGATCAAGTATTACTTACTCATAAGCTTTTCAGCTTCTCAAAATTTACTGCTCTGGGAACTGTTCATGTTTACTTTTGACCGCAGTAAAAGAAAGAAAGTGAAAGTCGCTCAGTTGTGCCAACACTGCAACACCATGGCTATAGTCCATGGAATTCTCTAGGCTACAATACTGGAGTGGGTAGCTTTCCCTTCTCCAGGGGATGTTTATGCCTTTTAAAATATCCCTTTAGCTTTTAGGAGATATCAAAGGCTATATTTTTTGCAATCTGCCATCTTTAACTTGAAATCCTACTTGCCATTCTTTTGTGTTTTTGTGGAACATCATTGATTTTTCAGGTAGAAATAGTATATGAAACACTTCCTCCTCTGAATCTCTAACCCATTTTTCTCTTTTGTGAGAAATTTCTGCAAATCCCAAGCTGCCATGGTAACATCTGCCATCCTATCCACTGTGTAGTGGTGGTACACAGTGAGGCAATAATTCCTGGATAAGGAAAGGTAGCCAAATCCTCTGTAATAAATGATACTAGATAGAATTGAGTGATTCTCATATTGCATTGGATTTTTGTCTGTATTAAAATAAAACACTTTAGATTGAAGGAGGGAAAGTAAGAACAAATGTTAATGTTGCTCTAATTGCATTCTTTTGAAGTTACTTCCATTTTAATTTATTTGTATCTTAAATAACTTTCAAAATGTCACCAACAAACTCTACCTAAACAACCCTCAAGTACTACACCTCCCTCAGGCACTGTGATGTTGGATCAGATCTTTTTTCTTTTCCTTGCCTACTTCAGACTGTGGAAGAAATAAATCTGTTAAGAGCCCTATATGTCTTTGCATCTTACCCCATGTGTCTTCTATAGTTCCAATTCTTTTTGTTCCTAAAGCTGCAGAATTTTTATTTTCTCATTCTACAGTGGTCTGTTTGATTCCTTACCCATAAACTCTACTGGCTAGATCTCTGACGTAGACTATAATACATTAAAATGAGTCCAGTTTGTGAATTGCCACTATGCTTTGACATTGTGGATATTAGGTTGGTTGCTTAAGTAAAGAGTATAATTAAACACCGGGCTTCCCTGGTGGCTCAGAGGTTAAAGCCTCTGCTTGTAATGCAGGAGACCTGGGTTCGATCCCTGGGTCGAGAAAATCCCCTGGAGAAGGAAATGGCCACCCACTCCAGTATTCTTGCCTGGAGAATCCCATGGACAGAGGAGCCTGGTGGGCTGCAGTCCACAGGGTTGCAAAGAGTCAAACACGACTGAGTGACTTCACCTTCACATAATTAAACACCAAGCTGAGCCCCATATTCTTACATATAACCTAAAATTCAAGATGGAAAACATGAACTAGTACTGCCACTGTTTGCCTAAACATATTGGAGTTGTCAGAGAGTGTGTAGGAAAGAGTATTCACCAAGAGTCCCAGAAATCAACCATATGAAATCCAACAGGTCTTAAAAATCAGTAGGTAAAGCTCTAACTTCAGGCAGAAGTAATCTATTTTTCATGGAATATCCAAAATCATCTGCAGTAATGGTAGTCTATTTTGAAAGAAATCATATATGTTATGCTAACCCTGCTGCTGCTAAGTCGCTTCAGTCATGTCCGACTCTGTGCGACCCCATAGACGGCAGCCCACCAGGCTCTGCTGTCCCTGGGATACTCCAGGCAAGAACACTGGAGTGGGTTGCCATTTCCTCTCCAGTGCATGAAAGTGAAAAGTGAAAGTGAAGTTGCTCAGTCATGTCTGACTCTTAGGACCCCATGAACTACAGCCTACCAGGCTCCTCTGCCCATGGAATTTTCCAGGCAAGAGTACTGGAGTGGGTTGCCATTGCCTTCTCTGATGCTAACCCTAGAAGTACAATATTGTACTTAGTTCAAAAGAGTTATTAGTCCATGTAAGACTCAGAGAATTTACAACAATATTTCCAACATAATTCATTGTGCAATTGATATTCACTGGCTATTCTATTTAGCTCTTTATGTCAGAGTCAGCAATAGATGTGACTTTGCTGTTATATTCATGGAGCTATTAAAGATGTTGGTTCCCATAAGTGAGCTAATATGTAGTAAATTTTTCAAAAATTTAGTTATATGTGTAATTTTATCCCCACCTGTATGTAGTCATACCAAGAGTTGGAGGTGGGTAGTGTTGAGGGTTGGTGAAGTGTACATTTGCTAGAACTGATTCTGACTAGATTATTGAATTCTATTGCTTATCTTCTTTTCAGCAATAGCCTAAGTTGACATTCAAAGATTGTAACTCATAAGATCTGTGATCATTTTTTAAATACTTTTAAAAATTGAATATAACTCTCCATACTATAATACTTTTTGGTGACAAAAACAAAAGAACTAAGATTCTAAAGGTTGATGACTGAAAAACTGATTCAGGCAGGAAATTCTATAGCAATTGCTTAGTTGAATTTCTCAAGCTTCACTTTGCTTGGCTTCCCTGGTGGCTCAGATGGTAAAACGTCTGACTGCAATGTGGGAGACCGGGGTTCAATTCCTGGGTCGGGAAGATCCCCTTGAGAAGTAAATGGTGATCCACTCCAGTAAAACTAAATGGCAGTCCACTCTTGCCTGGAAAATCCCATGGACAGAGGAGCCTGATAGGCTACAGTCCATGGGGTCATAAAGAGTCAGACATGACTGAGCGACTTCACTTTGCTTTGGTCTGATTATCAAAACCCCCAAAGACAGAGCACAAGGCCCAGATAACAGCTGTCATCCTGCTAAGTGACTTGTGCTGAAACTTATGGATATATTTCTTTTCATGATAGCATCATTTCTTGCAGAGCTACCCAGGAAGAACAGAAAAATGTCTGATGGCAAAAGCCATTGCTTTGGGATAAACTCTCTGCAAAAGGTCCACGGTGTTCAGATCAGTACCCAAACAGATGTACATCACACCATCATGCGGGTCACTATGCTATGCCACAGTAAGAAATGGTCTTTTGAAACAAATGTCACATGAGGAAAGAGGGGCATTTTACATAAATTGCCTGTACAACATATACAAAAAAATGCCAAAAAAAAAAAAAATAGGGCCATGAAACCAAGGCTCCAGATAAGTTTGACTCACCCCAAATAGAATTTCCCATGGCTAATTCTAGAATCCTGAATGTGCCACTATACACTGCAGTATAAAGACTGATTCTTCTGATTTGCCTTTGGGGATCTCTATAATAACATCTGCTCTCGGTCATGGAAAGCTGTAGTGACAGTACACTGCATGAGATCTGAAACACGAAGGAGGTTGTGGCTGACAGGGCATTGTGAACAACAGGATATCTGGGGCTGAGTTCTGCTATAACAAAAGTAGGCAGCACCCAGCAGGGAACCTGGCGGGTACTAATTGCTCAAGAAATAACAGAGAATGATGGATGGTGATGAGGATGATCTTCATCTCATATACTCCAACCATAAGTCTTGGACACAGGAGATAATATAATTTTTTCTGCCAATCTATTTTTTAATGCCTAATGCTGTGTTTTATGCATGAAATACTGGCCTTTTAAAAATTCAGTTTTGGAAAATCATCCTGGCCAGTATCCTGAAAAAAAAAAAAAAAAGCTAAAAGCATTATGCTGAATAGCTAAAAGCAAAATGAGAGAACTTTTCTATAAATCAAGGAACCTGTAGTTTGTTTGTTTGTTTCTTTGTTTTAAATTGGAGGATAATTGCTTTACAATATTGTGTTGGTTTCTGCCATACATCAACATGAATCAGCCACAGGTATACATATGTTCCCTTCCTCCTGAACTCCCCTCCCATCTCCAGATGTGTATAAGAGNGATTGTTTTTGCTTTGGCTCTATCCCTTCATTCTGTCTGGAGTTATTTCTCCACTGATCTCCAGTAGCATATTGGGCACCTATTGACCTGGGGAGTTTCTCTTTTGCTATCCTATCATTTTGCCTTTTCATACTGTTCATGGGGTTCTCAAGGCAAGACAGCATATTAAAAAGCAGAGATATTACTTTGCCGACAAAGGTCCATCTAGTCAAAGCTATGGTTTTTCCAGTAGTCATGTATGGATGTGAGATTTGGACCATAAAAAAGCTGAGTGCTGAAAAACTGATGCTTTTGAGCTGTGGGTTGGAGAAGATTCTTGAGAGTCCCTTGGACTGCAAGGAGATCCAACCAGTCATCCTAAAGGAGATCAGTCCTGAGTGTTCATTGGAAGGACTGATGTTCAAGCTGAAACTCCAATACTTTGGCCACCTGATGCGAAGAGCTGACTTATTTGAAAAGACCCTGATACTGGGAAAGATTGAAGGCAGCAGGAGAAGGGGACAACAGAGGATGAGATGGTTGGATAACATCACTGACTTGTTGGAAATGAGTTTGAGAAAGCTCTGGAAGTTGCTGATGGACAGGGAGGCCTGGTGTGCTGTAGTCTATGGAGTCTCAAAAAGTCCTACATGACTGAGCATGTGAACTGAACTGAACTGAGATATTGTTGTGAGATAAAATCATTACTTTCTCATTTTTGTTTTCTTCTATTATTTTTTGCTTCACAACTCCATTACCCCCCTGGGATCATGTCAGTTATCTGCCTTTGAGTTTTTCTACGTGATCATTTTGTTTTATCTATTAAATAATTTAATCCTTTCATATTTAATTTACTGTCATCTACCTTTTCTTTTTCTAAAGAGCTCATGGTTTCCCCCAGCTCTTTTGTTAAAGAATCTCTCTACATCTCTGAAGATTTGAAAATACGCCCATGAATTTATCCTCCCTTCGAAAAGTAGAGACCAAGTCCCTTTCAAATGAATGTGGGTTGTATTTAGTGACATTTCTAATGGATGCAATACAATAAAAGTGACAGTATGTACTTTCCAAGAGTAGGTCTTAAAAAGATGTCATGGCTCCTCGCTACTCTCTCTAAGATCACTTGCTCTGAGGAAGGCAGTTACATGTTGTGAAGACATATCAGTAGCCTTATCAGATGCACACGTGGCGAGGAAATGAATATCTGGCCAGCAACCAGCAAGGATGTGAGACCTCCTGCCAGTGTCCATGTATATGGAACTCTGTTGTATATGGAAGTGGGTCCACCAGCCCCAGTCAGGCATCACATGGTGTAGACATCTTGAATGCAACCTCATTAGAGACTTTAACCAGAAACCCTCAACTCAAATACCTGACCCATACAGTCACTGTGAAGTAATAAATTGTTCACTGTTTTAAGCCACTAACTAGGCGGGATAATTTTTTGCGCAGCAATATGACAAACTGACTAACCTGGTGGTTCTCAATTGGGGACCATCTTGTATCTCAGGGGACTTTTGTAAATGTTGTGAGCCATTTTTAACTGAATTAATAACAGCTAGGGAGCTGGGGCCAGTTTCCATTGGCATCTTGTGGGCAGAGGCCACAGAATGCTAAACATCCTTCAGTGCACGAGCCAACACACACACATACACACACACACACACACACACACCCTCCACAGAAGCAAAGAATGAGCTGATCCCAAATGGCGGTATGCTAAGATGAGAAAACTGCACTAGTCTGTCCGTTTTCTCCTCACTTATTCTTTCTCTTTTACGTGGACTTGTTTCACATCCTTTGCTCATCTAAGCACTGCTTTCCCTTGCTTTACCCCTGGTCCTAGGCAACCACCAATCTGCTTTCTGTCACTGGAGAATATTTTTTTCTTCTGCAAGGGTTTGGTGTAAATGGAATCATGCAGGGTGTGTTTTTGTGTCTGACTTCTTCAGGTCAGCATATTTTAAAAATTCGTTCCCGTTTTGTGCAGCAGTGGTCACTTCTTTCCTCGTTGCTGACTATTATTCTATTGTCTTGATTTGCCAAGCTTTTAGAGACTGGCCCTGGTGCCTCCCTATGTTCGTCTTGAAGGTGAAGTCGCTCAGTCGTGTCCGACTCTTTGCGACCCCGTGGACTGTAACCTACTAGGCTTCTCCGTCCTTGGGTTCTCCAGGCAAGAATACTGGAGTGGATTGCCATTTCCTTCTCCAGAGGATCTTCCCGACCCAGGGGTTGAACCCGGGTCTCCCACATTGGAGGCAGACGCTTTCACCTCTGAGCCACCAGGGAAGCCTGGTGATATTTGTCTTATTGGTAAACATTTAATTCATTAGAGACTGGCCCTGGTGCCTCCCCATGTCTGTCTTCTTGGTAAACATTTGATTCGTTTCCAGTTTATGGCTTTCTTGTTCAGTCACTAAGTCATGTCCAGCTCTGTGACTGCGTGGACTGCAGTCCACCAGGCTTCCCTGTCCTTCACGATCTCCCACTGTTGGCTCCAATTCATGTCCATTGCGTTGGCGATGCCATCCAACCATGTTATCTTCTGCTGCCCCCTTCTCCTTTTGCCTTCGATCTTTCCCAGCATCAGGGTCTTTTCCAATAGATTGACTCTTCACATCAGGTGGCCAAAGTATTGAAGCTTCAGCCTCAGCATCAGTTCATCCAAGGAATATTCCAGGTTGATTTCTTTGGGGATTGACTGGTTGGATCTCCTTGCAGTGCAAGGGACTCTCAGAAGTCTTCTCCAGCACCACAGTTCAAAAGCATCAATTCTTCGGCGCTCAGCATTCTTCATGGTCCAACTCTCACTCGTGTACATGACTACTGAAAGAAACCTTAGCTTTGAATATATGCACCTTGGTTGGCAAAGTGATAGCTCTGCTTTTTAATACGCTGTCTAGGTTTGTCATAGCTTTCCTCCCAAGAAGCAACCATCTTTTAATTTCATGGCTGCAGTCACTGTCTGCAATGATTTTGGAGCCCAAGAAAATAAAGTCTGTCACTGCTTCCACTTTTTCCTCTTAATGTGATGGGACCAGATGACATGATCTTAGTTTTTTCAAAGTTTTTCAAACTTTCAAAGTGTTTTAAAGACAGCTTTTTCCCTCTCCTCTTTCACCCTCATCAAAGGGGCTCTTTAGTTCCTCTTCACTTTCTGCCTTTAGAATAGTATCATCAGCATATCGAGGTTGTTGATATTTCTCCCTGCAGTCTTGATTCCTGCTTGTGGTTCATCCAGCCTTGCATTGCGCATGATGTACTCTGCATATAAGTTAAATAAGCAGGATGACAATATACAGCCTTGTACTCCTTTCCCAATTTTGAACCCATCTGTTGTTTCATGTTTGGTTCTAACTGTTGCTTCTTGACTTTTTATTTTTGGCTATAATGACTAAAGATTCTATGGCCATTGGGTTAAAGGTGTTTTTGATGACATTGGCTTTTATTTTTCCTGGCTAAATAATGCCCAGGAGTGGAATCGCTAGGTCACGTGTTAAGTATTTATTTAATTATAAGAAATTGCCAAACTCTTCTCCAAAGTGGTTGGACCATTTTTCATTCCCACCAGCAATGTATGGGAGTTGCTCTGTTCTGTTTCCTTTCCAACACTTGGTAATATCATTCCTTTCTGATTTTAGCCATTGTAACGATGTGTAAGAGTAAGCCACTATGTTTTAATTTTGGCTTTCATGATAACAGTGATGTTGAGTATCTTCTCATGTGATTATGGCCCATTTGTTTTTTCTTTTGTTAAGTGTATGTTCCAGTCTTTGGTCCTTTTCAAATTGTTTTTGCCCATTCTCTGCATGTTCCATACACAGTCCTTTGTCAGATCCGTGTGCTGTGAGACTGTGGCTTGCTGTGGTAGGCAGGCCTCCCAGATGGACCCTGGTGATCTTGGCTGCCTGGTACCCACGCTCCTGGACGGTCTCCTCAACTTTAGAGCAGACCCATGTCAGGGTTTCCAAGAGGAACTGTGAAAGCAATGGTACGTGACTCCTGGGACCAGGTCGTGAAGGTCACTTGCTGCTTTCACCCTTTCCTCTTGGATTGCTTGTTCTAGAGATCAGCCCTGGGATTTCTTTGGAAGGAATGATGCTGAAACTGAAGCTCCAGTACTTTGGCCACCTCATGTGAAGAGTTGACTCATTGGAAAAGACCCTGATGCTGGGAGGGACTGGGGGCAGGAGGAGAAGGGGACGACCGGGATGAGATGGCTGGATGGCATCACTGACTCAATGGACGTGAGTCTGAGTGAACCCCGGGAGTTGGTGATGGACAGGGAGGCCTGGCGTGCTGCGATTCATGGGGTCGCAAAGAGTCGGACACGACTGCGCGACTGAACTGAAAGAATGTCTTTGGGAAGAGAAGAACTAAGGCCTATTGATAAATAGCCAGCAGCAACTTGCTAACTGAAGCTCCAGTACTTTGGCCACCTCATGTGAAGAGTTGACTCATTGGAAAAGACCCTGATGCTGGGAGGGACTGGGGGCAGGAGGAGAAGGGGACGACCGAGGATGAGATGGCTGGATGGCATCACTGACTCAATGGACGTGAGTCTGAGTGAACCCCGGGAGTTGGTGATGGACAGGGAGGCCTGGCGTGCTGCGATTCATGGGGTCGCAAAGAGTCGGACACGACTGCGCGACTGAACTGAAAGAATGTCTTTGGGAAGAGAAGAACTAAGGCCTATTGATAAATAGCCAGCAGCAACTTGCCAGGCAGATGTGGCATGTTAGAAACAAATGCTCCTGCCTCTGTCCAGCTTTCAGATGACTGCATGTGACACTCTACGCCACGACTGGACAGCCAAGAAATTCACGTATTCCTGATGCACAAAAGCTGTAAGAGGTGATCATTGTTTATTGTTGTTTCAGTCACTAAGCTTTGGAGAAATTTTTTACACAGAAGCGGTGAAACTGGCTCCTCAGTTTCTTAACAGTGTCTTTCAAAGAACAGAGTTTTTATTTTGCTAAACTTTCGAAGGAAATGGCAGCCCACTCCAGTACTACTGCCTGGAAAATCCCATGGATGGAGAAGCCTGATAGGCTACAGTCCATGGGGTCGCAAGGAGTCGGACACGACTGAGCGACTTCACTTCACTTCAGTTTATTAACTCTTTGTTTTGTGACTCATGCTTTTGAATGACATGTTTTAAAAAAGTTTACCTATTTCTATAGAGAAAATAAAGTTTACCTACTGCAATAGAGAAAAGAATTTTTTATATGTTTTCTTCTTGAAATTTATAGTTTTAACCTTTTCATTTGGAACTGTAATATATTTCAAATCAATTTTTGCATAAGGTATCCTCAAGGAAAGGATCAATATTGTTTTTTTCTAAATGGATATACTATTATTTCAATACCATCAGTTGAAAAGACAGTCCTTTAACTTTGGGAAAACTCAGCATCATTTTGGACTCTTCAATCCATTCCATTTAACTGTAAGCCTATCTTTATCACTCTGTGTTGACTATAATAATTTTGGAAAGTATGGATACCAGGAAGTGTAAATTTTCCAAATTTGTTATTCTTTTCAAAATGGTTTTGATTCTCCCAGGTTCTTTGCATTTCTATATAAATTTTAAAATTAGCTACTTAACTTTTATTTAAAAAATACCTCTAGGAGTGTGGGATCATTAAAATGTAGATCAATTTAGGAAGAATTGACACATTAAAAGTATAAGGGGACGTCCCTGGTCGTTGAGTGGCTGGGAATCTGCCTGCAAGTGCAGGGGACATGGGTTTGATCACTCGTCTGGGAGGATCCCACATGCTGTGGAGCAACAAAGTCCACATATCACAACTAGTGAGCCCCGTGATCTCGAGCCCCCAAGCCGTAACTACTGACACAGCAGTTCCCAAAGCCCACGTGCTCTGGGGCCTGTGCTTGCCAGCAAGAGAAGCTTCCACAAGGGAAAGTCCTCAGTCCAGAACTAGAGAGTAGCCCACCTTACTGCAGCTGGGGAAATCCTACGAGCAGCAAGGAAGATTCGCGCATCCAGTAAATAAATTGGATGTAAATCAATCAAGAAAAATGTCTTTTAAGAAAGATATTTAGTCTTCTAATCCACAAATACAATATTAGTTCAGTTCAGTCACTCAGTCGTGTCCAACTGTTTTCGACCCCATGATTCCCAGCATGCCAGCCCTCGCTGTCCTTCACCAACTCCCGGAGTTCACTCAGACTTGATCTCAGTTTATTTAGATCTTCTCTAATTTCTCTTAGCAATATTTTATATTTTTGATAATACTGGTATAGCAGATACTTATCCTTAAGTATTTTATACTTTTAATGCTATTATAAATGGATTCTTAATTTCCTTTTCTAAATGGTTCATTGATAGTCTATTTAAATAATTCGATGTTTTAATATTGGCCTGGTATGCTGAACCCTTGCTAATAAGTTGATTAGTTCTAGTAGTGTTTTTTGGATTTCTTGGGAGTTTTTGTGTATACTATCATATATCTGCAAATAAAGAGAGTTTTACTTTTTTCTTTCCATTCTGCATGCTTTTATTTACTTTTCTCATTTTATTGTACTGGCTAGAACACACAGTACAATGCTGCTGCTGCTGCTGCTGCTGCAAGTCGCTTCAGTCGTGTCCAACTCTGTGTGACCCCATAGATGGCAGCCCACCAGGCTCTGCCGTCCCTGGGACTCTCCAGGCAAGAACACAGGAGTGGGGTGCCATCGCCTTCTCCAGTACAATGCTAAACAGAAGTAATAAGAGCATCCCTGTCTTGTTCTCAATGATCTGTTATTAGTCATCCTATATTGACTGAACCAATGAATGAAGCCAATATCTGATGTTTAATGGGACCCTCGCTTAAGAGTTGAATTTTCTTCACTGCAGTTTTAAAGATATTCATGAGCATTCTAGACAAAGCATTATACAGCAGCCCCCCTTCCCTGCCCCAAGCAATCAGAACTAGTAATACATAGATGTCTCATATGCCTTGGAGGAAAAGGACAGTTTCTCAGACTGAAGGGCAAAACCTTATGGCACTAAGTAAAGGTTCAATTTCTCAAACGTCGTGTTGATGTGTACTGTCTTAGAGAATGGCAGTAAGGAGGGTTTTGCTACAGAGATTAACAGAGGAACTCAATCTGACTTAACACTAGAGGCCTCTGGGATGATGTGACTGCCTGCTGAAGCAATGCTGAAGGACTTGGCAGAGTATATGGCTGTCAAGATGCAGAACAGTGCAGTCAGTGCAAAGGACCACAAAATAACACAGAGAACTGGGACAGTAGCTGGCATGCAGACCCTAGGCTCAGGGCAGAGCACATACCTTGTGAGGTATTGGTTGGATGATGACACCAGATCCCGGGTTAGGTCCAGGTCCACATAGGAGACCCCAGGGGGTGGCTAGAAGGTGAACTTCTGCAGGAGACTCATGAAGAAAAGCAAAAGCTCCATCTTGGCCAGTACCTCCCCAGCACACATCTGGGGACCTAGAGAGGTGGATGGTAGCGAAGGGTTATAAGACAGATCAAAAATCTGAAAAAATGGTGTGGACAAAGAGGGAAACCATCTGTGTGTGATTTCTTCTCCTTCAGAATGTGTGAGTCAGTCAACCCCTTGTGAGTTTTATAGGCTCTGTCTCCTAGTTGGAGCATTGGAAATAGAAAATTAATTGGGCTCCCCTGAGGGAGACAATTTTAAGGTTATAATGTGAAACATGTTATGACAGGTAAAACCAAGTACGTGATGAGAACCCATAGGAAAGTGAGCTGAAGGAGGCCTCACCTTCGTATGAAATCTTTGTATCTAAGTTCTGGTACACACAGAGAGACGTGAGCCAGGCCCGCAGGGAAGATGAGTCAGGTGTGGTGATGCATTGGAGGGTGGGAAGAAACAGGACTCTGACTAGAGCTCCAAGCATGAGGTCACGAGTCTCAGACTTGAGACTGCATGTGTGACTAGAAATTAGATCATGCTGAAGCACTTGAAGAAGAGTATTTGGCTAGTACTATTTTTAAAATATGAATTATTGGGGGAAATGTCAAGATGTTTAAAAACTGGAATAAGTTCATATAGCAGTATAGCACAACAAACTATACTCAAATGTTGTAATAACCGATAAGGGAAAAGTATCTGGAAAAGAATAGATATATGTATATATTTAACTGAATCATAGTTCTGTACACTTAAAACTAACACAACATTGTAAATCAACTATCCTGCAAAAAAACAAAAAAAAGAAGAAGAAGAAATTCTAAAAGAAACACTGGTATTTGCACAATTAAAGCAAGGCTTTTTATAGATGGAGCAAAGTGGACTTTATTATGTATTATTAATTTGAGTCACCATGCTCAACTTTCTTTTCAAATTCCCAAGGCTCTCCCTAGCCTTAGCCACAAGGAATCTTCCAGGATTCCTTAAGAAAATGTCATTCCAATGCCCAATGTCCTATAGCCAATTGAAAGCTGGGGGAGAACTCTTCCATATTTCTGAAGTTTAGTGCCACATGGCAAATTACAGAATCTTAGCCCTGGCCTTGAGCCAGGGCCAAATCTCTCCAGATTTTTTGAATCACCTTTCTAAAGTAAGATGGCTTACCCACTGAAAAGGGTATAAAAGCTTCCTTCTTGATAAGCTTCCCAGTAGAGTCAAGGAAATGCTCAGGGTTAAAGATGTCTGGGTTTTCCCACTGTGTTTGATCTCAAAGTACAGAGGTCAACAAAAGGATGACCTCAGTGCCCTAGAGATAAAAGTGTTATTAGTGACAGAGATGAAATTCCTTCCTAAGAAGGTGGCTCTTAGAGACATACGATAACCTCGGTTGGCAATTTTAGAGAAGCAGTGTATTCTAGAAGGAACAGGAAGTAGAGAAGGGGGAGATGGCACTTGAGATTGAGTGCAGGGTATTCATATACTCTTGACAAATTTTCATCTGGTACCTGCCGAAAAACACAAACCTTGGATTCAGAACTAGGAACAAATTCTGACTTAGCCATGTATCTGCGGTGTGATAACAGCATGTTATTTAACTCTTGATAAATTCATGTGATGGGAGTTTAAAAGTGCTCATCTGGTGACTGTGAGCCTTCCTGGTGGGTTTGGGGTCGCCAAAAGGGTTGATCTTTTATCTCCAGAGACAGTGACAGCAGACAAACTAAATTTAACAAGCCCATCAAAACAAATTCTCAAAAATAAGCCACCCCAACTTCCTCAGCTATGACATAAAAATTAATAATACATTATAAAGTCACACTGAGCACATATCACCTACTGTGTATGTAGACATTCCGTTACCTCTGGTTGAATGGCTGGGGTGAGGGGAGACCGGGAGGGAGGAAAGAAGAAGGAAGGATGGAGGGACCAGAGTGAGGGCAGAGATTGCCTGACAGCTCATCTCAGCTCTCTGTGATTTTGAGCAGCATTCTGATGTTCTTTCCCTCTCCCCTCATCCCCCTTCTTAAAACCTTACCTTTGGAATATAGTTGTTTTTAAATATAGTATTTGTGGTGGTTGCTCGGGGTAAGCCTGCGGGCAGGATATCAGCAAACCTCTGCACATCGTGAATGACAGCATCCTTGTACGGCATTTGAATTCGGTGTGCCATTCAATGCTGGGTGGACCCCAGGACTTTGGCAATCTCATCATGGACCTTTTCTGGATAAAAGAGAGAACGGTTAGAGTCCGTGGTGGGAGGAGATGTTGAACAGTCTCTCTAGTTTCTTTAAATATGAAAGTCAAACCCAAGTACTCTTGAGTTCTGATTCATCTTTACCCCACATTGCTTCCACCCCTGGTCCTCTATTCCTAGACTCCTCTAGGGACCCTTCAGATCATCTCAGGATGTTTAGAGAGCAAATCTGCTTTCTTATATCACAAGGAGACTAAAGGTACAAACTCTCCTCAAGGGTACAAATTAGAGGTATCCAGGATGGCTCTAGAATTCTGCATTGTCCAATCCAACAGATTTCTGCTTCTTCTCCTTCAGGCAATGCCCTGAATATTAGGAGACTTACTCTGGATCTCAGGATATCATGACATGAACAGAATCCCCCAGCACAGAGTGGAAACTGGGCTCTCTGTACCTACAGCAAACAGATTATTAACAAGTACCACCAAAGTGTCATCATTGAAATAATCAGCAAATGTATCTTTCTCCTGAAAGAGGAAAAGAAATAATTAATGATGAAATAATTTTATCTGGATAATCATCACAACTTCATGAATTTAAAGAATAAAACTTTGCATTCTTCCCTTGATTGAATGGAAATTTTTTGAGACTATTGTGCAGAATTTTAGGATAAAGCACATCCCAGATACTAATAAAAAATAAGTAATTCTAAAAACTGGGAAAGTCTGTTTCTCATTTAGGAAGATTGAGAATCAGTTTTTAACTAAGTGACTAGAATATTCCTGGCACTGTTTCTTAAAACAAGATTAAATGATCTTTCGAGTTTGTCAATTGAAACATATTTTTCAAGATTGCTAAGAAAAAAAGAATATTAACTCCACAAGATAACATATTTGAGGTCTTCCATATATCTTGTCTTCTTCAGAGAGTGATATGAAAAGAAGTGGAAAATATTTGAGAATGCAAAATATAATAAGTAATGTTTCTTGTAGTGTAAAAATCTATTATTACTAACTTGAGCCCAGTTATCTTTCTTCTCTGAAAGAAGTAGTTTTCCTCAAGATGCTGTTAACTAAATCAAATAATAAATAATATGCTAAAGTGACCCCTGAAGAAAATGCCATTACCTCCTGCTGTCTGACCAAAAAAGTATCAATTAAGCTTCTTGGATCCTTTTTGTCAAGTTTATGATGGTGATGGAGGAAAGTCATCCTTATAAAGAAAAATAATTCATCTTTATTCCTGAGTATATTCAATGGCACCCTACTCTAGTACTCTTGCCTGGAAAATCCATGGACAGAGGAGCCTGGAAGGCTGCAGTCCATGGGGTCGCTAAGAGTCGGACACAACTGAGCGACTTGACTTTCACTTTTCACTTTCATGCGTTGGAGAAGGAAATAGCAACCCACTCCAGTGTTCTTGCCTGGAGAAGCCCAGGGATGGGGATGTCTGGTGGGCTGCCGTCTATGGGGTCACACAGAGTCGGACATGACTGAAGCAACTTAGCAGCATATTCTTATAAATTTTTAGGAGGAACCCCAAAACAGGAAACATACTGAAAAGCTCAGAGAATAAAAAACAACAAAGTAAATGAAATATACATATGTAAAGCTTGGGATAATGGGAATGACACCATTATTTCTACAAGTGTTATAGAAATAGCATCTCCTATAGACTTAGATTTTTTCTCAATTAACAGTGGCAGATTGGACTAGACAACAGGATTTCATTTATCAGAATTCAGTTAACATATAATAAATATTGATATGACTTACAATAAATTCTGTGTACCCAAAGTATTTTGCATGTTACACTTCTGTCATTGATGTATGTACTTAGAGTTTAGATAAGACAAAAAAACAATATTGGCTTTATGGTCAGAGTTATAAATCTAAATGTTTTGCTTGCAAAATCCCAGGTGATTCCAAGTCAAACTATTCTGATTCAATGTAGTATACTAAGTTCTGTCTAGTCAAAGCTATGCCTTTTTCAGTAGTCATGTACAGATGTGAGAATTGGGCCATAAAAAAGGCTGAGAGCTAAAGAATTGATGCTTTCTAGTTGTGGTGTTGGAGAAGACTCTTGAGAGTCTCTTGGACTGCAAGGAGATCAAACCAGTCAATCCTAAGGGAAATCAGTCCTGAATATTCATTGGAAAGACTGATGCTGAAGCAGAAACTCCAATACTTTGACCACCAGATGTTCTAAGAGCTGACTCATTGGAAAAGACTCTGTTGCTGGGAAAGATTGAGGGCAGGAGGAAAAAGGGACAACAGAGGATAAGATAGATAGCATCACCGACCCAATGGATATGAGTTTGAGCAAACTCTGGGATAGAGAATGACAAGGAAGCCAGGCGTGCTGCAGCCCATGGGGTCACAAAGAGTCGGACACAGCTTAGGGACTGAACAATAACAACACATTTATGACTATCATTCCCCTGAAGGATCAGAATAATTCTTTTTAAAATTTGCACCAAGATGACTGTCCACAGATCTCAGAGAAGTATCACTCAAGTCCAATATTCCCTGACCCTTAAAAAGTTCACTGTTTGTTAAATTTAGTGTTTATTAGTGTACTCATTTTCTGAGAGACACGCTTTATATGTTTGGTCAGATTCACGAAGGGGTTCCTAACCCCTGCCAAGTGACTTAATAAAACCAGAGATAAAAGATCAAGCTTAAAACTAGTCCTCATTGTGGTCCAACCCAGTGTTCTCTAGCACTTGTGTTCAGAGCAAATCTGCATTTTTATGTTGAGTCTAAATTTCAAAGTGAAATAATATGGTCGATTGTCCATGGTATTATTGAAAAGGAGAACTAATGGACAAGGCTTTTTTTCTATGTTCTATAAGATAGCAACTGAATCTGTAAATGTAAAAATTGGATTGCAAAACTATTGTGCATTGACATGGCTCAGAATAAATATTACGGTTTTATTTAGTGCTTCATAATTTTTGTGATAACTGACAGTCCTCTTCTGTTAAAATTCACTTTCCTGAGTGGATTCCACTGAGTGCTCCTTGCTCATTAATGGCTTATCCACATTCCATGCATAACTAGTAGGACAGATCGAAGATAGTCAAGATGGTAGGAATTTACTAAAGCCATATAATAAACTGTTTATTGGTGTAATTCACAATCCTTACATCATAGGATACTTGATGCAGTAATCTGTGATGGGAGACTGATCAGATCTCTTAACCAAGCAGGTTAATACTCAGTGTTTCAGAAAGGGTATATTTTTGAAATGGTGATTCTCTAATAAGTACTTTTTCATGGTCTCTTGAACAGTCAGGGGCACCTTAGAGAAAGTAAAAGTGAGTAAGTAAGAAAGATACAGGTACTGCAGTTGGACTGACAATGAGTTTCACACTTTGATCTGTCAAGGTTAGGAGTTTTAGGAATAAGGTGTTTTGGTAGTCAAACCCTTTTCCAAGCAACACAGACACGTTGATAGACACACGTTCGTTAGTGTTTTGACCTCAAAGGGCTTTCCTGCAAGAGAATTCATTAATCAGATTGGAAATACAGGGGGCCGATTCTCGAAAGTTTGCTTTACGCCACTTCACTTTCACAAAAGATCCACATTAGTATTTGTTTTGTAAACCAAAAGAAATCTGAAGATGATTTTTGCTTTTACAAAAAAAAGCAAAAATCCTTAAGTGGGGTTTCTGTTTTGTTGATTTTGTTTTTTGCAGCAAACCCTTGAAAAGGCAGCTGGAACATGGATTGAGTGGCGCCACCAAGCGTCTTCCTGAGGAACTACATTCAACATCAAGCCGCCATAGCTTTGAACTGTGTAAGTATCTGTGCTTTAACTCGGTATGTTCTGTGCATCCCATATCAAGATGAATCTCAAGGATTTGCTTCTTCATTTTATGCCATTCTAGTTTATGAAAGACTTAGTAAGAACGGCCTACTTTTGGGTAGTAGGAGAAAACTGTATTCACATACAGAGTATTAAACCAATTCCAGATTGATTGGAATAGGCTGTCTAGTGAAGGATTTCATAAAGAAAAGGGATTCTTGGTGACCATGCCCTACAAGGAGAGGTGAGACTACACTGGACCTTGAAAAATACCCAAAATTTGGTTTAAAGACTGCCACAAGGAAAACTAAAAATGTATGTCAAAGGAAACCTGCTTTGACTCAAAGAAGTTAGAATGGGCCAGGTGAGGGGCATTTCAGTGTGGGTGTGCACGTGAGTATAGGAATTTTAATGCATATTATCTGGGGAAATATTTCAACTTTCTAGGCTGCATTCAATTTTAAAAGTTTAAAATAGGATGTCTAGATGGTTGAAATGATCATATTTTAAAGAACTTCATCCAGAGCAATTCCTTGTTTTAGCCTCTTCTGCTATTCTTCTATTTTTGTCAGTATCACTGAAAACTGTTCAGAGTATTAAACAGGTACCAGCAGATGAGTATTTATTTTCAAGTGAAGCTCATTCTAGTGGCTGAGATTCACTTTTAACATCAGCTTTAAATGTAAAGCTGAAGGGGAAGTAAGGGCTTATGGGCTGCTGTGTATACATAGCCCTGAGAAATTAATGTCTGTTAGGAGCCTAGCACTAGAGAAGGAGTAGTGGTTTTTCTGAATGTACTTTCTCCAAACTCCCAAGAGCTTCTGCTAAATGCACAGGGACTGCTAATTTAGCACGTGGGTCCCCAAGGCTTCTGATTCTCCTCTGCATTCATCTCAGGGTCATCTACCTTTGATAACTTCTCTCCATATTCATGTTGGCATCAGTGATGATAATATTCAAATGGACTCATTTTTAATAAGGAATGAGCTCAGTGTCTTAAGGAAATGACAAAACGCTTGACATGAAAATGAATTTTTGGATTATTTATCCCCTCATATTGATAAAAGTAACCTGGATTATCTCTACATTGTTTAAAGGGATCAGAAACATACCTGTAACTGAGAGACTGTTCCAGATTAAAGAAGGCAGAAGACATAATGACTGAATGCCATGTGTGAGCCAGGATTTGTTTAGAACATGAGTGATGAAATCTGAATAAATTCTTCAGATTAATTAATGATTCCATGTTAATGTTAATTTTATGATTTTGAAAAATGGGACTTTGGAAATAGATGGGAATGTGTGCTTATTTTGAGAAAATACATGAATATATTTAAGAATAAAGGGACAGCATTTTTGCAGAATATCTCAAACAATTCAAAAAAGAGGGAGAGAAAAAAATAACAAATGTAACAGGATGGCATTAGGAATTTTGGAGAAGACTATAAAGATATTGTTAATTATTTGTATATTCTTGGAATTTTTTTTACAAGTCTGAAATTGTGTCAAAGTAAATAATTAACGGTATACCTTTTGTTGACTTATTTCTCATAAAAAATAAGAATTTTTTCTTTTATCCTGCACACCTTTGTGAGACTCAAAGTTCCTTATGAGATGCAGGCTTTCCTCTATAATTGTGTCTTCTTGGGCTTTCTTGCCCATTCCAAAGTTCTGTAAAGTGGTCAAGGTGAATCTTATAATTTCCAAAGTGTCACCATGAGAGAAGAAAATTCCTTGGAATAAGGAAAATGTTCTTGAGTTATTTCCTCAAAGCTTTTAAAATCTAATTTCCGAGGATAAATAAAAACTAAAAAGAGTTAAATTTTCTCTATTGAAAGTAAAGGCAGAAGTTTCTCTTTTTCTTGGAGTATTTACTTTAGGAAACTTTGTAAGTACTTTCTCCTCTCTTTGAATTGTATATTCAGTGTTTTGAAAACTACATAGGTCTTTTGGTCAGCTTTATGACCTAGGAATGTCTTTCTCAGTGACCTGCGAGCCATTTCTTTAGGACAATAAACAAACATCAGTATCTCTGAAAGGAGAGGAAACTCACTTTGGTGACTGGCAAGACTCTAAGTTGCAAAACTACCTCCTGTGAAAAAGATATGAGAAATTTATTTTTCCTGTGTATAAAGCCAGCTAATACAGATGGTCACCCCAATTACCCAGTGAATCTAAGATGAACTCTGCGTGTTGCTAAAAGCAAGACAACAAACCAAACATGGAGTCGGTTATGCTAAGCCTCACGTCACCAAACGGTGAGTTAATTACAGTTCAGTCGTCCCGTGAGTGGAACCGTAAAACCAGTTAATCAGGAACTACCTGATCACGCTAGTTAGGTCATCTGCCTGATGGACCCCTACCATCCCCTAAAGGAAAATAACTTTAAAATAACAACCCTATTTTTTTGCCCAGTATAATTCCTTGTTCCTTCTCCCTTCTGACTAAAAGTCTTTCACTTCGTACAGCTTCTCGATGTTCCTTCCATGCTGCTAGAATGGATGCTGGCAGATTCGAGTTGATTTTTGCTTAAATAAACTCAAAATGTTTAGTATGCTTCAGTTTATCTTTTAATAGTGACAAATGGTAATATGCCTCAGTTTATCTTTTAACAGTGCTGTCAAATCTTCTTACTTGAGGACTAATTCTCTTTTATCTTAATAACATTTTTGTAACGGGTTGTATCTGCTTGGTTATATAAAATGGTGAGATTTCTTTCTGTTTTTGCAGTTTCTTAGCAGATTATGTGATGCACACCATGTTCTGGTTTAATGCAGTTCAGTAATAAAATTGTTTTCTTTCTCTGTTACCTATGTGGAGGGAAGGATTTCTGGATTTGGAGATTTTTTTTTAAATTCTATTTCTCCAACAAATAAATCTATAAGCAATTATTGAATATGTGCGCTATGCTTGCATCATGCTAGATGTGATTAAGAGATTGCTGCTACTGCTAAGTTACTTAGTCGTGTCCGACTCTGTGTGACCCCACAGACGGCAGCCCACCAGGCTCCCCCGTCCCTGGGATTCTCCAGGCAAGAACACTGGAGTGGGTTGCCATCTCCTTCTCTAGATTAAGAGATTGGTGAACAATAAAAAAACAAAAAGTCTCTGTTGCTGGGGAAACATACAGATGAGTAGACAGAAGACTACCCAAAGAAAAAGTCACAACCAAAGGTTGTAAGCAAGCTTCCACATTACTGCCATACATACCTAATCTGTATATAGCACCTATTCGTAGTTTCTAGAGACACGTGTGGCATATAGTAGATGTGTAGTCAATATTTTTTGACTAAACAGCCATGTGAATTTGTGCATGTCAAAAGGAAATAATAATAAACATATGAGAGAAATTTCTTACAAGAGTTGGCGCATAAGATAACTTTTAGAAAATTAAAGAGAGGGTTGCTAAGGTTGATTGCATCTTTCCTTGGTGGAGTTTGTGGGATGGTGACATTATTCCTTTGGCTCAGATCCCAGCCCCAGACCTTCCTCTGTATGCGTTTTTCTTCTTTTTCTAGGGAAGCTTAAGAGATAGGGAAGGAATTGCTGAGTTTGACTGATAGACAAAAATTAGGAAATTAGTATAGACTTAAGTCACCCTGCTACTGCTAAGTCGCTTCAGTCGTGTCCGACTCTGTGCGACCCCATAGATGGCAGCCCACTAGGCTCCTCTGTCCCTGGGATTCTCCAGGCAAGAACACTGGAGTGGGTTGCCATTTCCTTCTCCAATGCATGAAAGTGAAAAGTGAAAGTGAAGTCACTCAGTCATGCCCGACTCTTAGCGACCCCATGGACTGCAGCCTACCAGGCTCCTCTGTCCATGGGATTTTCCAGGCAAGAGTACTGGAGTGGGGTGCCATTGCTTTCTCTGTAAGTCACTCTAGGTGTTAGCAATGGGGTAGAACCAACTTTGCTATTCTCAATACAAAATCTAAAAGAAAAAGATAAATATTTGCAGAGTTGCTTTGCTATCTCATGTCAGGGTATGCCTTCCTTTGAAAGACCTTGGGTAAGATTCGATTCTGTTCGCATTCAGTTCTTATATTAATAAAATGTTAATCTGTCTATGGATATTGTACTACATAAAACTCAACAAATATGACTCTTGAAACTATCTCACCTGTATATTTAAGTGTTCACATTTTAGAATACAGTATGGCTATGAGGTTACTTTGGCCACCTCATGCGAAGAGTTGACTCATTGGAAAAGACTCTGATGCTGGGAGGGATTGGGGACAAGAGGAGAAGGGGACGACAGAGGATGAGATGGCTGGATGGCATCACTGACTCGATGGATGTAAGTCTGAGTGAACTCTGGGAGTTGGTGATGGACAGGGAGGCCTGGCGTGCTGCAATTCATGGGGTCGCAAAGAGTTGGACATGACTGAGCGACTGAACTGAACTGAACTGAACTGATGAGGTTACTGCTATTCTCTAAAAGACAGAGGGACTTCTGTGGTCCTTTAATCCTCTAATACTGGAAGGTATCTGGATTTAATAAGACATTTAGCAAAGAGCCACATGAGCAAGGTATAGCTTTATCAGGGTGAAAATATGAAGAACATTAATTTAGCACTGTGAGTAATTGAACTTCTTTTAAATACTAGTCCCAAAGTCCTAAATATATTTAAGATGAAGAAATAAACACTCTAAAATGGTTCAGTGGTAACAAAAATATTAAAGTTTTCTTTTGCTTAGTCAAAATTGGTATAAGAATGCAGAGACCCATTTCAATAGTTTTGGATTACTGCTGCTGCTGCTGTTAAGTCGCTTCAGTCATGTCTGACTCTGTGCAACCCCATAGACGGCAGTGCACCAGGCTCCCCCGCCCCTGGGATTCTCCAGGCAAGAACACTGGAGTGGGTTGCCATTTCCTTCTCCAATGCAAGAAAGTGAAAAGTGAAAGTGAAGTCACTCAGTCGTGTCCGACTCTTAGCGACCCCATGGACCACAGCCTACCAGACTCCTCCATCCATGGGATTTTCCAGGCAAGAGAACTGCAGTGGGTTGCCATTGCCTAGACTGGTGGAAAGAGTCATTTTCCTCTTTGAATAATGTTTTCTATGACCAATTAGGTCACTTAAAAAAAAAAAAAACAAAACAGAAACTCTGCTTGATTCTTAGAATAAATGATTTGTTTGAGGGAAAAGAATACTAGCTCTTTTTTGACTTAAAACAACAGTAATATGTTCTCTCACAGTTCTAGAAGCCAGAAGCCCAAAACAAGGTGTTGGCAGGGCCAGGCTTCCTCTGTGATTTGTCAGGAAGCCTATTTTAACTCTCCTGAGCACTTGTGTGGCTTTACTACCTTTAATATTGATAAAAATTAAAACAATCTTATATATAACCATGAAGTCAGCCAACACTATTTGAGGTATTGTAGAAAAGAGCAGAGATCTCAGAAGCAAGAGACAGGAAGCTGTTCCAAATTTCTAGAAGGAAAAAGAGAAGGTGAATCCTGGAATCTACAGACTGAGAATCTTGAATGCTTCCCAATGCTGATTTTATGAGACATTCATGAGAATTCCAAGAATAAGAAAGGCCCCAAGGGCTTATAAGTGAGGGAAAATGTCATAAAATAAAATTAAACAGGCTTTGATGTTTTTCTCAGAAGCTTTAATTTGCTAATAAATAGACAAACCCATGCGTCCAAAGAGGATTCAATCTCTAACATGTAGGATTTCTCAAATTCCCTGATGCTGCCTTTTCACATAGAATATCTACTAACATCCCATAGAATTAGTGTTTTGAGGACAAGAATGTAGGAAATACTTTTTAAAAAGATCATTGCATTAAAATGGCTCAGTGGTATTTACTCAGAGCCAATATGAGTTTATTAAAAATAATGGTCAAAGTAACATCATTTCCATTTTTAAAGAGTTATTAAGTTAGTGTTAATGAGTTAAAGTGTTAAACAGCTCATCTAATAATAGAGTTATTCTTGTTTAGTTGATAAGTCGTGTCTGACTCTTGTGACCCTATGGACTGTAGCCCACCAGGCCTGTCTGTCCATGAGATTTTCCAGGCAAAAATACTGGAGTGGGTTGCCATTTTCTCTCCAAGGGAATTTCCTGACCCAGGGATCGAATATGCATCTCCTGCATTGGCAGGCAGATTCCTTACCACTGAGCCACCAGGGAAGCAAGAGGGTCATTAGATTAATGAAATTCCATCAAAGTAGAATATCTGGATTTTATCAAGGCATTTAAGAAAGATTCACATGAGCAAGACGCAACAACTTTATCCAGGTAAAAACATGTTTCAGTATATCTACACCAGTAAGTGTATTGTTTAATGGGTCTATGCAGTCATTAGATTGTGACCTCTTTAAGTGGGTGGTCTCTGTTCTCTATCATTGCATTTCCCTGGTATTATATTTTTCAGCAAGTAGCTAGCTACTAATTAGCTCATTTACTAACATTTTATTATATATAATAAGAATAAAACCATAAATCATAAATTTTCTCTGAAGTAAATCCTATTTGTGTAATGTATATATGCTGATAAAGGAAAAATTACATCATGAAAGAAATTATGCAAGAGAATACAGGGCAGCTGGATTAATAGTTTTAACCACAAGGATATATTTTAAGTTTAGAGTTTATTACCTTTTCCTTCAAAAAGTCTTTCAAATATAGGCATATGAAACCGTTCCCCAAATTGATCAGTGTGATTAACCAGGGCATCTTTCACTGTTTCATATCCAGAGTACCACCACCTTCCTTGGCGCCATTTGGATAATGTAAATGGAGCCATATTTCAGGGACAGCTTAGATGTTTAAGAAAAAGAAAAGCAACTAAAGCATTGTGCTATAGTAACAAGTGAACTGGTTCTCAATATTTGGTAATTTAACTTCAACAAACTAACCAGTTTTATGACCTTATTAAATGAGACTACTGTACTAGTTTATAAAGATACTCCTGTGGTTACTTATACCTGCTTAAGCCTTATTTACAGTATTATCAATCTTCTATTCATCTTTCACTGTTTCATATCCAGAGTACCACCACCTTCCTTGGCGCCATTTGGATAATGTAAATGGAGCCATATTTCAGGGACAGCTTAGATGTTTAAGAAAAAGAAAAGCAACTAAAGCATTGTGCTATAGTAACAAGTGAACTGGTTCTCAATATTTGGTAATTTAACTTCAACAAACTAACCAGTTTTATGACCTTATTAAATGAGACTACTGTACTAGTTTATAAAGATACTCCTGTGGTTACTTATACCTGCTTAAACCTTATTTACAGTATTATCAATCTTCTATGGACCATCCTTATGCCCCATTTTATTTGAGCTTTCATAGTAACAGTGCCCTAATATTGTGAAATTGATGTATAGCTTCTCCCTAATACATATAAATTGGTAGTTTAAATTATTTTAAAAATTATTTTATTTTTAAAATTTATTTGGCTGCACAAGGTCTTAGATGTGACACACGAGATCTTTGATATTCATTTTGGCCTGAGGAATCTTTCCTTGTAAGGGATCTAGTTCCCTGACCTGAGATCCAGCCTGGACCCCCTGCTTTAGGAGCATGAAGACTTAGCCATTGGACCACCAGGAAAGTCCTGCTCCCAAATATATTTTCTTGGGTTTCAGAAAATGCCCATCCAGGAGGGTTCTAGAGAGGTAAAACATTTCCTGACAACCACGCTGACCTGACTACCTGACAACCATACTCATTCCTTATCTTTTGTGGGATGCTATGACCACAGAAAACCAAATTAGTTCTTCATTTTCCACATAACACTTCTTACTCAAAAAATTCAATTTTCTTTGATAATGAAAAACAGTAAGAACCAACATTTGTTGTCTCTTTTATTCCCAGCACCATTATTTACTTCTATGCATATTACCAACCTGAGAAGTAGATCTTATCATCATCTTTGCTGTATAGGCAAGGTATTGTGGCCAAGAAGTCACACAGCTAGTAAGGGACAAAGCTCAGCAAACAATACATGTCTGTACTTGCTGGGACAGAACCTGTGGTACTAACTGGACTAAGGTTCAAGTAGGAAATGAGATGGGGACTGCTAATGTTCTTTAAGATACTTGATTTTAGAAAACAACTTAAGGATTGCGACAGGAATTGCAGGAGGGCGCTACAATTTAGGAAGATAATGTAAATTAAGATCAATCTTATAAGGAAGTGAAAATTAAAATAAAAATGAAAATTTGAGACTGTGAGGACGAGTCCTTCAGGTAAGGACCACTGTGTATTAAGAGGATAAGAGGATATGGGGAGCCCAGCCTGGTGCTGTCATGACCTAGATGGGTGGGATGCAGGGAGAGGAGAGAGGCTCAAAAGGGAAGGGATATATACATAATGATGACTGATGAGCATAGTTGTATGGCAGAAACCAACTCAGCGTTGTAAAACAATTTTCCAGCAGTTAAAAGAAAAAAAAAAAAAAAGAGGACATGGCATGTTTCCAGCAAAGAACAAAACTTAGGTAAATTTTAAGGAAGAAAAATGGTAGACAGCATAGGGAGAGGTGGGGAGAAGATATTTCATAGGTGAAATGAGCACAAAGCAATAGCACAGCAGTGAGAATGAGAAAAAAAAAAAGGAAGACTAAGTAGTACAGAAATTAGGCTGGTTAATATGTAAGCAAAGACAGGGATATTGAGGAAGTAAGCAAATGTGATTGGGGTATATGTGATTAGATGAAGAACTTTATTGAAAGAAATTGTTCTGAGGAATTAACCTTTGTGTCATGTGACCTTTGAATGTAGGGGGGAAAGCCATAAAGTAGTTTTAGAAGATTAAAAAACTCAAGTCCTCATTCTTTAGTTAGTAAATAAAATCAAATATTTTGAGTTCAGGTCAGTTCAGTTCAGTCACTCAGTCGTGTCTGACTTTGCAACCCCATGGACTGCAGCATGTCAGGCCTCCCTGTCCATCACCAACTCCCTGAGTTTACTCAAACTCATGTCCTTTGAGTCGGTGATGCCATCCAAATGCCCCATCCTCTGTCATCCCCTTCTCCTCTCGCCTTCAATCTTTCTCAGCATCAAGATATTTTCAAATGAGTCAGTTCTTTGCATCAGATGGCCAAAGTATTGGAGTTTCAGCTTCAGCATCAATCCTTCCAATGAACATTCAGGACTGATTTCCTCTAGGATAGACTGGTTAGATCTCCTTGCAGTCCAAGGGACTCTCAAGAATTCTCCAACACCACAGTGCAAAAGCATCAATTCTTTGGAGCTCAGTTTCTTTATAGTCCAACTCTCACATCCAGTCATGACTATTGGAAAACCCATAGCCTTGACTAGACAGACCTTTGTTTTGAGTTCAGTTCAGTTGCTCAGTCGTGTCTGACTCTTTGCGACCCCATGAATTGCAGCACGCCGGGCCTCCCTGTCCATCGCCAGCTCCCAGAGTTCACTCAGACTCACGTCCATCAAGTAGGTGATGCCATCCAGCCACCTCACCCTCTGTTGTCCCCTTCTCCTCTTGCCTCTAATCCCTCGCAGCATCAGAGTCTTTTCCAATGAGTCAACTCTTCACATGAGGTGGCCAAAGTACTGGAGTTTCAGCTTCAGCATCACTCCTTCCAAAAAACACCCAGGACTGATCTCCTTTAGAATGGACTGGTTGGATCTCCTTGAAGTCCAAGGGACTCTCAAGAGTCTTCTCCAACACTACAGTTCAAAAGCATCAATTCTTAGGCACTCAGCTGTCTTCACAGTTCAACTCTCACATCCATACATGACCACTGGAAAAACCATACATAGCCTTGATTAGACAGACCTTTGTTGGCAAAGTAATGTCTTTGCTTTTGAGTATGCTGTCTGGGTTGGTCATAACTTTCCTTCCAAGGAGTAAGCATTTTTTAAATTTCATGGCCTCAATCACCATCTGCAGTGATTTTCGAGCCCCCCAAAATGAAGTCTGACACTGTTTCCACTGTTTCCCCATCTATTTCCCATGAAGTGATGGGACCAGATGCTATGATCCTCGTTTTCTGAATGTTGAGCTTTAAGCCAACTTTTTCGCTCTCCTCTTCCACTTTCATCAAGCTGTTTTGAGTTACACATATTTAAACTGAGATAAAAATAACTCCCTATTTTCCTCCTAGATTGGTTGTACAAAGAGAGTGGAATCCTTGCAGTCATTTGTAAAATAAAAACTACAACACAAACTGGTATTATTATTAAGTTGCCCGTTGAAGTAAAGTACTGTTCTTCTCTTCAATATATATTGTGTGAGGATTTTCAAGCTAGGAAGTTATGAATATAGCAGAACTCAATTTTGATTACAGACCTTTGTTGGCAAAGTAATGTCTTTGCTTTTGAGTATGCTGTCTGGGTTGGTCATAACTTTCCTTCCAAGGAGTAAGCATTTTTTTAAATTTCATGGCTGCAATCACCATCTGCAGTGATTTTCGAGCCCCCCAAAATAAAGTCTGACACTGTTTCCACTGTTTCCCCATCTATTTCTCATGAAGTGATGGGACCAGATGCTATGATCCTCGTTTTCTGAATGTTGAGCTTTAAGCCAACTTTTTCGCTCTCCTCTTCCACTTTCATCAAGCTGTTTTGAGTTACACATATTTAAACTGAGATAAAAATAACTCCCTATTTTCCTCCTAGATTGGTTGTACAAAGAGAGTGGAATCCTTGCAGTCATTTGTAAAATAAAAACTACAACACAAACTGGTATTATTATTAAGTTGCCCGTTGAAGTAAAGTACTGTTCTTCTCTTCAATATATATTGTGTGAGGATTTTCAAGCTAGGAAGTTATAGAATATAGCAGAACTCAATTTTGATATTATCTGCCCTTTAGAAATTAAAAGTTGAAATTGACAGAGAAACGCCAACTATAAATTTCCTCCCTTCCTCCCTCCTTCTTTCTTTCCTTCCATCTTACCCCACAGTCAAGAACTATAAAATCTGTTAAGTGAAAATTGGAAAAAATTGTTCAAGCATTTGATCTAGTCTTGTAATTTTAAAGATGAGGAAACAGGCCAACTTCTTACATAAATTCGCACAGCTAATTAATGCAAGCTCAAAACTAAATCCCAGGTCTCAGTTTCTGGGGCCATGCAAGCTCTTGGTTGTATCTTTTGCACATACTGTTTTGAGTAGTTAACTAAAAGTCTCTATGATCACAGATCAGTTCCTTCATAGTAGAGTGTATATGAAATATGTAGATTGAAATAGTTGAGATAAAAGTCCTGTGTCATAAATATTTTAGGATAAAAATGTCACCTTAAATAATAGAAATGTATTGACTAATATTTTTACATACACAAATTTAAAAGAAACTAAAAACTGAGCAGCTCTATTAATTTTGAATCTTATCTAATTACCTCATTATACATTATATGAAGCAGTTTTAAATACATACAAGCTAGTAAACCCACAAAGGTAAAATGATTGAGGAAATTATAAACATTAAATGAAAAATTATTTATTTCTTTACCTCCAGCATGGTTTGATATGGCCTCTTCAGATTAAGGACATGTAGATTTCTGATAATTGGTAAAGGTCTGGGTCCTGGAGGAAGATGTTGCTTAGAAGCTTTCGTCATGAAGATTTTAATATTTAAGATAAAAATAAGAATCAGGCTGAGAATTGGAAGTATGAAAGAAGATTCAAATCCACTCATCTTTAAGTTGAAGTATTTTTTAAAAAAATAGAAATCTCTGTGATTGCAACTAGACAGAATCAGCAGTAGTTTTCAGTGCAAATCACAAATACAAGGTTGCTGTAAAAAAAAAAAAAAGCAAGAGAGTTCCAGAAAAACATCTATTTCTGCTTTATTGACTATGCCAAAGCCTTTGACTGTGTGGATCACAATAAACTGTGGACAATTCTGAAAGAGATGGAAATACCAGACCAGCTAACCTGCCTCTTGAGAAATCTGTATGCAGGTCAGGAAGCAACAGTTAGAACTGGACATGGAACAACAGACTGGTTCCAAATAGGAAAAGGAGTACGTCAAGGCTGTGTATTGTCACCCTGCTTATTTAACTCATATGCAGAGTACATCATGAGAAATGCTGGACTGGAAGAAACACAAGCTGGAATCAAGATTGCCGGGAGAAATATCAATCACCTCAGATATGCAGATGACACCACCCTTATGGCAGAAACTGAAGAGGAGCTAAAAAGCCTGTTGATGAAAGTGAAAGAGGAGAGTGAAAAAGTTGGCTGAAAGCTCAACATTCAGAAAACTAAGATCATGGCATCTGGCCACATCAGTTCATGGGAAATAGATGGGGAAACAGTAGAAACAGTGTCAGACTTTATTTTTTTGGGTTCCAAAATCACTGCAGATGGTGACTGCAGCCATGAAATTAAAAGACACTTACTCCTTGGAAGAAAAGTTATGACCAACCTAGATAGTATATTCAAAAGCAGAGACATTACTTTGCCGACTAAGGTCCGTCTAGTCAAGGCTATGGTTTTTCCTTTTTTGGGGGCTCCAAAATCACTGCAGGTGGTGACTGCAGGCATGTAATTAAAAGGCACTTACTCCTTGGGAGAAAAGTTAGGAGCAACGTAGATAGTATATTCAAAAGCAGAGACATTACTTTGCCGACTAAGGTCCATCTAGTCAAGGCTATGGTTTTTCCTGTGGTCATGTATGGATGTGAGAGTTGGACTGTGAAGAAGGCTGAGCGCAGAAGAATTGATGCTTTTGAACTGTGGTGTTAGAGAAGACTCTTGAGAGTCCCTTGGGCTGCAAGGAGATCCAACCAGTCCATTCTGAAGGAGATCAGCCCTGGGATTTTTTTGGAAGGAATGATGCTAAAACTGAAGCTCCAGTACTTTGGCCACCTTATGCGAAGAGTTGACTCATTGGAAAAGACCCTGATGCTGGGAAGGACTGGGGGCAGGAGGAGAAGGGGATGACCGAGGATGAGATGGCTGGATGGCATCACGGACTCAATGGACGTGAGTCTGAGTGAATTCCGGGAGTTGATGATGGACAGGGAGGCCTGGCGTACTGCGATTCATGGGGTCGCAAAGAGTCGGACATGACTGAGCGACTGAACGGAATGGAACGGAACAGATGTTCACAATTTGATCTCTGATTTCTCTGCCTTTTCTAAATCCAGCTTGTACATCTGTAAGTTCTCAGTTCACATACTGTTTAAACCTAGCTTGAAGGATTTTGAGCATTACCTTAATAGCATGTGAAATGAGTGCAGTTGTGCGGTAGTTTGAACATTCTTTGGCATTGCCTGTCTTTGGGATTGGAGTGAAAACTGAACTTTTCCAGTCCTGTGGCCACTGCTGAGTTTTCCAAATTTGTTGGGTTATAGTGTGCAGCACTTTTACAGCATCATCTTTTAGGATTTGAAATAGCTCAGCTGGAATTCCATCACCTCCACTAGCTTTGTTCATAAGTGATGCTTCATAAGGCCCGCTTGACTTCACACTCCAGTATGTCTTGCTTTAAGTGAGTGATCACACCATCATGGTTATACAGTCATGAAGATCTTTTTTGTATAGTTCTTCTATACAAAGTGGCAAGTGGTATACTTGCCACTTCTTAATATCTTCTGGTTCTGTTAGATCCATATGGTTTCTGTCCTTTTTTGTGTCCATCTTTGCATGAAATGTTCCCTTAGTATCTCTGATTTTTTTTTTAAGAGAACCTAGTCTTTCCCATTCTATTGTTTTCCTCTATTTTTTTTTCCCATTGTTCACTTAGGAAGGCTTTCATATCTCTCCTTGCTATTCTTTGGAACTCTACATTCAGATGGATGTATCTTTCCTCTTTTCTTTTGCCTTTTGCTTCTCTTCTTTTCTCAGCCATTTGTAAAGCCTCCTCAGACAACCATTTGGGCTTTTTGCATTTTTTCCCCCTTGGGGATAGTTTTGATCACTGCCTCCTGTACTTTGTTACTATCCTTCATCCATAATAGTTCTTCAGGTACTCTATCAGATCTAATCCCTTGAATCTATTTGTCACTTCCACTGTATAATTGTGAATGGCCTAGTGGTTTTCCCTACTTTCTTCAATTTAAGTCTGAATTTTGCAATAAGGAGTTCATAATCTGAGCCACAGACAGCTCCCAGTCTTGTTTTTGCGGACTATACAGAGCTTCTTCATCTTTGGCTACAAAGAGTATCAGTCTGATTTTGGTATTGACCATCTGGTGATGTCCATGCGTAGAATCATCTCTTGTGTTGTTGGAAGAGGGTGTTTGCTATGACCAGTGCATTCTCTTGGCAAAACTCTTTTAGCCTTTGCTCTGCTTTGTTTTGTACTCCAAGACCAAACTTGCCTGTTACACCAGGTATCTCTTGATTTTCTACTTTTGCATAACTGTCCCCTCACCTGTCTCCTGAGAAACCTGTATGCAGGTCAAGAAACAACAGTTAGAACCAGACATGGAACAAAGGACTGGTTCCAAATTGGGAAAGGAGTATGTCAAGGCTGTATATTGTCACTCTGCTTATTTAACTTATATGCAGAGTACATCATGCAAAACGCCAAGCTGGATGAGCACCAGCTGGAATAAAGATTGCTGGGAGAAATATCAATAAATTCAGATATGCAGATGACACCATCTTAATGGCAGAAGCAAAGAGGAATGAAAGAGCCTCTTGATGAAGGTGAAAGAGGAAAGTGGAAAAGCTGGCTTAAAATTCAACATTCAGAAAACTAAGATCATGGCATCTGGTTCTATCACTTCATGGAAAATAGATGGAGAATCAATGGAAACAGTGACAAACTTTATCTTCTTGGGCTCCAAAATCACCCCGGACAATGACTGCAGCCATGAAATTAAAAGACACTTGCTCCTTGGAAGAAAAGCTATGACAAACCTGTACAGCATATAAAAAAGCAAAGTCATTATGTCACCAGCAAAGGTTCATATAGTCAAAAGTATGGTTTTTGTAGTAGTCATGTACAGGTGTGGGAGCTGGATGATTAAAAAATGGCGGCTGCTGCTGCTGCTGCTACTAAGTCGCTTCAGTTGTGTCCGACTCTGTGCGACCCCATAGACAGCAGCCTATCAGGCTCCTCTGGGTCCCTGGGATTCTCCAGGCAAGAACACTGGAGTGGGTTGCCATTAAAAAAAAAAAGGCTAAGCAACCGAAGAATTGATACTTTTAAACTGTGCTACTGGAGAAGACTCTTGAGAGTGCCTTGGACTGCAAGGAGATGAAACCAGTAATTCTAAAGGAAATCAGTCATGAATATTCATTGGAAGGACTGATGCTGAAGCTGAAGCTCCAATACTTTGGCCACCTGAGCGGAAGAACTGATTCATTGGAAAAGACCCTGATGCTATGGAAAGAATACAAGCAGGAGAAGAAGGGAACAACAGAGGATCATATGGTTGGATGGCATCACTGACTCAGTGGACATGAATTTTAGCAAACTCCAGGAGATAGTGAAAGACAGGGAAGCCTGGTTTGTTGCAGTCCATGGGGTCACAAAGAGTTTGACAACTGCTGAGTTACTGAACAACAACTTGTGATTTGGGGATAAAAATCTCTCTGCATATTGCCAGGTGTTTTTAAGCACTTTAATAAATGTTAGCTTCAGGGGTGATTCTCAAAGTATTTAACAAGCAGTATAGTAGGGGCACCAAACACTTAGAACTGCTCTTGGCTATAAAACCTGATATGACCAGGCCAGTATATATGGTCCAGATCAGCCCAGGTAGCCTCTATTGTTATTATTGTTTCTTCTACTTCTGAACCAGGCTTGATGCCTCATCCTTATCTCATTCTGTGGATCATGACCTGGGACCAGGCTCTGTGGAACTCACAGTCCTGGAGTTTCTAGGTGCCTGCAAGTCATATTTTTTAAATCTTTTTAAGTAACTGGACTTAGTATAGACTTATTTTTGTATTCCAGAAAATTCAGGATGATTTTCTTAGCTAATAATTTCTAGAAAGACACCAGAGCCAAGCCTTGAAGTCTCTATTTCTTTCCCCTAATGTTGATTGGTAATTGTAATAATGTAGGTTTTATTCTTTTGGGTTTTTTTCTCTTTTTTTTCCACTTCTTTCCATTCTTCCTTTCCTTTTCCTCATATCCTTCCTCTCCCTGTCTCCTTATTATAATAAGAAAATAATGTCTAAAGCTAGTTGCCTTGCATTCTGTTTTAGAAAGAGATGTATACCATAAGTAAGTCTACTCTTTGCAGTAATTGATCAATAGTTTGTGATAAGGGTAGGATGGTTATAAAAGCATTTGGGGAAAATTAAAGGACACATGAGGTGCAAATGACTTTGTTTGTTTGTAGTCTAATTCAGATCTGTCGTTTTTTCATTTGTCAAAGGAGAGGTGGTTGGGAGAAGGTCTGACTTAGATGATAATGACAAAATAAATTGGGATGTGTTTGAAGATGTTCTTCAACAATTTATACAGCACCTGTTGGGAAAACTGTAGTTATAGTTTCAACTGAGACTTACTAGTTGATCTGTTGTTGTTATTTAGTCGCTAAGTCGTGTTGAAGCCTTCTAGGCTTCTCTGTCTATGGGATTCTCCAGGCAAGAATACTGGAGTGGGCTGCCATTTCCTCCTCCAGGGATCTTCCCAACCCAGGAACTGAACCTTGATCTCCTGCATTGGCAAGCAGATTCTTTACTACTAAGCCACTGGGAGGCACTACTAGTTGCTTGTGTGCTAAGTCACTTCAGTTGTGTCCAACTTTTTGTGACCCTATGGACTGTAGCCCAACAGGCTCCTCTGTCCATGGGGATTTTCCAGGCAAGAATACTGGAGTGGGTTGCCATGCCCTCCTCCAGGGGATCATCCAGACTCAGGAATTCTAACTGTGTCTCTTACGTCTCCTGCGCTGGTCAGTGAATTCTTTGCCACTAGTGCCACCTTTGCTTAACTGTAGTTAATTCACTTGATCTCTCTGTTTCATTTTCTCCATCTATTAAATTGAGATGATGATAATAGAAACTTTTTAACTGGATGATGTGAGGATTAAACAAGGCAATATTTGTAAGGCACTTAGAACATAAATTTCCATATAATCATTTAATTTATTATGCTTAACAAGCATTTAGGATAGAGCTAGCATTCAATAATTTTGCTTAATTTATTCAGCAGCTATTTAGAGTACTTAGTATGTGCCAGATACTTTTCTAGGCACTAGAGATACAACAGACAAAAATCCCTGCCCTACTGACTATCCAGAGCAATGGAAAAAAAAAATTTAAAGCAAAAACAGGAAGCAGAGAATCAAGGAAATGCACTGCAGTATAAAATAGAGTGGTTAGGAAACACAACATTGGAGGAACCTATGTACAAGTGGTGAGGGTATGAACACATAGACCATTGGGGAAAGAGCCTTTAAGGTGGGGGGAAGAACATGTCTGGAGGTCAGTGAGCCTGGAAGAGAATGAGAGGATAGAAGGAGGTGAAGTTGATCCTAGAGACCTGTTTAAGATCTGAGTGATACGATGACTGGTATAAAGAAGAGGAATCAGGAACATACCAGAAGAATCTTAGAAGGGAAGGTAGGCCTTGACAATGAATAAACTATAAGGAAGTGCATGGAAAAAGGAGAAAATTCCTGTTAAAGGAAAGAACAAGAACATAACTAGGGTGCAGACAGTGGAGGAGGTAGGCTTGGGGTGCATCCAAGATAGCCCTTGTGAATAGAAAGTATGCTTTGGGGTAAGGAGGGACACAAGATTGAATAAATAGAATGGTATTGGATGATGGAACATGATGGAGCACCCTGAAAGCTAAACAGAGGACTTTTTGTTTCTGATGATTAAAAAAAATATTCCTAGTCAAAGAAGCAAGTCACTGATAAAATCTTAAAACCCAAATTTAAAATCCATGTATATACTACACTCATAAACTTTGGTGAACTTTGTTTTCAGAGGCAAAAAATATACAATTAAAATAATAGTTTTGACATATGATATCAAAAAATTGTTATTTTAAAAAAATATACTCTGTTAAATAAAAGATTCCCTAATGCTCTTCAATGTCAATGAAAGTTGAACACATCATGGCTTGATAAACTGGATATTGCTTTAGATCTGAAAGTCATAATCCTTTGTATGTATGTATCTTGGTGTTCTACTGGTTCTCTTCTTTATGCCTATGATCAAGTTTTAAATAAGAGTATTGTTTGCTGGCTAATATGTCTACCTGATTTCATACTTGTGAATAATGATACAAATGAGAGAAGCACATGAGTAAAGTCATTTAAATGGTCACATGCTTCCTTTGGAGAAGTATCTTGCAATTTGAGACTCATTGGCACTATTAATTAACTTCTATCTCTTTTAGCTTCCTATTCAATGCCAAGTTATACTAAAAGGTGGTAAAATAAATAAAAGGGGCGTTTCTAGGTGGGAAAGAACAAACACCACGTTAAGTTCATCAGACTTTCAAATGTCCTCATTGGCTCATGTACTCATGTATTTTTCCATGTAATCTCTTTACAAAAACAGTTTTTATTTGAGAATAAGATTCCATCATCAAGTAACCTCTGCTATTGTATTTCAGCTACAATAAGTTCATCTACAGAATGAATTACAGTCCAAGACCGCCGTGATGAACACTTCCTGACTCACATAGAACTAAACTTGTATTTCACATACACGGTCTCCCTTACAAATTTAACATTGTGTATAAACATGGTACTTGATCTTCCAAAAGTGAATTAGATTCGATTCCAAGCTGATTTTCCTGAAATGTATTTTCAGAAGTAGATGCTGTGCTTACCAGTTGTGTGATACAGCATAGAATATTGAGACTTTTGATCCTGTTCCTGAATTCACTGTGATCCTATGGCAAGGAATTTGGCAGTGTGTGTGCTCATTAATGAGTTAATGAGTGTCCTGAGTGTCTGAGAAATAGATGCAAAATATCAGCTAATAACCTTCATGGATTTTCACTGAGGGACTTTACACATGTATCAATCTGGTACTCACTGTAAAATGTGAATTGTTTTAAAAAATCATGACAATTACTCTATTAGTAGGTCAGCAGGATCCATTAACTTTGGTTGGGGGACTGAATTATTTGTTCTTTTCATCAGTGATTTTGATGACAGACATCAGAATAAGTTCATTAGTCTTTGGATAACACATATTTAGGCAGTGATGTTAATCTCCTATATGATCTAAATACAAAGTGGCACTTGCTATTCAAACAATGAATAAAAGGTGGAATGCAGATGAGGAAAAACAATGACACAGGGCTAACGAGAAAAACCAAGACCTCTTTGTTGCCATTGCCCATTTGTTAGCTTAACTTGAGCATTACAGTACTCTTGTTAAGAATTTTTAAGTTTACCACAACATTAGAATGAAATAATTGGGTTGGCCAAAAAAGTTTGTTTGGGTTTTCCTATTACATTTTATGGGAAAATATCCAAATAAACTTTTTGGTCAACCCAATAATAGGGATGTGAACTGAATCAATAAGAGTATTTGTTAGAATGGAAATATATCAAGAATGATATTTCCCTGCTACTTGGCATTGGTCATATTTATGTGATACATCCCATTTACTGCCCATATTCTAAAAGAGGTATGAAAAATTTGAGCAAAATACCATAGATGAGCAACTAAAATGATTCAGGGTTGGAATCTGGCAAGATGGAGTGGGAGTCCCAGGGTGAAGTTTAAGAAAGAAGGTGTTATTTTGACTGGGGAAGAAGCTGAAAATTGACTTAAGCAGCTTAAAATTGACTTAACTGCCTTTAATAAATTAGATTTCAGTATAAGAAGGATGTTCACCCACATTTCATCTTCCCAGGGAAAGTAAACAAAATAAATTAGTGTAAATTGCTAGCAGAGACTTAGATTGAACAAAAGAAAGAACTCTATGAATTGACTGCTGTTAAATTCTAGGAGGTACTACCATGATAAGTTATGGCTTTTCTCTCTGCGATTACCTTTTACAATGAAATTTATCCATCTTGCTTTGCTGATTGCAAACTCTGTTTCCTTAAAACATGATTCTCTAAGGCAGTGTTTTAGCTGAAGTGTATTAGCAAAGGAATTGAAAAATTATTTCTGTCTCCATTGTTTTGTTAAATTTCTTGCTGTTCATGTGCTGCCGCTTAGTCGCTTCAGTCATGTCGAGTCTGGGCGACCCTGTGGGCTACAGCCTGCCATGCTCCTCTGTCCTTGGAATTCTCTAGGCAAGAGTACTGGGGCAGGTTGCCCCATGGATCCTCCATGGATCTCCCCAACCCAGGGATCGAACCCAGGTCTCCTGCATTGCAGGCAGATTCTTTATGGCTAAGCTGTTCATGTAGGCATGGACTTATATTTGTAAACATTTTTATAGTGGTAGGAAACAGCAGTATATACAATTATTGTCACTGAAAAACAATACATAATAGCTTGCCTAAACTCTGCTTCTAATTATTTATATGGAATTTTATGTAAAGAAAATACTTCAAACTTAATATAATATAATGACCTACCTATTGTTGCTTGATTGTCAGCTTTCAGATTTCCCTAAGAGAATCCATGATTTGTAAATTCAAAAAATATGACTTGGGATCACATAATAGACATAAAGGCTGCTTTCCAATTTATTTGGCAATAAATTCTCACCTTCTGATTACTGTTAGGTAGCTCAGTGTAAGATGTTATAGTAACAATTACTCAGAAACACAAGCAAACATCCCAACATAAAAATGATGGCTTTCTAATGTATTTCTTTTGCTTAAAAATACTCCAGTCAGGAGTGAAAAAGATACTTTTTTAAAAATGTGCTCCTGCTTAGTTGCTTGTGTCTGACTCTTTGCAACCCTATGGACTGTATGTAATCCACCAGGTTCCTCTGTCCATGGGATTCTCCAGGCAAGAATACTGGAGTGGGTTGCCATGCCCTCCTCCAGGGGATCTTTCTGATCCAGGATTGAACCTGTGTCTCCTGGATTTCCTGCATTGCAGGCAGATTCTTTACTGCTGAGCCACTGAGGAATCCCTTTTATAAAAAATACTTTGTATATTGTTTGAATTTTGAACTATATGAATAACTTGCTCATTTAAAATGTTACCTTATAATATTAAAAAAAATTTTTAATACTTCAGTATTTAAAAAAAAAAGTTTCTCCCAAATAATTTACTTTATTTTAACCTATAAATCTTTGCATTAGAGTATTACTCTTTTCATTGTTTTCAGGGCTTCAAGTAAGTTGGCCTGAATAATAAATGCAGAGGATGTTATAAGAATGAATACCTGTCAAATCTTTTAAATATTACTCTGCTAGAGAAGCATGTATCTTTCTCAGGGCACTTAACATAAGCAAGTATCTGGTATGATTCTGGTTCTTCATGTAAATAGATGTTCTTGAGACTTTATATTGAATTAACCATTTTTTCAAATGTGAAAAGAAAATATAGTTAGAAACAATTAAATAGTAGCTTTACTTTCTCTTATGATAAAGGGACAAGGAAGAGAACTAGCATTCTTTATTCTTTTCTTTCTTTCTTTCTTCTTTTTGAGACCTGAGATAATAAAATACAAGCTAAAGCAACAGGCAGTGTTCAGGGCTGTGTTCAGCTTAGGGTGCTGTCACTTGGTATTATGACTGTGTGTGTGTGTGAAGTCGCTCGGTGTGTCTGATTCTTTGCAACCCCATGGACTGTAGCCCGCCAGGCTCCTCTGTCCATGGTATTCTCCAAGCAAGAGTATTGGAGTGGGTGCCATTTCCTTCTCCAGGGGATCTTCCCAACCCAGGGATCAAACCTGCACTGCAGGCAGACACTTTATCCTCTGAGCCACCAGGGAAGCCTGAGGACCAGAAATACCCAGATCCTCTGGAGACCGCAGCAACCACTCCCCTCGTGGTTTCTACAACAAGAATGGCAAGAAAAGCAAAATAGCACCTCATTATTTCTGGGGATTTGGCCCCAAACCCCAGCACAAAGAACTCTGGCCAGATGGGCCAGACCACCTATCTGGAGCAGCCACTTCTGATGTGATGAGGCCTGCTGCTGCTGCTGCTAAGTCGCTTCAGTCGTGTCCAACTCTGTGTGACCCCATAGATGGTAGCCCCCTAGGCTCCTCTGTCCCTGGGATTCTCCAGGCAAGAACGCTGGAGTGGGCTGCCATTTCCTTTTCTAATGCATGAAAGAGAAAAGTGAAAGTGAAGTTGCTTAGTTGTGCCCTACTCTCAGCGACCCCATGGACTGCAGCCCACCAGGCCCCTCCATCCATGAGATTTTCCAGGCAGGAGTGCTGGAGTGGGGTGCCATTGCTTTCGCTTTCTGGGGACGCTGATGGTGGTGAAAAGTAAATGAACCACACTGCTGCTTTTGTTTCAAAGTCCAAGGCACACATCCCTCATGTGCACATGTAACTCTTTGTCCTGAGGCTGAAGACTTGGCGCAAATGCAACCTTGTCATTTCAATCAAGTTTACAACTAGGCTCATGATCCTGTTTCAGTGATTGGCTGTTTTCAGTCTGTCCAAAGAAGCAATCTTAGTAAGTCTGGTTATGTGCAGGTATGTGTTAAAGACCCAACTGGTCTTTAACCAGATTAATCTTTCAAAAATACAGCTTTATTGAGTGAAGGGTGGATGGGAACTTTCTGTACTATTTTTCCAGCTCTTAGGTAAGTCTAAAATTATCTCAAAATAAAAAAAAGTTTTTAAAAAGTAGAAAACGAGAGGCCAAGACAATAAATGAATTTCAGGGGGAAAAAAAGGTGAAAATATATGTCTTAAGGGAATAAAGATAATCCTACATGTTTAATGGGGCTTCCCTTGTGGCTCAGATGGTAAAGCGTCTGCCTACAATGCGGGAGACCTGGTTCGACCCCTGGGTCAGGAAGTTCCCCTGGAGAAGGACATGGCAACCCACTCCAGTATTCTTGCCTGGAAAATCCCATGGACGGAGGAGCCCGGTTGGCTACAGTCCATGGGGTCACAAAGAGTCGAACATGACTGAGCAACTTCACTTCACTTACATGTTTAATATACACCCCCCACCCTCCACAAAATAGCTTTTATGTTGCCACACTGCTCAGAAACTTTTAGTGACTTCCTACAGTTTATAGAATGCAATTCAAATACGTCAGGCTTGGAATTCAAATCTTTCAACTTATGCCCCAATCTATCTTCCCTGGTAAAATAAATTTATGGGAAAATAAGTTCCCATCACCTGCTGCTGCTACTGCTAAGTCATTTCAGTTGTGTCCTACTCTGTGGGACCCCATAGACAGCAGTCCACCAGGCTCCACCATCCCTGGGATTCTCCAGGCAAGAACACTGGAGTGGGTTGCTATTTCCTTCTCCAATGTATGAAAGTGAAAAGTGAAAGTGAAGTCACTCAGTCATGTCCAACTCTTAGCAACCCCATGGAATGCAGCCTACCAGGCTCCACCATCCATGGGATTTTCCAGGCAAGAGTACTGGAGTGGGTTGCCATTGCCTACTCTGCTCTAAATTTCTAGCCAAACTGGTCTTCTCACTGACCATGGGGACTTCCCTTTAGGATGCCCTCTATCCTTCTAGCTAATGAAATCTACAGCAACCCTGAAAGACATTTAAATTCTCATTTCTTCCAGGAAAACTCCCCTAAACATCCTCAGACCCAATGTAATAATCCGTTCTTCTGTACCTTTGAAGTGAACCGCGCTTTTATACCTTTCAGTTCAGTTCAGTCACTCAGTCATGTCCGACTCTTTGTGACCCCATGAATCACAGCACGCCAGGCCTCCCTGTCCATCACCATCTCCCGGAGTCACTCAAACTCACATCCATCAAGTCCGTGATGCCATCCAGCCATCTCATCCTCAGTTGTCCCCTTCTCCTCCTGCCCCCAATCCTTCCCAGCATCAGAGTCTTTTCCAATGAGTCAACTCTACTCATTATTTTACTAGCGTGTAAGATGAGTGCAATTGTGTAGTAGTTTGAACATTCTTTGGCATTACCCTTCTTCAGGATTGGAATGAAAACTGACCTTTTCCAGTCCTGTGGCCACTGCTGAGTTTTCCAAATTTGCGTGCTTCTTTATTAAAACTCCTTTTTTAATTTTTAATTGGAGGATAATTGCTTTATTTTTTTGCATTCTTTTTTTTAATTTTTAATTTATTTATTTTAATTGGAGGCTAATTACTTTACAGTATTGTATTGGTTTTGCCATACATCAACATGAACATGTGTTCCCCATCCTGAACACCCCTCCCACCTCCCTCTCCATACCATCCCTCTGGGTCATCCCAGTGCACCAGCCCCAAGCATCCTGTATCCTGCATTGAACCTGGACTGGCGATTCGTTTCTTATATGGTATTATACATGTTTCAATGCCATTCTCCCAAATCATCCCACCCTCTCCCTCTCCCACAGAGTCCAAAAGACTGTTCTATACATCTGTGTCTCTTTTGCTGTCTCGTATACAGGGTTATCGTTACCATCTTTCTAAATTCCATATATATGCATTAGTATACTGTATTAGTATTTTTCTTTCTGGCTTACTTCACACTGTATAATACGCTAGTGCACCAGCCCCAAGCATCCTGTATCCTGCATTGAACCTGGACTGGCGATTCGTTTCTTATATGGTATTATACATGTTTCAATGCCATTCTCCCAAATCATCCCACCCTCTCCCTCTCCCACAGAGTCCAAAAGACTGTTCTATACATCTGTGTCTCTTTTGCTGTCTCGTATACAGGGTTATCGTTACCATCTTTCTAAATTCCATATATATGCATTAGTATACTGTATTAGTATTTTTCTTTCTGGCTTACTTCACACTGTATAATACGCTCCTTGGAGGATAATTGCTTTAAAATGTTGTGTTGTTTTCTGCTGTACAACAACGTGAATCAGCCATAAAAGTACAGGTATCCCCTCCCTCTTGAACTTTTATCAGTGACTTTTTATGTGCCACATACTATGTTGAGTGCAGAGAATATGAAGCAAAATTTTAAAATATTTTTTAAGGAAGCCTTTCTTATTTTCCCATGGCCCACTTAGTCACAGGGGTCTCTCTTTTGGACTCCACTGCATCTTGCCTTTACTACTGTGTTACTTAATAGGTACCAAGCAATGTTATTTGTTAGATGGTGTGTCTGTCTCCGTCTCGAGACTGCAAGTTCTTCAGGGACAGGCATACAGCCTTTTTTCCAGTGTGTCTCTCATACTCAGAATAGTGCATGTAGCAATGCTTAGTGTATGTGCACAGAGTGAGAAGGCTGCAAAGAAATTACAAGCTCGAAGGTTGTGGTTAATCGTTGGGATAATTATGACTGAGGCCCTCACTTAAACAGGTCTTTAGCTTTTAAGCAAGCCTCTGAGAATCACATTCTTATGATTTTTTTATCCTTTATTCAATCAATGTATAATTTTAGTCATGATATATATATATATATATATATATATCATTATTAACCTATGCCCCATGACCTAGAATTTACATATGTAGTGATATGGATACATCAGTCAGCATAAAGGTCACTTTACAAATCTACAGATATATAGACTTTTTGAATGCTGAGAATGTGCCCTGCCAGTTCAGTTCAGTTGAGTCACTCAGTCGTGTCCGACTCTTTGTGACCCGATGAATCACAGCACACCAGGANGGGACTCTCAAGAGTCTTCTCCAACACCACAGTTCAAAAGCATCAATTCTTCGGCGCTCAGCCTTCTTCACAGTCCAACTCTCACATCCATACATGACCGCAGGAAAAACCATAGCCTTGACTAGACGGACCTTAGTCGGCAAAGTAATGTCTCTCAGATAGATTCATTGAATTATCATGTGTCAACCAGAGTGAGCTTGACTCTGTAACAAATTTGGCTTAGCCAGCCAGGAGCCTTGCTGTTTGCGGGTAACTGGCTCAGACCAAGGAGTACTGCGGTAAGACCCTAAGCAGCTGGTGGGACCATTTTTGTGCTAAGGATCTTTCCTTCAAGATTCCCTGAAGTGACACTGGCTTGCCAGTGCTTAGCAGTTGAGACAAGGAACCAAAAAAACTACGAGTCAACAAACTCGATTTTGTTCATGGGGTAAGCCTACCCAATTCAATAGCTGGTTCAGCTGGTTCGTTTGTGGCTTTGTGTGTCCTTTTGTGTTATGGGTTGACAGACTTAATTTTGTAGGGTAAATTGTTCTGATGGCACACCAGGAACATATTTTCCCCACAATTTTGGCTTTTCCTTTATGGGACAAGCCAGTTTTTTAGACAAGCCTCCTTGTTGGAGGCGGAGGTGTTGCTGAACTCTACCTGAATGGGAACCAGTTCTCTGGGGAGCTAGTTCTTGTGGGGTGAGATACCTAGTTGGAATGAATTCATTTGTTTTGTAGGGTAAATTTATTTACCTGAGTTGAGAGCCAGTTCATTGGTGCATTGATGCAATCTGTGCCATTTTTATTGAAATTTTTCTATGTCTTTTGTGTTTTGGTGTTATCAAAGTTATAAAAATGGGAAATATTTCATATATCCTGAAGGAAAGCTTTTTGAGGCCCATACTAATTATGTTAAGATCAGAAGAACAATGGCCCCTGAGTGACTCACAATTTTACAATCTTGCTTTTAGAAACCCTTTGCAAAGGAGAAGAACACTCTGATAAAGAATAGGCCTTGGGGGCTCCCTTGAACTTNTATATCCTGAAGGAAAACTTTTTGAGGCCCATACTAATTATGTTAAGATCAGAAGAACAATGGCCCCTGAGTGACTCACAATTTTACAATCTTGCTTTTAGAAACCCTTTGCAAAGGAGAAGAACACTCTGATAAAGAATAGGCCTTGGGGGCTCCCTTGAACTTTAGACATCCAGTTATAATTTCCTCTATAGGAGCCCTGGATAATTTTGACCGTGGAGAACTTTAGCTCCAGTTTGGGGATCTCTCCCAAGGAAAGAAAACTGCAGCCTTTTGGAGAAACATCACAGGCCTAGGTGGGATTCGGAGTCCTGTTTGAGACATTCTTGCCATTTGGTTTTTGGATTTCTGGGCATCTCTTAGCCATTTACTTCTTTTTCTTGTCACTTCCTGCTAGGGTGGTTCTGTTTGGTTTGTTTACTTTTTGGTAACAGACAGACCTCTTGTACTCTTTCTGTAAGGTTTCTCCTGGCTACTACCTTACTAGCAGGAGGCCTTCTCCCCTAGGCTAGAGAAGGAAGGGTGAAGCTTTCCAACAGGGGTGGATGAGTGTGTCAGCCCTTAGGTTTCATTGGGGTGGCCACCCAGTTCTTTGGGGAAGAAAGGAGGAAAACAAAGTCATCCTAGGAAGAACTTGCTTATATCTTTGAGATACAAAAGTCCTATCTGGTCTATCTCTGCTACCTTTTGGAATGCAAATTTTAAAATGGGAAAAATAAAAATTGCCTTATCCAAAGCAAATAGACATCATGAATGCTTTTTCTACACATAGTTAGCTGTCTAGTCGAGAGAGCTTGATTTGTTCCATTTGTGAGAAACCCAATTTTTAATCCAACCTCTTTTGTAAACTGATGGGTTTTATATTGCTGTACCTGAGTCAGGACTGAAATCTTGAAAGAACTGAGGCTTTACTCTGTGTGTGTTTGTACATGTCTTTGTCTTTTGATACCATTACCAAAGTTGATCTGTAAAGGAGCTCTATTTAATTGGCTTAAACAAAATTTAACGCTTATAAATCAAACATTCTAAATACAAGAGAAATTAAGCTAAATAAATTTCAGGTTCATGTGAAATGGGAAATATTCAATATTAAATTCAGTTCAGTTCAGTCACTCAGTCGTGTCCAACTCTGCAACCCCATGAATCGCAGCACGCCAGGCCTCCCTGTCCATCACCAACTCCTGGAGTTTACTCAAACTCATGTCCACCGAATCAGTGATGCCATCCAGCCATCTCTTCCTCTGTTATCCCCTTTTCCTCCTGCCTCAATCCCGCCCAGGATCAGAGTCTTTTCCAAGGAGTCAACTCTTCACATGAGGTGGCCAAAGTACTGGAGTTTCAGTTTCAGCATCATTCCTTCCAAAGAACACCCAGGACTGTTCTCCTTTAGGATGAACTGGTTGGACCTCCTTGCATTCCAAGGGACTTTCAAGAGTCTTCTCCAACACCACAGTTCAAAAGCATCACTTCTTCAGCGCTCAGCCTTCTTCACAGTCCAACTCTCACATCCATACATGACCACTGGAAAAACCATAGCCTTGACTAGACGGACATTTGTTGGTAAACTAATGTCTCTGCTTTTCAATATGCTAAGTTGGTCACAAGTTTCCTTCCAAGGAGTAAGCATCTTTTAGTTTCATGGCTGCAGTCACCATCTGCAGTGATTTTGGAGCTCCCAAAAATAAAGTCTGACACTGTTTGCACTGTTTCCCCATCTATATTAAATTAGTACCTGGTATTAATGTTTAAGTTAACTGATCTAATAGGCATGTCTTGAGTTATCAACTTTAAATATAATATTAAGTACAACACTTTCATTGTGCCTAGGTTTTGTTGTTGTTCAGTCACTCAGGCGTGTCTGACTGTTTGTGACCCCATGGACTGCAGCACACCAGGCTTTCCTGTCCTTCACCATCTCCCAGAGCTTGCTCAAACTCATGTCCATTGTCTCAGTGATGCCATCCAACCATCTCATCCTCTGTTGTCCCCTTCTCCTCCTGTCTTCAATCTTTCCCAGTGTTAGGGTCTTTTTCAACGAGTCAACTTTAGAACATCAGGTGGCCAAATATTGGAGCTTCAGCTTCAGCATCAGTCCTTCCAATGAATATTAAGCGTTGAGTTCCTTTAGGATTGACTGGTTTGATCTCCTTGCAGTCCAAGGGACTCTCAGGAGTTTTCTCCAGCACCACAGTTCAAAAGCATCAATTCTTTGATGCTCAGCCTTCTTCATGGTCCAACTCTCATGTCCATGTCTCAGGTTTAATATGCTTAGGTTTAATATAAGCTAAATAAGCAAATTTGTCAGTAAGGAAAGTAACTCAATGTAAAGAAACATTTGAGAAAAGAAAGTACAAATGAGATTAAAGGATTTTTTGAGTAAACCTTTGTTTACTATGAAATATGTGTTTTAAGACCTCATCAGATATTCTACAATTTAAAAGTTAAAATAAATTAATTAATGAAAGGTTTTTGGAAAATGGACCCTCAAATGGGTTTGGTATATTATCAGTCAGGATTGACTAAGTTTAAAACAAGTTTAATTGAGTAAATGAAGCTTTAAGCTGGTACAAAACATAAATTTGGCTTTTCTCTCTGGTAAAAGACAAGTTTTCTGAAGCTGCTAAACTGACTTTGATAACAGATTTTAAGTTTATTTACCTTTTAAGTAATCTGTATTTACCTTTAAAATCTCTTATTGTCACTTTGGAGAAGTTTCACAGGAATCTATGGTCCTGTTGTATTTTAAAATGTTTTTTGGTGTTCCTTTGACAAAGCTTCCCAAATCAAATTATAATAAAGTTCCTTTGACTTCTAGCTAACTTTGGGGTGTTTTATAAGTCCCCTGAGTCACCCCAAAGGGAGATACTAAACTAATTAGGTTCACTTGGTATATGAAAGTGTAAGGGAGGTGTTATCAAATGAGTAACCAATTTTAGTTTATATTATGTGATAAATGGTACAGATAATCTAGAGATTATATGGAGTCCTTAATAATCTGGTATTAAGATTATTAAGATTAGAGAATTGTACTCCTGGTAGAATATTGTCCCTCATAATTCCAGTTATTTTCTGAAAGTGTTGTATGTCACAGTAGTAAAAGGATGGCTTTGTCAATTGCATTGTAATCATTGCCTGTTTTAAGTCTTTTGTGGACAGTTATGGTTTCACTCTAATATTGCAAAAATGTCTCCTCTTCAAGATCTATAAAAAGGACTTTGAGATAAGTGCAAGTTTCTGACTTTCAGACCACATGCAGAACTGAGTAAGAAACTGAAGAATTCTAATGAGAAACCTGATGACTTCATAAAGCTGTTAACAAAAAAAATATGGAATTTTTATGGTTTCTGTATAAAAGGATTACTGGTTTAAACCAGTGTTTTCCAAGTGTAATGAAAACCTTCTTAAATTAATTATGACAATATAACTTGGTAAATTGTACCTTTTGTAAGCAAAATTAAAATATTTATCTTCTCTCTACCTGGTTGATCTTGCCAGTAACATGTGATTATCTCAAAGATTAAGCCATGCATGTCTAAAAACACACAAGCAGTACAGTGAAACTGCAAATAGCTCATTCAAGCAGTTATGCCTTCTTTGGACTCTCAATTATTGTGACTAGATGACAACCATTATACTAATCATAGTTTATGTTTATTCTTTGTCTTCAAATCATGCTTTGTGTCTCCCTGCTGCACTATGTCATTGTCAGTGTTACTGACTGCATTGCTTATATTCTGTCTAATTTATAAGATTGCTATCTCTTGCAGTAACCAGTGTAAATCAAGCCTCCAACAAAACTTCCATGGCTAAACGTTTTGAGGAAGTAATTGTAATAGTGTGATTCTGGTATGGGAAGAAGCAACAAGGGAAACTGTCTCCTGGATTATATTAATCAGTTCAGTTCAGTTCAGTTCAGTCGCTCAGTCGTGTCCGACTCTTTGCGACCCCATGAATCGCAGTACGCCAGGCCTCCCTGTCCATCACCAACTCCCAGAGTTCACTCAGACTCACGTCCTTTGAGTCCGTGATGCCATCCAGCCATCTCATCCTCGGTCGTCCCCTTCTCCTTCTGCCCCAAATCCCTCCCAGCATCAGGGTCTTTTCCAATGAGTCAACCCTTGCATAAGGTGGCCAAAGTACCAGAGCTTCAGTTTAAGCATCATTCCTTCCAAAGAAATCCCAGGGTTGATCTCCTTCAGAATGGACTGGTTGGATCTCCTTGCATTCCAAGGGACTCTCAAGAGTCTTCTCCAATACCACAATTCAAAAGCATCAATTCTTCTGTGCTCTTCTGCGGATTATATTAATAGTTGGACAGAATCCAGAGAATTTTAATCATTGATAGGGATTGGTCCAAAATTTAACACCTGGAGTGACACATCAAGAATGTTTGCCTGTTCTGGGATGAACCTCCCAGTACTAAAGGACAAAAGTTGGTCATGAAATGTCTCCTAGATACTTTGGTCAGATCCATTACCAAGAGGGGAGCCCTGAGAAACGAATCAGCAATTACAGCCCTTCAACATGAGCCACTGAGCCCCAGGGAAGGGGAATCAGACTGTAGTTGTTACAGGAAGGGGGACCCCTTCCAGGGTCTGAAACTGGGCTCTTGTCTAACACTCAGAAATGAATTGTCTGAGGAGACACATGTGCTGACAAAGCAAGAGGTTTTATTGGGAAAGGGTGCACGGGAGAGAGGAGTAGGGTAAGGGAACCCAGGAGAATAGCTCTGCCACGCAGTCTCGGGTTTTATGGTGATGGGATTCGTTTCCGGGTTGTCTTTAGCCAATCATCCTGACTCAGAGTCCTTCCTGATGGTGCACGCCTTGTTCAGCCAAGATGGATGCCAGAGAGGATTCTGGGAGGTGGTCGGACCTGTGGTGTCTCCTTTTGACCTTTCCCGAATTCTTCCGGTTGTTGGAGGCTTATCAGTTCAGTGTTACTTAGCAGGACCTCCTGTCTTACAACAATTTATGCAAATGGTTACTACGGTGCCTGGCTAGGATAGAAGGTTTCAATTAGTGTGCTTCCCCTAACATAGTCACTCCTAATAGTGAATCCTGAGGAAACACTGAAACAAAGCAAGAGGTTTTATTGGGAAAGGGCGCACGGGAGAGAGGAGTAGGGTAAGGGAACCCAGGAGAATAGCTCTGCCACACAGTCTTGGGTTTTATGGTGATGGGATTCGTTTCCGGGTTGTCTTTAGCCAATCATCCTGACTCAGAGTCCCTCCTGATGGTGCACGCCTTGTTCAGCCAAGATGGATGCCAGAGAGGATTCTGGGAGGTGGTCGGACCTGTGGTGTCTCCTTTTGACCTTTCCCGAACTCTTCCGGTTGGTGGAGGCTTATCAGTTCAGTGTTACTTAGCAGGACCTCCTGTCTTACAACAACTTATGCAAATTGTTACTACGGTGCCTGGCTAGGGTAGAAAGTTTCAATCAGTGTGCTTCCCCTAACATAGTCACTCCTAATAGTGAATCCTGAGGAAACACTAAAAATACAGGATTATAGGTCTCAGACAGCTGTGGTACATACCAAAAAAGTCATTTTAATGAGCCCTGACTCCTGCATCTTCCCATAAGTAGAAAAGCCCTAAATTTCCTAATTTGATATGCTGTCTCTTGGGTTTGAAGTTAAATATTTCTAAGTCTACAGGTATAAAGTGGACACTTTTCAAAGAGGAACAAAAAGAAGACAAATCTCAACATTTGAAATACTGGCACTTACAGCAGACGTTCCCAGAAAGATCCATTTGACAAGCAGAATGGTCATCACCCCCTTTCCCCACAAGATTATGGGATGGATGTTAACAGTGGGGAATGGTAACCAGGAAGGGTAAAAGTTGATCCCATAAGTAGAAAAGCCCTAAATTTCCTAATTTGATATGCTGCCTCTTGGGTTTGAAGTTAAATATTTCTAAGTCTACAGGTATAAAGTGGACACTTTTCAAAGAGGAACAAAAAGAAGACAAATCTCAACATTTGAAATACTGGCACTTATAGCAGACGTTCCCAGAAAGATCCATTTGACAAGCAGAATGGTCATCACCCCCTTTCCCCACAAGATTATGGGATGGATGTTAACAGTGGGGAATGGTAACCAGGAAGGGTAAAAGTTGATTCCCTGCTGTGATTTTAACTCTTGTTTGCCTTTTGTTATTATAACCATACATAATGGCCTGCCTCAAATATATGGTTATCTATACATATGGTTATGTATATAACCATACATAACCCTGCCCCCTCTGCCTGACCCTGAAACTAAAGTGCCTTTGTTTAGCCCACAGGAAGACAATGTGACCCTGCCCACCTGTGAATGTCTATAAGGAAAATATACTAACACACCCCCCTGCCTGTGGCTTGTCATTCTAGGAGATAATTGCAAGAATTAAATGGTCTTATTACTTTGTTTTCTCACCTTCCCTTGCCTTCTCTGATCCACAAAAAAACCCCTGATATCCAGGTCCTGACAAGATAGTCATTTTGAGGGGTTTGCCATCTTCTCTGTCAGCTTGCTCTCTGAATAAAGTCATATTCCTTGCCTTAAGACCTTGTCTTTCGGATTCATTGGCCTGTCATGTGGTGAGCAGAGTGAGTTTGGGCTTGGTAACAGTACTAATAAAATTTGAGCTATACTATAGTCAACTGTCTAGTTTTATAATTACCCTGAATTAAGCCCTAAAGCCTGGAGGGATTTTCTTTTCATATAAAACAGGGATTCTTGGAGAAGGAAATGGCAATCCACTCCAGTATTCTTGCCCAGAACATCCCATGGACAGAGGATCCTGGCGGCTACTGTCCATGAAAAGAGTTGGACACTAAGTTGGACAACTAAGTTAAGTTCAGTTACTCAGGCGTCTGACTCTTTGTGACCCCAAGGACTGCAGCACGCCAGGTTTCCCTGTCCATCACCAACTCCTGGAGCTTGCTCAAACTCATGTCCATTGAGTCGGTGATGCCATCCAACCATCTCATCCTCTGTTGTCTCCTTCTCCTCCTGCCTTCAATCCTGCCCACCATCAGGGTCTTTTCCAGTGAGTCAGTTCTCCCCATCAGGTGGCCAAAGTGTTGGAACTTCAGCTTCAGCATCACTCCTTCCAATGAATATTCAGAATTGATTTCCTTTAGGATTGACTGGTTTGATCTCCTTGCAGTCCAAGGGACTCGCAAGAGTTTTCTTCAACACCACAGTTCAAAAGCATCAATTCTTCAGTGCTCAGCTTTATAGTCCAACTCTCACATCCATACATGGCTACTGGAAAAATAACTTTGACTAGACAGAACTTTGTTTGCAAAATAATGTCTCTGTTTTTTAATATACTGTCTAGGTTGGTCATAGTTTTTCTTCCAAGGAGCAAGCATCTTTTAATTTCATGGCTGCAGTCACCATCTGTGGTGATTTTGGAGTGAGAGAAAATAAAGTATCTCACTATTTCCATTGTTTGCCCATCTATTTGCCACGAAATCATGGAACTGGATGCCATGATCTCTTTTTTTTGAATGTTGAGTTTTAAGCCAGCTTTTTCACTCTCCTCTTTCACTTTCATCAAGAGGCTCTTTAGTTCTTCTTTGCTTTCTGCCATAACGGTGGTGTCATCTGCATAGCTGAGGTTATTGATATTTCTCCCGGCTATCTTGATTCCAGCTTGTGCTTTACCCAGCCTGGCACTTCTCATGATGCACTCTGCATATAAGTTAAATAAGCAGAGTGACAATATACAGTCTTGACGTACTCCTTTTCCTATTTGGAACCAGTCTGTTGTTCCATGTATGGTTCTAACTGTTGCTTCTTGACCTGCATACAGATTTCTCTGGAGGAGGTCAGGAGGTCTGGTATCCCTATCACTTCAAGAATTTTCCAGTTTGTTGTGATCCATACAGTCAAAGGCTTTGGCATAGTCAACAAAGCTGAAGTAGACGTTTTTCTGGTATTATCTTGCTTTTTCGATGATCCAACGAATGTTAGCAATTTGAGCTCTGGTTCCTCTGCCTTTTTACTAAATCCAGCTTGAACATCTGGAAGTTCATGGTTCATGTAATGTTGAAGCCTGGCTTGGAGAATATTGAGCATTTCTTTGCTAGCATGTGAGATGAGTGCAATTGTGTGGTAGTTTGAGTGCTCTTTGGCATTGCCTTTTTTGGGGATTGGACTGAAAACTGACTTTTTCCAGTCCTATGGCCACTGTTGAGTTTTCCAAATTTGCTGGCATATTGAGTGTAGCACTTTAACAGCACCATCTTTTAGGATTTGAAATAGTTCAACTGGAATTCCATCACCTCCACTTGTTTTATTGGTAGTGATGCTTCCTAAGGCCCACTTGACTTCACATTCCAGGATGTCTGGCTTTGGGTGAGTGATGACTATGTATGCATACAAAACAGGGACTAGTCTTAAATTTTCAGAGAAATACAGCTTGTTTAATCCTCAATGTGAATTCTACACTTTATAATACAACTTCTGGTATCGCTTAGTAACATACACCATGATTTGTTTCTGGTTGGTCAGATAACAACATCACATCAAGAATTTCAAGGTTGATGGCTCAGTGGTAAAGTACCACCTGCCAGTGCAAGAGACATGGGTTCGATCCCTAGGTTGGGAAGATACCCTGGAGCAGGGAATGGCAACCCACTCCAGTATTTGCCTGAACAATCTCATGGACAGTGGTACCTGATGGGTTATAGTACACAGGGTTGCAAAGAGTCAGGCAAAACTAAGCAACTGAGTATGCAATGAGGAGCTCATACTTTTTCACTCACCCAAAAGTGTTTCATGAAAAGAACACTGAATTTTAACTTAATGAGTCCTGCATGCAAATCCTAACACATACCTTGAACAAGTTACTCAACCTCTTAGATGCTTGAAGTGAAAGTGTTAGTTGCTCGGTCATGTCCAACTCTTTGCGACCCATGGACGGTACCCCTCCAGGCTCCTCTGTCAATGGAATTATTCAGGCAAGAATACTGGAGTGGGTAGCCATTCCCTTCGTCAGGGGATCTTCCCAACCCAGGGATTGAACCCAGGTCTCCTACACTGCAGGCAGATTCTTTACTGTCTGAGCCATGACTGGGGCGTCTTTGTTTTAAACTGAGGACGATTAGTAATAATACACGCACGGTTGATAGTTGTGACTAGTTAAGAAGTAACAGATACACAACTCCTGCCATAACTTAAAATTTTAAATCTGGCATTTCTCATTTCCCCCCTCTTTTGTTCTCTGACAAGCATTTTCACTTGTTTATGTCTATATTCCCCTTTTGTAAGAGTTGATTTTTTCGTTTTGCTGTCACTTTTGCCAACTTCTTATGCTCCCGACTTTTAACCAGGCATCTGGGATATAGCTCATTCTAATTGCCTTGGTCGAGAAAGAAATATCCTTCCTTTTTGTGTTAAAATGACTATATTCTTCATAGTAGACTGGACTGAACAATCTTTTAAATATTGCTTTAAAAAAATTTTTTAATTGAAGGATAATTGCTTTACAGAATTTTGTGGTTTTCTGTCATACATTAACAAGAATCAGTCACAGGTACACCCATGTTGCCTCCCTCTAAATATTTCCATGTCGATGTTAGTTATTTCCTTAAATTTTTACTAGTTGCCTTTATATTATATATTTACTTTTAAGTTTATTATTCTTTTTCTCCAAGGAGTTAAAAATTCTTGAAAGCAGGGACTCTTCCACATACCATTTCCTCCATCCCCTAACCCCTACTATGTCTAGAACAGTGCCTGGTAACTTACTGAGTTTAAATTGGTTAGTAAATGTAGGAGTAAATGAATGATTGAAGTCTTCTGAACATTTTGTTTCTGGAGTCCTTTCTAGTAACACAGAATCTGGGGAAACTGAGTGACTGTGTATCAAATTCTGTCACTGCGTAGGAATGCGACGAAGACCCAGAAAGTCAGTTTGGTAAGGGTCATGTACTTCTTCCTAATAGTTACAATTAGGACTTAGGCCTACTCCTAAATCAGTGATTTACACCATGCAACTTCATGCGATGATACTAAAACGTTTTGTACACAGCTGCTTAACTCCTTTGCTTAACATGACTTTGGCTTGCTAGAACACAATCCTAGATGATTCTGTCTGGTGGGCATTATGAAAACCTTGAGCCAAGTCTTAAACATGCGAACAATCTAAAAGAGATAGCTGCAGGCACAGAACAAAGGGCAATGTTTCTTTGCATAAAAAGTGACAGTTGGTTTCAGAGACCTCTTTTGCATCATCTCCACACTCAACAGTGTTCCCATCTACTAAGCTCTTTCTCTAAAACAGGATAGAAGGACAGACAAAAAAAGAGTTCTGATCAGACCAAATGGGAGTGGATTCTTCAAATTGTTGTATAATGATAGGTAATGTACTATGTAACAGCTCCTAACCATGCTATTTTTACCCCATGATTACCAATGAGAAAACTGAGACTCTAAGAAGTTAACCCATTTGCCCGAGGTTGCATAGTTGGTATGTGAGAGAATTCAAATTTCTCTGATTCCAGAGCTATTAATCTCTCCAGAATATTGCTGCTTCACAATGCTGATTCACATATCTGGCTCTGATTAATATAGCACCTGGAAATGATGATAAGCTGTGTGAGTGTGTGCTAAGTCGCTTCAGCTTTGTCTGACTCTTTGCAACCCTATGGACTGTAGCCTGCCAGCCTCCTCTGCCCAAGGGATGCTCCAGGCAAGAATACTAGAGTGGGTTGCCATGCCCTCCTCCAGGGATCTTCCTGACCCGGGGATCAAACCCACGTCTCCTGCATCTCCTGCATTGGAGGCAGAGCCACTGAGCCACCGAGGAAACCTTGATGATAAGTTGACCAGCAATCAAATGTTTTTTATAGGCTCTACTTCTGAGTGTGTAAAGAAAATTGCTGGAAATATTCAACCTTACGTCCTGATTTTGAATGAGAAAACTAGGTGTTTTCTGTCTATTAACTATTCAGAGAGGGGTAGTTTTATTTTTTAATCATAATTGTGAATTTACCTATATTTCTTTGCAGTTGTATCCATTTTTGCTTCATGTATTTTAAAGTTTTGTTATGAGGGGCAAGGATATTTAGAATGGTTATGTCCTCTCGATGGTTTTATTATTATAAAATTACCTTTTTAAATACCTAGCTATATTTTTTTTCTTGAATCTACTTTGTCCAATATTAATACAACTCTCCCAGCTTTCTTATGACCAGTGTTAGTATGGAATATCTTTTTCTCATCCTTTTACTTTTAAGCCCATTCTTGTCCTTATATTTAAAGTGTGCTTCTTAAAGACAGCATATATTTGGGTTTTGTATTGTTTATTTAATCTGACAATCTCAGTCTTTTGAGTCCTTAGACCATTTATATTTGATGTGAACTATTTTTTATCTTACATGTTGCTATTTTTTCCCCCTGTTTTTCTCCACTCTTTTGGATTATCTCTTTTAAAAATATAAATTGATTTTATCCATGTTACCTTATTAACTATAATCTTATGCCTGTTGATAAAAAATTATGGTATATGTATTGCAATGGAATATTGTTGAGCCATAAAAAAGAAAGACATCTTGTAATTTGTGACAACATAGATAGAACTCAAGGGTATTATGCTAAGTGATAACAGTCAGAGAAAGATAAATTACACATAATCTCTCCTTGTGTGGAATCTAATGTATATATATATATATATTTAAAACTATGCTTATAGATATAGATAACAGACGGATGGTTGCCAGAAGCAGGGAGTAGGGAGTAGGAGAAATAAGTGAACTATTTTGGGAGTATTTTTTGTTGTTAGTATTTTTGGTTTAGATAAATTGAAAAGAAGAAAAGATACAAGAGTTCATCACCAGAAGTACTACACTACAAGAAATGTTAAAGAAAGTCTTTCAAGCAAAAAGAAAGTTGTACCAGATGGAAATAAAATACATAGAGGGATGAAGAGCCTGGAAATGATGACTATTTGGGTAAATATATGAAAATTTTCTTACTATTTAAGTGCCTTAAAAGATAATTAAATTTTTAAACAAAAATAGTGACCCTGTACTCTGAGGTTTCTAATGTGTAAAGTAAATTGTATAAGAGCAGTAGTATAAATACTAGGAAGGAAGGAATGGACATACACTGTTGTAAGTTATAGCTTTTATACTATAAAGAGTGGTGTAATGTCACTAGACAATATAGACTGATAAAGGCTCATGCTGTGGATAGGAATGGGCTAAAGTTCAGGGCTCTGGAAGGAGAGAAACTTAACCAGTCTTTCTAACAAGTATTTTGTCCTGATTGATCAGTGAAACCAGTTATTCAGGAAATAATTTAGGCAGAGCATAGAAATGTATGCCTGGCCTTGTTATAGGTAAATAAGGGACTTTGTGCGTCTTATCTAAATATATGTGAAAGACTTTTTTTTTTTTTTTTTCTGTAAACTGTTTTGTTTTCTGGAACACAAAATGGTAAGATTCCTTTAAAATTCCCTATTTCCAGAATCACAGGGTTTAGGTAAAATTCAACATGGTCAAATCTCTGTTATCTAATGTCTGGCATATTATTGAAAAACTTGCTCAAAACTCAAAAAAGAATTAGGGAATAAAGACCCATGCACATGCGTTTATTCACCAACCATTTGTTGTAAGATCAAGCCTTGCCTTTGTCTGCTGATTGAAATTTCCTATCTTCTTCCTGGCATAAATTACACAGAAAGTACATTATCTAAAATGTTCAACTTCACATGCTTTAAGTAACGTAAAGTAGCTAGACAAGAGCTCTGAATGAAGAATCTTTCCAGATTTTTGTGCTGTTTACTTTCCAGTCTTTATCGTTGTCTTTATTTTATGTGTTGCTCTTGTCTGATACAAGTGCAATTTGTTTCTTTTCGTTATTGTTGTTTTTAAGTAACTTGTCTTTACAGTCTTTCTAATATATCCAACCTAGAAATCACCACCTTCATTTATTGCATTTCTAAAACAAGGAACACTGAATCAGATGTTTTTGAAAGGTGATATATAGGCAACTTTTTAAAAACACATCATTCAAGCAAGCGTTAAGTAAACTGATAACATATAATTGTTTGAGGTCTGGTATTTGCTCTGAGCTTCTGGGAGGTAACCCCTACAGCTTGAAATGTCCTGCTTGATAAAAGTCTATTTGTTTCCCTGGAAACCTTGGGTCACCTGGACAGTCTCTGGTAATACTGTGGTTTATGATGTGGGCTTGGGCTGTGCGGTAACAGCTCAGTCTCTGGAGGGTGAAGACCACGTGGGTGGTCAGTCATGTGTGTGTGACCAAGCCTGAATAAAAACTCTGGAAATCAAGGCTGGGTGATCTTGTTGCCAGTACTTCATGCATGTTGCCAGTAGTCATTGCTACAAGTAAGTCCAGTTCACTTGACTCCACTGGGAACAGCCAGCTGGAAGACTTTCTGGAACTTTCCTAGACATTGTCTCATGTGCTGCTGCTTTCACCTGATTTTAATCTGCATCCTTTTGCTGTAATAAACGGGAACCACAGGAATAATGGTTTTTCTGAATTGTGTAACTCTTTCTAACAAATTATTGAAACTGAGTGTGGTCTTGGGGACTCCCAAACTTTTCACTTTCTAATAAATTCAAAACAAAAATTTACCATAGAAATTACTGGCCATGTTAAGTGTATTTATAAAACATGAATAAGTTTTGAATTGGGTGTTTTAGAAAGACTCCTTATTGACAAGTTGCTAAAATTTCATTGTTCAATTATTAAGTAAACTGGTAACATTTATTTGTTGGAATAATATGATTACAGTAATAGAACAGAGAGTTTGCTTAATTCCATCAGTTGAGTAAAATGGATGTCAGTAAATAAAACTTCTACTGTATGTTAGTTAAGAAAATGATGGGAAGACCTCTGACCTTTTTATTTTGTTCTACAAAATAATTAGCCTGTAATTTTCCAAAGTATCAAGGTCATAAAAATCAAAGGCAGAATGAGAAACTGTTAGACAGAGATTAGAAATGGAGTCGCTCAGTCATGTCCAACTCTTTGTGATCCCATGGACTGTAGTCTACCAGGCTTCTCTGTCCATGGGATTTTCCAGGCAAGAGTACTGGAGTGGGTTGCCATTTCCTTCTCCAGGGGATTTTCCTGACCCAGGGATCAAACCCAGGTCTCCTGCATTGCAGGCAGACGCTTTACCCTCTGAGCCACCAGGGAAGAGATCAGAGAGAAATGATAACTAAAGGCAAAAACGTGATTCAGAACTGGATCCTTCTGCTGTATAGGGTATCCCTGGGACATTTGGTGAAACTTGAATGCTTTTTCAGGACTTGACAGTTTCTATGGACTGAATTGTGTTTCTCAAACTCATGAATCCCTAGCCACTCCCCCAACCCTCTTCCCAATATGACTGTATTTGGAGATAGAATTTTTTGGAGATAAGGTTAAAGTGGATCATAAGGGTGGGGTCTTTATCTGACAAGACTGGTTGTTTCATATGAAGACAGAGTTTTCTGTTTCTTTTTGTGTGTTCATACACTTTAAAAAAGCCATGTGAACACACAAAAGCAGGTGTCTACAAGCCAGGAAGAAGGTTCTCACCGGAAACCAAATTGACCAGCACCTTGATCTTGGACTTCCAGCTTCCAGAGCAGTGAGAAAATAACTTTCTGTTGTTTAAACTTCCCATCTCTGGTATTTTGTCATGGCAGCCTGAACTAACAATGGTCATAATTTAACCATTTTAATTTCTAGGTTTTGATGGTTTTATTTTGGTTGTGAGAGTATTTGTTAATAAGAAATACATTCTAAAGTATTCACGGTTTATGCAACCTAGAAACATAAAAGCTTCAGGAAAAAATCAGCTCTTTGTACTCTACTTACAACTTTTTCTGAAAGCTTGAGGTTATTTTAAAATAAAAACTTGTAAAAAAAAAACTTGTGGGAAGTCTAGTTATTTCAAAAAGATATTGAGCAAAATTGCCAAAAATTCTGAAGGAGATGGGGATACCAGACCACCTGACCTACATCTTGAGAAATCTTATGCAGATCAGGAAGCAACACTTAGAACTGAACATGGAACAACAGACTGGTTCCAAAAAGGAGTACGTCAAGGCTGTATATTGTCACCCTGCTTATTTAATTTATATGCAGAGTATATAATGAGAAACTCTGGACTGGAAGAAACACAAGCTGGAATCAAGATTGGCAGGAAAAATATCAATAACTGCAGATATGCAGATGACACCATCCTTATGGCAGAAAGTGAAGAAGAACTAAAGAGCCTCTTGATGAAAGTGAAAGAGGAGAGTGAAAAAGTTGGCTTAAAGCTCAACATTCAGAAAACGAAGATCATGGCATCCAGTCCCATCACTTCATGGCAAATAGATGGGGAAACAGTGAAAACGGTGGCTGACTTTATTTTTTTGGGCTCCAAAATCACTGCAGATGGTGATTGCAGCCATAAAATTAAAAGATGCTTACTCCTTGGAGGGAAAGTTATGACCAAACTAGATAGCATAATTCAAAAGCAGAGACATTATTTTGTCAACAAAGGTCTGTCTAGTCAAAGCTATGGTTTTTCCAGTAGTTGTGTATGGATGTGAGAGTTGGACTGTGAAGAAAACTGAGTGCCGAAGAATTTATGCTTTTGCGCTGTGGTGTTGGAGAAGACTCTTGAGAGTCCCTTGGACTGCAAGGAGATCCAACAAGTCCATCCTAAAGGAGATCTGTCCTGGGTGTTCACTGGAAGGACTGAAGTTGAAGCTGAAACTCCCCTACTTTGGCCACCTGATGTGAAGAGTTGACTCATTGGAAAAGACCCTGATGCTGGGAAAGATTGAGGGCAGGAGGAAAAGGGAACAACTGAGGATGAGATGGTTGGATGGCATCATCGACTCAATGGACATGGGTTTGGGTGAACTCTGGGAGTTGGTGATTGATAGGTCTGGCATGCTGCGGTTCATGTGGTCACAAAGAGTTGGACATGACTGAGTGACTGAGCTGAACTGAAATGATTGAGCAAAATATCCAAGTTATTTTCTGAAAACATTTGGCCATCCTTTAATAGATTTCATCTCAAGAGGGTAACAATAAAATATACGGAAAGGTGACATTTGGATTTATGTTGATTTAAAAAGCCTACAAAAATATCAAGGAACAACTTCACTGAAGTATAGCTGATGCAGAGTATTATGTAAGTCTAATGATAGTTAGGTCTGGCATGCTGCGGTTCATGAGGTCACAAAGAGTTGGAGATGACTGAGTAACTGAACTGAACTGAAATGATTGAGCAAAATATCCAAGTTATTTTCTGAAAACATTTGGCCATCCTTTAATAGATTTCATCTCAAGAGGGTAACAATAAAATATACGGAAAGGTGACATTTGGATTTATGTTGATTTAAAAAGCCTACAAAAATATCAAGGAACAACTTCACTGAAGTATAGCTGATGCAGAGGATTATGTAAGTCTATAAGTTGATGTAGAATATTATATAATCACAATATAGTGATTCATAATTGTTAAAGGTTATACTCCACTTATAGTTATTATAAAACATTGGCCACATTCTTTGTGTTGTACAATATATCCTTTTAGTTTATTTTATACATAATCATTTGTATCTTTTTAAAAAAATATTGAATACTTCACGAAGTACATTTCATTCTTGTGCAGGGGCCATGCTAATCTTCACTGTATCATTTCAATTTTACTATATGTGCTGCCACTTTATTTATTTATGGCCACACTGTAGGGCATGTGGGATCTTAGTTTCCCAATCAAGATGTGAACCCTTTCCCCTGCATTGGAAGTACAGTCTTAACCACTGAACTTCCAGGGAAGTCCCTCAAATAGCCACTTTAGAATAAATGTTTGTGGGTTTTTTTTTTTTTTTTTGAAATTTACTGACTTGCATATCCAAATGAACTCTCTGGAATCCCTCTGAATGTTGCCTTATGATCAGCAGGAACGAGGAGGTCTTGGAACATCCTGATGATGAAAATGATTCTTTGTGATGTTCAGCAGGAGGGGACAGTGGGCTTTTATAAGTAAGCACACTTCAAAAAGCCCATTGGAAAGAGAAATTGAAGTAGGTCTGAAAAAAGTCAGCTATTTGTCTGCAAAATATTTTAAATACAGCTTTTCCAGAGGAATAATATATTAAATAATTCACTGTTATTGTAGCTTTTCAGTTCTGAAGTCCTATTAATTATGAAAAGGCCTCCTTGATGCTTAAACACATGCTGGCAAGAGTTCAGGACTCTTGAAACAGAAGAAAAATCTTCAGAGTTAACAGAGAGAAAAAAATTTTCATGTTATTTCTCTAGAAATAATTTTATATGACTATGTTGGTTACCTTCACCAAACTCAGTTTTTAAAAACTAATGCTATAACATGAGACATTAACTTGATTTTTTTTTAAAATAGTGACTATATAATAAGTAAACCACAGTTGTCAAGGTGGTGGAGTAGAAGGACGTGCACTCAACTTCTGCAAGAACAGCAAAATCGCAACCAGCCGGTGAACAACCATCAATAGGAGAACGTTGGATCCCACCAAGAAAAGATACCTCACGTCCAAGGGCAAAGGAGAAGCCCGAACAAGATGGTAGGATGGGAGAAATTGCATTTAAAATTACACCTCATACCTGCCAGAAATGCTGGGAGGGTGCAAAGCCCTTGTGTGCATCAGAATCCAGGGAAAGGAGCAGTGACTTCCACAAGAGACTGAGCCAGACCTGCCTTTGAGTGTTTGAGGGTCTCCTGTGGAGGCAGGGATCAGCAGTGGCCTGCCGCAGGGACAGGGCTCTGGCTGCAAAAGACCTGGGGGGTGTGGCGTGCAGCATAAGTCCTCTTGGAGGAGGTCACCATTAACATCACCACAGAGCCACTGAGCAGATGACCCACAAACTGCAGAACAATTATACCAAAGAAGTTCTTGCACTGTTGCAAAATCCTGTGGAGGCAGGGATCAGCAGTGGCCTGCCGCAGGGACAGGGCTCTGGCTGCAAAAGACCTGGGGGGTGTGGCGTGCAGCATAAGTCCTCTTGGAGGAGGTCACCATTAACATCACCACAGAGCCACTGAGCAGATGACCCACAAACTGCAGAACAATTATACCAAAGAAGTTCTTGCACTGTTGCAAAAGTTGTAGGGCCTACAACAGGTTTCCCAGCCTGCGCATCCAGCAAAGGGACTGAGAACTCCCAGGGAGCTGGACTGAGAACTCCCAGGGAATTTGACTTTGGAGGCCAGTGGGATTTGATTACAGAACTTCTGTAGGACTGGGGAAGCAGACTCTTGGACGGCACAAACCAAACCTTTTGCACACCAAGACCCAGGAGAAACGAGCAGTGACCCCACGTAAGACTAATCCAGACTTGCCTGTGAATGTCCAAGAGTCTCTTTTGAGGCATGGGATGACAGGGGTCCTGAATACTACAGTCCTGGGACCTGTGGCATGCTGGTGAAAGTCCTTTTGAAGGAGGTTGCTATTAATGCCATTACCCCTATCATAGTTTGGCCTCAGGCCAAACTACAGGCAGGTAACACAGCCCCACCCATTAGCAGAACCAGAGCAAGACCCAGTTTCCTCACAGCCAGTCCATTCTGTCCGGAAGATTTCACAAGGCTTTAATCCTCATCCATCAGAGGGAAGACAGAATGAAAACCACAGTCACAGAAAATGAACCAAACTGATCACATGCTTCACAGCCTCATCTAATTCAAAGAAACTATGAGCCATGCCATGTAGGATGTGTCATGGTGGAGAGTTCTGACAAAATGTGGTCCACTGGAGAAGGGAATGCCAGACCACTTCAGCATTCTTGCCTTGAGAACCCCATGAACAGTAAGATATGACACCAAAAGATGAACTTCCCAAGTTAGTAGGTGTCCAATATGCTACCAGAGAAGAGTGGAGAAATAGCTTCAGAAGGAATGAAGAAGCTGGGCCAAACTGGAAACAATGCCCAGATGCGGATGTGTCTGGTGGTGAAAATAAAGTCCGATGCTGTAAAGAACAATACTGCTTAGGAACCTGGAATGTTAGGTCCATGAATCAAGGTAAATTGGAAGTGGTCAAACAGGAGATGGCAAGAGTGAACATCAACATTTTAGGAATCAGTGAACTAAAATGGACTGGAATGGGCAAATTTAATTAAGTTGTTACATAGTAACAATTTCTCTGAATTGAGTATGGACTAAATATGAAGAATGTGTGGTGTATGTGTGTGTGTGTGTGGGCAGGTGCTTTTACTAAAGCGAATTCTAACCACAGAAGAAAAAAGAGCCAAAGACAAGCATTTTATTTTATAATGACATTTAATCCACTGGCATTTTATACAAAATAGACTTATAGATAGCATTTGAGCTCTTGTTTCAAATAGTAAACATGCAAAAGAAATGAAGTATAAGAATATTCAAACTGTGAATGAAAAATATTGCCTGCCATATCAGAATACGAAAGATGTTTCAGCCATTAGCCATTAACTCTGTTCCCAAGGGTGAGCCTTGAAGCCACCCAGGATGAAAACACAGAATGCCCACCATCAAGTCTTCAGTCACTGCAGGCATCTTCAACAGTGCACCTTGAGGGCACTCAGGAATGAAAAGAACAAGACTTGACCCTAGAGAGCTAAGGTGCAAATCAAATGAATGACTTCAGCGACCTCAGACTTTTGCATCTTCCCATACTTAGAAAAGAGTTATATTCATTAACTTGAAATACCTGGTTTTCTTTAATCAGTAACTTTTTGATGTTCTGATCACCTGGTCTTTGTTGCAAAACTCCTATGTATCCTGTCCCCTCCCCGTACCCTGCTCCCACTCTTTGGAACAGTCCTCAGAGCTATTTCAGAGACTGCCTCCTGAATTTAAATCCTCAGCATGTCTGCCAAATAAAACACAATTCTTCTAAAAGAGACCATTTTTAAAATCCAGAAATCACTGTCAAAAAAAAAATCATATTACTGTTTACATACATACATTTCCTTCTTATTTCTTACATAATTTATTTTCGTTGGCTTCAGTTATAATCTTTGGGATTGCAGACATAAATGTACATTGACATGATTAGAAAGTGCTGGTTTCATTGTAAATCCTCCTCCATGTGGAAAAAAATGCAAGAAAATACATGGAATATTCACCCTGTAACTACCCACTGGCAAGAATCCATTTGACCATCTGTTGTATGAGTCACATTTCCTCAGTTAAACAATCACTGATGTGAAGAGACAGCTCCAGATTTTGTTAAAATGTTTTCACACTGGATATGTGGGGCTCGGGATCTATTCATTCCATTACATATACTCACTGGATGCTGCCATTTTGTTTCAAGTCTAGATAATGGGAAAAGAAGCTGAGGCACAGGCTTTTAGGCTTCACGTTGTAATAGGACGTGGTCAAGAAGTTCATGGAAACGGTTGTCATATTCTGTCTTCCTAGGAACCTTAGGGGGAAAAAAGAAGATTAAGGCACTTTTTGCAGCTTCTTTCACTGGGCTTATCAAAGGTTAGTATTGAAACAAAGATATTTTCTGTAATTATTATTCAAGTATAGAAAGAACTGGGAATAAAAATTGTTTGAGTTGGGAAGAAACAAAAGAACAAAAATATTTATCCCACCCATCCTGACTACATTCTCTTTCGCAAACCTGTTCTCTTTGAAAATCCCATTTGAATGCATCCAAGTATCTATCACTCAGGCTTTGCAGGAAATAATTTGGGAGAAAATGTCAACAAAATAAAGAGGTAGAAACTGGAGGATGGAAAGAAGCTAATGTTTCGTGAGTCACAGAACTTCCTGTATCCTCACCAAGATTCTTCAACCCTGCATGTCCCACTGGCTTGGTCTACTTATATGTGATATAAAATCTCACACGGCTGCCCAGGATTCCTATATTTTTATGAGGAGCTTTTTTTTTTTTTTTATTGCTCTTGGAGGAGTGAAAGGGTACTTGTCAACTAAAGTCTATTTTTCCTTCATCTAGTTTGTGCTTCACAAGATATCATAGCTTCTGATTTTATCTTTCTGGACACATTGTTTCAGTTTCTCTCTATAAGTGGGGACGTCAACCAATNGTTAATTTTACCAGAATTTACCAAGATCTTTTACAAGGTATTAAAAGATCTTTCTGATGAAAAGTATTTCATGATAAAATAGACTTGGAAAATGCTGGATTAGACAAAATTAACAGCATTATTAAAGTTAGGCTGCTATGATTTGAAAAAATGTCCCCTAAGTATGTTAACTTCTCCTTCTTCTATGTTTACCAATAAACCCAATTTGCATTTTCATAATCTGAATAAACACCTGTAAGTAAGTAGGCTTGACTCTTTTAGGACAAAGTATTGTATCTACTGTGTGAGATATGTGTGAATTTTGTCCGCATACGTGAATGGAATTTCCAAGGTTTGCCTCCTCAGCTCCTCTTGAGTAAATTAAGTTGTTGCTAAGTCTGTATACCCAAGGACTAGACTCTTAACCATGAAATCTACCCCAGATCTGGCCACTGAGCAAGAATCAAGCCTATTTACTCTCATGTGTCTATTCAGATTATTAAAATGCAAATTAGGAAATGTTTCTTTGGCCCTCAGTTATGTCTCTTTGGCTTCAGTAAGAACAGTACTTACAAACTGTGGTCTGGATTGCTAAATAAAACCTCTTATCACTGGGTTTCTCCAAGAGTGAGAGGAAACAGCACTTGACCTTGGGGAACAGGAAAACATATTCTTTCACTCACGAGTCAGATTTCTCCAAGGCTACGGTGATGATGCCAGCAATGCCTCCTATCACACCAGGTAAGCCATGTAGGTTATGGACCCCACATGTGTCATGGATCCTCAGTTTAGTAGTGAAAAATGGCTGAAATTGTAAAAAGAGGAAGCCTTATTATTTTGTTAGCTATAGACAGCCCTGTGGCTAAAGTCAATGAACATGCAGGAAAATTTTTATCTCCAGGCCAGTTTCCCATCTACATCTGAAACCCACTTACATCAAAGAATATGAACACACTGGTGGCAAAACTTCTCATTTCAGTCTTAGGAAGATGGGTGTGACGGTAAGTGATTTTAAGTCCTGCTCATTCTTACCTACTGGTGGGATCTTAAATCCTCTGAAAAGGGCTCAGAGTCTTTAATTATACAAAGCAAACATCATCAACAAATGTCAATCACAATAAAAACTGAGAAAAGTAATACAAGACTTAACATTCAGTTCATATTTTTACAAGTAACCGATATCCATAAAAGAAGGCAAGAAAGAGTAGAAACCACTGGAACACAGACATGTTGAGTGAATTGCTTAGGAAAGGAATTTTCATAGCGTTTCTCTGCTGGTGGGATTTGAGAAGGTGATGGGGCAAGTCCAAAATTTGACTGAGAGTGTCTGTTAATACTTACAGTCAGGAACTGGAACCCAAACACAGAGACCACTCCTGCAATGCTCCCAATGATCATAGCACAATAGGGGGGAATCTCCATGTCCGCACAAGTGCCCACAGCCACTCCTCCAGCCAGAGTTGCATTCTGAATGTGAACCTGTGAGGAGCACAGAAATGCAAGTGAGAGGAGCGGAGTTCAGAAGGACTGTAGCAATCTTGGGTTCGATGGATTCCACACACATTCTGCAGCTGGAAGGGTTATGGATTCTTATTTAAGAAGGCTCTTTGTAGTTCCAGAAGACCTTTCTCCCCAGCAGTTGACCTGTGGTATCTTTCTTATGGGGTTCCTTGGTTGTGCACGAGAGATCAAGTTAGTAAGACTCGGGTGGGAAGGGATGTGGCAGAGTCAAGAGAAGCTGTGGGATTTTGGAATATGCAGCAGTTATCCTGGCAGTGTCCTGCCTCTCTGTGCAGCTTTGGAATGCGTTTATGGTTACTGTGAACTGAAACAGGCTTACGGCTGCTGTGTGCTTTGCTGAGTCCGTGATATTCCACTAATCAAGGACAGGATGTAAAGGCATTGACATGCACGTATTACACATCAAAAACAGCAGCTTTCGCCAAGTGTCACTGTTCTGAGAACATGTGAGAATGCAGGAAGGAGGGACCAGTTTCCATTTACCAGAATTCGTCAGAAAAATTATATTCTGGCTGTTCTGCCAAAGGAAAAAAGGTTGTTAGTACTTTTGAAAGAGATCCACTGAGCCATGCATGATTGCTTCTTTTAATTGTTTTCGTTTATTTTTCTCATGAAACAATTTGTAGAGAACTGAAAGACATGTTTTAGCTATGTTTAGAAATATTCTGATACAATATCTTTTTTCTCTCTCAGCTTAGAAGAGTGGCCAATTTGAGGATTATTCCTTCACTGACATTTCTTTAGAAACTAAAAAGACCATTAGGGGGATTTTTAAAAATGTTTTATTTTGAAATAATTATAGACATGTAAAAGTTGCAAAAATATTGCAGAGGATTTCTGTATATTCCACATCCAGTTCTCTCCAATGTTAACATCTTACATCATCACACAACTAAGAAATTAGCATTGGTGTACTACTATTGAAGACCTGATTTGAATTTTACTAATATTCCCACTAATATCCCTTTTCTTTTCCAGAATCCTATTCAGGATCCCTGGAGAAGGAAATGGCAACCCACTCCAGTATTCTTGCCTGGAGAATCCCATGGACTATAGCCTGCCAGGCTCCTCTGACACAACTTAGCAACTAAACTACCATTCAGGATCCCACAGTACATTTGGTTGTTATTTCTTTGAAATATTTGCTGTTAGAAGAATAGAACCAACTTGCATTCTCCCACTCTTTTTCTACCCTTATAGAAAGTGCTGTTTCTAAGAAAGACTTTCTGAAAACGTGGGGACAGTTGGCTCTATCAATAAAGAAACATGGTTCAGATCTTTGATTTTTTTGCACGATTATATTCCTGTGCACATGCTCAGCTGCTTCAGTCATGTCCGACTCTTTGCAACCCCTGGACTGTGGCCCGCCAGGCTCCTCTGTCCATGGAATCTTCGAGGCAAGAATACTGGAGTGGGTTGCCATGCCCTCCTCCAGGGGAGCTTCCCAACTGGGGGACTGAAACTGTCTTCTGCACCTCCTGCATTGCAGGCAGACTTTTTACCCACTAAGCCGCCTGGGAAACCTGACTATATTCCCTGTAAAACTGTAAATTCCTTGATAATATTTTTTTAATTTGTCACAGTACACATCTGAAAAATAAAGGAATGTTATTTGCAGATTATTCTCTAAGGTCTGCAGGGTTGTGATTTGTTCGGGCAGCTCAGCGTGATGCAGAAATGAGTTACTCATCAGAGCAGCCATCAGGATTGCTTAGCAAACTTCCATGGGGGTTAACACGGTACTCACCATATTGAGCTTGCCTCGGCTCTCGAGAAGGCTGGAACATGCGTAGGCTGTGACCACGGAGGCAGCGAGAGAGAAGTATGTGTTCACGATGGCCCTGTACTGTTTCTTTGCATCATCAGCAGTGGCAGAATTAAAGCTAGGCCAAAATATCCATAGGAAAAGAGACCCTGCAGTAAATCACAGAAACGGATATTACTAATCGTTCTGAATATGAAAGACGGTCTAGAGGAAGTTGTTTACCTTGGGCACAGACATGCTGTCTTTACTTTTAGGCTTTGCTATCTAAGAGGTGGGGGGAAACAGAGGCATTCCCTTGTGTCTGAGCAAATAGACAACAATCAGGCAACTTCATCCCAACTCACCAATCATTGCAAACAATTCCGAGTGGTATACAGACTCTTCATTGGGATGTCCTTCTTTCAGTGCTGCTCGATACAAGATGCCTGCTACAGCCAAACCAAAATAAGCCCCAAAGGCATGGATGGTCATCGATTCTCCAATATCAGAGGCCTGAGGAGGGAAAGCATTCATGTAAATAGAGGTGACATTCAACACAGGAGGGAGGTCATTAAGGACTGCTTTATGCGTTAAACAAAAAAGATCAAGAGAGAGAATGAATGTGTTAGAGAAAGGGGAATAAAACAGGACCATGTAAAAGAAAAGGCACAGGCATTAGAGCAACATAGAACTGACTTTCAGTCCCAGGTCAGGTACTTCTCTGATGTGACTTTAGACAAATTATTCTACTTCTTTGAATCTCCAGTTGTGTGAAATGGAGAAATGTTACCCAGCCAGTACAGTTGTGGTGGGATTTAGATGGGATTTTCAAGGGCTAGGTCCTTAGTGGGCACTCAATACATTTCAGGTTACTTTTTCAGGTTAGACAGATTCTTAGGGTGATATTATGCATTGCACTTGATACAAAACAAGCATGACTTTTGATTCAGTGACTCTGCTATGATGACATGAAAACCAGTTGAGGTCCAAGATTCATTTGAAGAAATATATTTTAGTCCCTCTTTAGAACACTGAGTGGGTATGATGCAGTTTCCTACAGTTCTTGTCTCTAGAGGGAAAGTTCAGAGTGCCAAACCCAAGGCATTGCTGTGTACTTATTAAAGTAGAAAAATGATACAAATTTGTTAATTTACTTAAATTTTCATGCTTGATGTACTCTTACATACCTTTCAGGTCCAGTTTAGCTATCACTTTCCTCAAAGAAATCTTCCTTGAGTCCACAATATAAATTAGATCTTCTAGGTATATTTTCTCAGAGCCCTTCTATTTATTTTTCATAGTATGTGTTGCAGTTCATAGTAATAATTGTGTGTGTGTTTGTGATTCTATGGGTAGGTGGTTGAATGTATGAAAATTTGTTGGATGTTTGTCTCCCCCACTAGACTGTAAGCTTTATGAAGAGACGTTTGTAACTGAATCACCAACACATGATACCTAGAAATTTGCCAAAGTATTTGTTATCAAGTCACATGTTCAATAGAAGCATAAATGGACATGAATTTGAGCAAACTCTGGAAGACAGTAGAGAATGGAGAAGCCTGGTGTGCTGTAGTCCATGAGGTCCCCAAATGATGGACACAACTTAGCGACTGAACAACACCGAGAATAAATAGAATACTGGAGAGTGCCTGACATATTCGATTTCCCTTGGGGGAATCAATCAGATTTTCATGGAGGGGAAGACATTTGATCTAAGCTTTAAGAAGAGACTCTGAAAGGGCAATTCACTTAGTAGTTGAAATATAAATAGGAATTAGTCATTGATAGAAAGTGTATTTACATAAAAAGAGTTGTACAGCTAGGAAATTCTGGATTTGAATTCAGATTCGGGCAAGTTGGTCATTTAAGTATCTATGATCATCAGTTTCATTGTATATAAATGAATCATAATAAGGCATCATAATACCTAACACTGTTGTGGTGTCAGTGCAATTAGATAATGTTTTAGAATTTCTAGCTTACAATAGTTACTCAAATGATGACTATGATTATTACTTGCTATGGTGTCACGGCCACCAAGGTTTGTCCCTGCTTATCTATGGTGGGCATCTAACGTGTGTTGTGCTGTTCAAAGCTAGGTAAGTATCAATTGAACCCTTACCGAAAATATCTCAAAAACCAGAAATTCATTGGTAGCAAAGACAGTAATTTCTAAAATTGTCATGATCAGCATCTGGATTGGACTTGTTTTTCCCAGGACAGCGCCAAAAGAAATCAGAACTGGGACTGTACTGAAGTCTGCTTGTATCATGCTGAGGGAAGAAGAAAGAAGACATTGAAAAACAATGCACACCTCAAATATGTGAGTTGTAATGAATATAGCATCTCCTTGTCCAGAGTTCAAGCCCCCTCTCCCCATCTGTTCCCTCCCATCAGGTACTTCTTCCAGACCTACTGTTTTCCTCTCCCACTTCTTGCCCACCCCTACCTCCATTCACCATACAGTCTTTAGTTACTCTTGCATTTCCTTTAGCCTACGTGTTCTTTACTTTTTTTAGGGTTTTACCTTATTTCTGTTGATCTGATAAATTACCTTCTAGAGCCTTTACAGTCTCAGAAAAATTACTAAAGAAGGATTTTTGCTCTGTCTAGCTGAAATGAAAGGAATAGCAATTTTATGGAAGGGGATTTCTCATACCCTTAAGGTCAAATCAGAGAGACATGAATAGACATGAATATATGGCCCATCTCAGTCGAGCAAGGCATTGATTTAGATCCTTGGATCCCAATGATCTTTGTTTCATGGAAGGGAGACAATCTGCAAACTAGTTCAGAGGCTAACTTTCAAGAGACTAAGAAGAGAAACAACTGCTCTGAAAACCCAATGATTGGAAAGTAATGGGTGCTCACTTTTTTATTTCTATTTGGAATTTCTGTCCATGGCTACGAAAGAGCCCCTGTATAAAAGTGCCCCATTGGAGTCCCAGAGCAGCTATGAGTAGGTTGATGCCCACACCACTGAAGCCAATTTCCGCAAGAAGGTCATGAGGAAGCCGAACCCAGCGAATACCATAATGTGCACATCTTGGAAGTCTGCAAAAGAGGAGAAAGAAAAAGAGATCTGCATAAGGGGGGCGCTGAGAAAGTGTGACATCATAGTATATTCCATTTACTAAGTGCTGCATCTTTTTCAGAAAACACTACAAAAGGAAAGTTAACTGCACAGCCGAAGGCTGGGTTGCAATGCCAGCGTGGCTACTTACCCGTGAGGAGACCTTGGGCAAGTGATTCAGTGCTTGACACCTTTGCTAAATACAGTACCAGAATCACCTGTTCTTGCAGACTTTCCCAGTACTTTCAGGGAAAATTGATATTTCTTCCAGCCTTCCCCAAACCTCAGCGTTAGCAGTTGTTACATTGCATTGCCATTTATTTACCACATATCATACTGTAATAGTTATTTGATGAGGGGTCCATTACCTGCACTAGATTGGGAGTTTCCTGATTAAAGGGTTTAGGGCTTTCTCAACTTTTGACCTCTGAATCTGTCACAAAAGCCTGCATATAGAGAATGAGGCACTATTGGCTAAATGATTGAGATGGTATCTTTATGTCTCAAATGGAAATCTTAACAGATCATTATTTAAGTCATATGGGTTGATGTCTTTGTCTGCACTTTCTAAGCCAATGGAATGAAGGCTGCATCCTCTTGAGGAACAAATTCTTGACTTGGAGATGGAGATGGAGGCTGAGGTTCCCCCAGCAGTGTCACATGACTGTGTGACCGTGGGCAAGTCACTTCTCCTCAGGGCACGTTGGCGTTCTCATTTGCAATACTGAAAAGGCTCTGTTTCACATTTTCCAGGGCTGTAGGGAGTGCTGTGAGTGACAGCTCTCACTTCTCTCTGAAAAATGCTCTTGTCCAGTCACAGTCCTTCCCTTGGGTCACCTGAACCCAATGACTGGTCCACAACAGCGTCCCCTCGCCTTGGGAAAATAGCCGTTGGAGCTAGACAATCCCAGGCTCAGAGTTTCCTATGAGGCCACCTAGGCTTTCTCTCTCTGCCCAAACACTTCTGCTGCAGGTACTGATCATAAGACATGCCCCAGTAAACTTCCTTCAGGCTAATGCTGCTCTTAGAGTCTATAGCACCTTCCTGGGGGCTCCCCTTCTCTCTGTGGAGCTTTCCTGACTTTCTGACATAACTTGCATATCACATTTTTTTCAAACTTTGCGAGTTAAATCCAACACGCTAATCTGTGGCAGTGATCACACACCTGGAAGTGGATGAAGATGCTTTGTTTCCAAGGGTTCCCAGTATTTGAAAAGGGCTGGTTGAAAGTGTGGGAACTCACCCTACAGTCTTATTCTATGACAGATACCAGGACAGGCAGAGGTTGGCATCATGTATTGAATCACAAGGGTCTTTTGGTGGCTAGAAGCTCGTCTCATTTGTGCATGAGTCCAGCAAATGTTAAGAATAAAGACAACGAGAAAACCAGACTTCCTAATTCAGGCACACACAGCATCAGCCTTTTTTCGACCCCATCCCGGCAGTGAGTCTTTTGATCATTTTATTTTTTATTGGCCCCACCTCCCAAGAAAGTCAGTATGAGGAGGGTGAGAAGGGAAAAATTTCGGAAGATTCTCTTTCCTTAGCAGCTTTGAAGGAGGTCTCAGAAAGGAGAATGCTGCTGTCTTTTTTTCCTAGTGAGATAATGCATACTGGCAACAATTTGACTTATACCCGCATTCTGAATGCCCACCCTCATCTCATTGCATATCCACCCAGAAAACTTCTGAATTGGGATTTTTACCTGACTTATCAACAAGCAACTGTCAAATTGTTTGGTTTTGGAAATACAGGTGACTATATATATATATTTTTTTTTTCTTTACAAATGGTTTTTACCAATTTTTAATGTAAACATTTGATTTAGGTCATAGACTAAGTTGGGGTGGAGCTCAGAGAATATGCCTGACTTACTGACTTGCTATGATTTTACTAGACCTTTCTGAAACTCAGTTTTCTCCTCTTTTAAAGAACAGTTTGGATTCGATGAAGTCTAAATCTTTCCTGGCTCTAGAACTTCCTTTGCTGATATTTATTTCATTGATGCATAGTTGACTTATAATATTGTGTTAATTTCAAATGTACATATAACAAAGTAATTCATACCTATCTATCTATATTCTTTTTCAGATGTGTTCTCATTATAGGTTATTATAAGGGCTCCTTGTGCTGTATAATAGGTCTTTGCTGTTTGCTTATTTTACTTTGTTTTTAGATCAGACTTTAAGATCCAGAGAAATTAGATAATTTACTTATACTCACAAAGCTAAAATAAAAGTAAGAACCCAGTCTACTGACTTCACTGGGTTTTTTCATTACTTCAAGCTACTTTTCTAAAATTTGTTTCTTTTTTTTCCCCTAGAATGCTCTTGTTCCTCCTATAGTCTGCTGATTTAAAAATACGGAGTAACCAACTAATTTAAAAATTGGCTTAGCCAATTTTTAATGTCTCACACTAGGAGTAATAATTCTTCAGATTCCATCCTCCTCCCCCTTTTGTGGTAAATCAGACATTTTCCCCCTTTATNTTATTCAAAAGCAGAGACATTACTTTGCCGACTAAGGTCTGTCTAGTCAAGGCTATGATTTTTCCTGTGGTCATGTATGGATGTGAGAGTTGGACTGTGAAGAAAGCTGAGTGCCTAAGAATTGATGCTTTTGAACTGTGGTGTTGGAGAGGACTCTTGAGAGTCCCTTGGACTGCAAGGAGATTCAACCAGTCCATTCGGAAGGAGATCAACCCTGGGATTTCTTTGGAAAGAATGATGCTAAAGCTGAAGCTCCAGTACTTTGGCCACCTCATGCGAAGAGTTGACTCATTGGAAAAGACCCTGATGCTGGGAGGGATTGGGGGCAGGAGAGAAGGGGACGACTGAGGATGAGATGGCTGGATGGCATTATGGTCTCAATGGACGTGAGTCTGAGTGAACTCTGGGAGATGGTGATGGACAGGGAGGCCTGGCGTGCTGCGATTCATGTGGTTGCAAAGAGTTGGACACGACTGAGCGACTGAACTGAACTGAACTGAACTGAGGGACACGTCATATTCAAGAAGGCACCTGCCGGTCTGTAAAGACCACCCGCCTTGAAGAATGTCCTGTGGTAAGTAATCGGAAAAGAATTCAAAGAGGCTGTCTTTAAAACAGCCAGTGCCAGAAGGTCATTTTAACTCACAAGGTTTTTCTTTCTGTGTTTTTTTTAAAGCATGTGAAAAGATGCTCAGTATGGCTCATGATTCAGTTCAGTCGCTCAGTCATGTTCTGTTCTTTGCAACCACATGGACTGCAGCATGTCAGGCTTCCCTGTCTGTCACCAACTCCCGGAGCTTGCTCAAACTCATGTCCACTGAGTCGGTGATGCCATCCAAGCATCTCATCCTGTGTCATCCCCTTCTTCTCCTGCCTTCAATCTTTCTTAGCATCAGGATCCTTTCCAATGAGTCAGCTCTTCACACCAGGTGGCCAAAGTATTGGAGTTTCAGCTTCAGCATCAGTCCTTCCAGTGAATACTCAGGACTTTAGGATTGACTCATGATTAAACAAAAGCAAATCAAACTGCAGTAGGGTAGCACCTCCCACCAGTAAGAATGTCCATCATCCAAAAGCCTAGAAAAAATAAATGCCAGAGAGGGCGTGGAGAAAGGGAACCCTCTTACAGTGTTTTGGGGAATGTAAATTGACAACAGGCAAGATGGAGAAAAGTATGTGTTAGTCACTCTGTAGTTTCCAACTTTTTGGGACCCCATGGGCTGTAGCCCCCCAGGCTCCTCTGTCCATGGAGTTCTCCAGGCAAGAATACTGGAGTGGGTTGCCATTCTCTTCTCCAGGGGATTTTCCCAATCCAGGGATTGAATGCAGGTCTCTTGCATTGCAGACATATTTTAACCCTCTGAGCCACTAGGGAAGCCCCGTAAAACAGTATGGAGGTTCCTTAATCAACTAAAAAGAGACCTACTGCAGGAACTGAGATGCCACTCCTGGGCCTGTATGTGGAGAAAAACCATAATTAGAAAAGAGACTTGCACCATGACCTTCACTGAAGCACATTTTACAATAGCTTAGATGTGGGAGCAATCATAATCTCCATCTTCAGATGAACAGATTAAAAAGAAGTTATACACATATATACATATATGATGCAACATAGTCAGCCATTAAAAAAATGAATAACGCCGCTCTCAGCAACACAAAGGGACCTGGAGATGGTCAGAATGGGTGAAGGAAGTCAGAGAAAGAGAAAGAGATTTGAGTATGGTTTTTAAGTAGAATCTAAAAATCGATGCAAATGAACTCATTTCGAAAACAGAAAGACACTCAAGGACTCAAAAAACAAAATTATGGTTGCCAAAAAGAAGCGATGGAGTAGGGAGAAATGAGGAAACTGAAATTAACACATGCCCAGTAATACATACGAAAAGTGAATCAGCACAGACGTACTGTCTAGCACATGGAGCTCTGCTCTGCACTCTCTAATACCTACACGGGAAAAGAATCACACAAGAGCAGGTGTCCGTTCATGGGTAACTGAATCAGGTTGCTGTACACCAAAACAAACATGGGAAATCCACTCTATTTTAATATCAAATACAACTTAAATTTTATTTAAGAGAGTGAAAAAGTTGGCTTAAAACTCAACATTCAGAAAACTAAGATTATGGCATCTGGTCCCTCACTTCATGCAAATAGATGGGGGAAACAGTGGAAACAGTGTCAGGCTTTATTTTTCTGGGCTCCAAAATCACTGCAGATGGTGACTGTAGCCATAAAATTAAAAGATGCTTACTCCTTGGAAGAAAAGTTATGACCAACATAGACAGCATATTAAAAAGCAGAGACATTACTTTGCCAACAAAAGTCCATCTAGTCAAAGCTATGGTTTTTCCAGTAGTCATGTATGGATGTGAGGTTGGACTATAAAGAAAGCTGATCACAGAATTGATGGTTTTGAACTGTGGTGTTGGAAAAGACTCTTGAGAGTCTCTTGGAGTGCAAGAAGATTCAACCAGTTCATTCTAAAGGAAATCAGTCCTGAATATTCATTGGAAGGACTGATGTCGAAGCTGAAACTCCAATACTCTGGCCACCCGATGCAGAGGACTGATTCATTGGAAAAGACCCTGATGCTGGGAAAGACTGAAGACAGGAGGAGAAGGGGACAACAGAGAATGAGATGGTTGGATGGCATCACCGACTCGATGGACATGAGTTTGAGTAAACTCCAGGAGTTGGTGATGGACAGGGAGGCCTGGCATGCTGCAGTCCATGGAGTCGCAAGGAGTCGGACACAGCTGAGTGACTGAACGGAACTGAACTGAAATCTTAAATTTACAGAGAACAGAGAGAAAGGACAAACAGTGTTCCCCTCAGGCCTCGGTCACCAGGGCTGGTGTCACATGCCTGAAGTCTGAACAGCCGTGGAACCTCAGGCTGGACTGTGGCGGAGCTGAGGGACCTGGGGAGGAGGTGCCAACAAAGGAGCCCCTTTGGGACCTGGAGCACCTGGTCCCGTGGATGGGACCTCGACCTCCAGATCCAGGTGGGCCCTCTGATAGCTCAGCCATCCCTGCTGCTGCTGCTTCTAAGTCGCTTCAGTCCTGTCCGACTCTATGCGACCCCAGAGACAGCAGTCCACTAGGCTCCCCCGTCCCTGGGATTCTCCAGGCAAGAATACTGGAGTGCGTTGCCATTTCCTTCTCCAATGTATGAAAGTGAAAAGTGAAAGTGAAGTCGCTCAGCTGTGTCCGACTCCTAGCGACCCCATGGACTGCAGCCACCTCTAGGGCACCCCCCAAAACTGTGGGCCCTAAGGGCTGAGAGAGCTTTGAATAGTCAACGGGTCACCCCTTTCCCCATGGTGGTCTTGCCACCAGAAGCCTCCTTCCTGGAGGCCCCCACCTAGAGGACGAAGGACGGCACCCTCAGCGTTGAGTTTGGGCAGGGCCTTACATTTTTGGTTGGTGGGGCTGAAGGCTAAGCGGGAAGAAGTAATGAAACCCGTGGCATGACACAGCCCACTCTAATCAACAGCCCAGGGCTTTCTCAAGGGCTCAACTGGCCAGCGGAGAAGGCAATGGCACCCCACTCCAGTACTCTTGCCTGGGGAATCCATGGATGGAGGAGCCTGGTGGGCTGCAGTCCACGGGGTCTCTAAGAGTCGAACACGACGGAGCTACTTCACTTTCACTTTTCGCTTTCATGCATTGGAGAAGGAAATGGCAACCCACTCCAGTGTTCTTGCCTGGAGAATCCCAGGGACGGGGAAGCCTGATGGGCTGCCATCTATGGGGTCGCACAGAGTCGGACACGACTGAAGTGACTTAGCAGCAGCAGCAGCAGCAGCAGCAACTGGCCAGAGGAATTCCAAGAGCGAAATGGAGAAGTGCTGCCGCCTTGTGGACATTTCTCGCAACTGAGACTTTAAAGCCGATGCTCGCGGCCACTTGCACAAGGCCAGCCTGGCTCTAAAGCATACCTGCCTTCAAAAAATGTCCGGTGGGGCTTCCGTGGTGGTCCAGTGGTTGAGAATCCGACTTGCCATGCAGGGGACAAAGGTTTGATTCTGGTTCGGGGAAGATTCGGCCAAGCCGAGCCCCTAAGCCCTTGTGCAGCATTTTTTGAGCCCGCGCTCTACAGCCAGCAAACTGCAACTCCTAACCCAGAAAGCTGAAACTAGAGAAGCCAATGAAACCCGGAGCCTGTGCTCCCCAGCAAGAAGAGCCTCTGCAGTATGAAGCCTGCTCCGCATAAACAGAGAAAGCCCGGAGGTACCAAGGAAGACGCAGCCGGGCCAAAAATAAATCAATAAATCAAAGTGAGAGAAAAAGAAAACACGTGTCCTGCCATACGCAGTGGGGAAAGTTTTTTAATGCCACCATCCTTCCGAAAGGCAGTCTCCTCCGGAGACTGTTGGAGAACTTGTCTAGATCTGGAGGTCCAAGCCCCAGGGCTTGCATTTGTCTCGGGGTGGCAGAAGGGTAAAGGGGAAGAAGTAATGAGAACCGAGACCTAGCACATTCGAATCTAATTTCCCACTGAGCAACTCGACTTTCTCCAGGATTCTGCGGAACCTAGGAATTGCCGAGGGAAATGGAAAAGTGCTGCCTCCTTGTGGACACTGCCTGCAACTGCCGGTTTAACGCTGCTGCTACTGCGGCTGCTAAGTCGCTTCAGTCATGTCCGACTCTGTGCGACCTCATAGACAGCAGCCCACCAGGCTCCCCCGTCCCTCGGATTCTCCAGGCAAGAACACTGGAATGGGTTGCCATTTCCTTCTCCAGTGCATGAAAGTGAAAAGTGAAAGTGAAGTCTCTCAGTCGTGTCCGACTCTTCGCGACCCCATGGACTGCAGCCCACCAGGCTTCTCCGTCCATGGGATTTCCCAGGCAAGAGTCCTAGAGTGGGTTGCCATTGCCTTCTCTATTTGGGACCATTTCCCCTTCTTTCACAAGGCCTGCAGGACACGACTGAGCGACGACTTTCCTTTCACTTTTCACTTTCGTGCATTGGAGAAGGAAATGGCAACCCACTCTAGTGTTCTTGCCTGGAGGATCCCAGGGACAGGGGAGTCTGGTGGGCTGCCATCTCTGGGGTCACACAGAGTCGGACACGACTGAAGCAGCAGCAGCAGATCTTTAAGAATGGGTTAGGGTTAAGGCTAGGGTTAAGGTTAAGGTTAGGGTTAGAGATCACTAGTCCTCAAGAAATATCTTGGGAACCCGACTTGCTATGCAGAGGACAAGTGTTTGACTCCTGGTGGGGGAAGATTTCTCGTGGGGAGGAGCTCCTAAGCCCTTGTGCTACAGGTATTAAGCCAACGCTCTACAGCCAAGCAGCTGCAACTCCTGAGCCAGAGAGCGGAAACTAGCGAAACCCTCGAATCCTAGGGTCTGAGCCCCCACAAATACCTGGGCCATGAGAAGTCTGCTCTACACAAACAGAAACAACCCTAATAAAGTCAGAAAGACACAGCCCGGCACACACAAACCTACACATGAAAGTGACAGAAAGTAAGATATTCTTGGGATAGATAGTGGGAAAAGCTTTCAAAATGGCCATCCTTCCAAAACTTGGTCTCTGGAGGTCAAGTTAACACACAGGGCTTTTGTTTTGCCATTTGTATTTAGAAGAATGAGAAAAGATGCTTCCCATGAGTCATTATTATAGAACTGCATATTCAAACTAGGAGGAGGTATCACTCCTCGCAGATCACAATTACCATCATCGAAGTCTAGGAACTACACGTGGAGTGAGGGCTTGGAGAAAAGAGAACTCTCCTACCCGATTTGAGGGAATGCAAAATGGTAACAGCCAGGATGGAGAACAGTCGGGAAGTGCCTTAAACCCCCCAAAACAGAGTTGATTCAGGATCCGGAAATGCCACTCCTGGGCTTTATATGCAGACATAAATCCTCCTTAAGAGAGACACTTGCATCCCATCCTTCATGCAGGGTGTTTACAATAAACAAGATGTGAAAGCAATCAAAATGGGCACCATCAGAGCCACGGATAAAAGAAAATGTTTAATATATCTGTTGACACAGGGCAGTGTTACTCAGGCATCCAGATGAATGACATAATGCCTTGCCCAGCATCATGGATGGACCTGGAGATGGTCATACTGTGTGAGGGCAGTCAGAGAAGAAGGAGGATCCTAGGAGATGACTTATGGGTAGAATATAAAAATCGATTCCACCAAACTCATTTTGAAAAAGAAAACAGAAAGAGACCCCAGGACACAGACGACAATCTTCTGGGTTCCAAAAAGAAAAGATGGGGCCTTAGATGGGAGAAAGAGGAGGCAGGAGTTCATGAATGCCGAGTTATAGACATGAAAGGTGAATCAGCAAGGACCTACTCTTGCACATGAGTGTCTCATCAACCCTCTGAAATACTTATGTGGGAAAAGAATGCACTCGAGAGTAGATTTATGGATCTGTGTTACTGGATCCAGCTGCTGTAGCTCGAAGCATATACAATATCATAAATCTTCTGTATTAAATCAAGCAAAAGTTAAATTTAAAAAGAACACAGATGAAACACCAAGGGGATTCCCTGCAAGCCTTGGTAACCCTGCCTGGCGTCACATCCCTGGAGCCTGAGGCGCCTTGGAACCTAAGGCTGGAGAGAGGTGGGGCTGAGGGAACTGGGGAGGGGGCGTCAGCAAAGGAGCCCCTGGGAAGCTGGAGCGCGTGGTCTCCTGTTCGCGGGACTGGGATCCTAGACCTAGCCGGGTCCTCTGACAGCTCAACCACACATCGTGCACCCAGAAAACGTGGTCCCGAGTGGTCCCTGTGGGCGGAGAGAGCGTTGAAATGGCAGCTGGCCACCAAATCTCTCGGTGGTGGGGTTGCCAGCAGCAGCCTTCTTCCTTGGTGCTTTCCCAGCTGAGGAGGAAGAATAGCACTCTCAGCATCGCAGCTGGGGCACAGCTTGCCATTTGTCCCGGACTGGCAGAGGGCAAAGGAGAAAGAAGCAACGCACATTCGACTCTAATCTACTACTGCGGAACAGCACTTCCTCGAGGGTTCTGCTGGCCCAGGAATCCTAGTGGTAAAGGGAAAAGTGCTGCTGCCTCGAGGACATTTCATGGTACTGCAGCTTTAAAGCTGGTGCCAGGGAACACTTCACCTTCATTCTCAAGGCCTGCAGAGCTTTAAGGAACACCGGCTTTCTAGAAAGTTCCTGTGGGTCTTCCTGGTAACCCAGGACTTAGAAGCCTAACTCACTAGGCAAAGGACGAAGTGTTCCACTGCTGGTCCAGGAAGACCCCAGGTGTGGGGAGCTCCTAAGCCCTCACGCCACATCTGCTGAGCGCACGCTCTACGGTCAGGCAGCTGCAGCTCTGAGCCAGAGAGCTGAAGCTAGGGAAGCCCATGAATCCTGAAGCCCATGCACCCCTCTGAGACATGCCAGCGCATGAGAAGCCCGCTGTGCACAAACAGAGACGACCCTGGGGCAGTAAGAAGGATGCAGCCCAGGCAGAAACAAACCTATAAAGTGAGACAGACAGAAAGAAGGTGCTGCCCTAGGGAATGCAAAAACATTTTAAAGCGCTGTCCTTCCATATTCTGGTTTCCACAGGTCAAGTTAAGGCACAGGGCTTTTGTTCTGGTGTTTCAAAGCAATGGAAAAAATGCTCCATGTGGCTCTTTAGTATGGAACTGCATATCGAAACTATGATGAGGTATCATTCCTAAAAGGTCACAATTGCCATCACACAAAAGTCTAGCAATTATACCCAGTGTGAGAGCATAGAGGAAGAGAATTCTCCTTAGGGATATGAGGGAATTTAAGCTGGTAATAGCCAGAGTGGAAACAGTAGGGAAGTGTCTTAACACCCCAAACAGGCTTTCTTCAGGATTCGGCAATGCCATGTCTCAGCCTATTCAGTTCAGTTCAGTTCAGTCGCTCAGTCGTGTCCGACTCTTTGCAACCACATGAATCGCAGCACGCCAGGCCTCCCTGTCCATCACCATCTCCCAGAGTTCACTCAGACTCACGTCCATCGAGACCATAATGCCATCCAGCCATCTCATCCTCGGTCGTCCCCTTCTCCTCCTGCCCCCAATCCCTCCCAGCATCAGGGTCTTTTCCAATGAGTCAACTCTTTGCATGAGGTGGCCAAAGTACTGGAGCTTCAGCTTTAGCATCATTCCTTCCAAAGAAATCCCAGGGTTGATCTCCTTCAGAATGGACTGGTTGGATCTCCTTGCAGTCCAAGGGACTCTCAAGAGTCTTCTCCAACACCACAGTTCAAAAGCATCAATTCTTCGGCATTCAGCCTTCTTCACAGTCCAACTCTCATATCCATACATGACCACAGGAAAAACCATAGCCTTGACTAGATGGACCTTAGTCGGCAAAGTAATGTCTCTGCTTTTGAATAAACTATCTAGGTTGGTCATAACTTTTCTTCTAAGGAGTAAGCATCTTTTAATTTCATGGCTGCAGTCACCATCTGCAGTGATTTTGGAGGCCAAAAAAATAAAGTCTGACACTCTTTCTACTGTTTCCCCATCTATTTCCCGTGAAGTGATGTCAGCCTTCTTCACAGTCCAACTCTCACATCCATACATGACCACAGGAAAAACCATAGCCTTGACTAGATGGACCTTAGTCGGCAAAGTAATGTCTCTGCTTTTGAATAAACTATCTAGGTTGGTCATAACTTTTCTTCTAAGGAGTAAGCATCTTTTAATTTCATGGCTGCAGTCACCATCTGCAGTGATTTTGGAGGCCAAAAAAATAAAGTCTGACACTCTTTCTACTGTTTCCCCATCTATTTCCCGTGAAGTGATGGGACCAGATGCCATGATCTTCGTTTTCTGAATGTTGAGCTTTAAGCCAACTGTTTCATTCTCCTCTTTTACTTTCATCAAGAGGCTTTTTAGCTCCTCTTCACTTTCTGCCATAAGAGTGGTGTCATCTGCATATCTGAGGTTACTGATATTTCTCCCGGCACTCTTGATTCCAGCTTGTGTTTCTTCCAGTCCTGCGTTTCTCATGATGTACTCTGCATAGAAGTTAAATAAGCAGGGTGACAATATACAGCCTTGACGTACTCCTTTTCCTATTTGGAACCAGTTCTAACTGTTGCTTCCTGGCCTGCATACAGATTTCTCAAGAGGCAGGTTAGGTGGTCTGGTATTCCCATCTCTTTCAGAATTGTCCACAGTTTATTGTGATCCACACAGTCAAAGGCTTTGGCATAGTCAATAAAGCAGAAATAGATGTTTTTCTGGAACTCTCTTGCTTTTTCGATGATCCAACGGATGTTGGCAATCTGATCTCTGGTTCCTCTGCCTTTTCTAAAACCAGCTTGAACATCAGGGAGTTCACGGTTCATGTATTGCTGAAGTCTGGCTTGGAGAATTTCTCGGCCTATATGCATAGAAAAATCCTCATTGCAAGAGACACTTGCATCCTTGCCTTCATGCAGGATGCTTTACAAAACCAAGACGTGGAAGCAACCAAAATGGGCCCCGTCAGAGGCATGATAAAAGATGTTTTATATATCTACATAAGGCAGTATGACTCAGGCATCCAGATGAATAATATAATGCCTTTTCCAGCGACATGCATGACCTGGAGATGGTCATGCTGAGTGAGGGCAGATAGAGCAAGAATGAGAAGGATCCTAGGGTATAGCTTACAGATAGAATGTAAGAGCTGATTCCAATGAACTCATTTTGAAAATGAAAAACAGACTCCAGGACACAGACAAAAAGCTTCTGGTTTCTGAAAAGAAAAGATGGGGCAGGGGAAGAATAAACAAGGAGGCTGGGCCTCAGGTTCACCCCGTAATAAATAGATCTGAAAAGTGAATCAGCAAGGCCCTTCGGTCTAGCACAGGGATTTCTACTCAGCCCTCTGTAATACCGACGTGGGAAAAACCTGGCTGGGAGAGATTAATATATTGGGTAACCGGATCAGACTGCCCTGGCTAGATACATGCACATCACTGTAAATCCACACTACTTTAATACAAAATAGAAACGAAATTGAAAAAGAACAGAGGAGAAACACCAAGGGTATTCCCCTCAGGCCTCGATAATGCAGGCTGGTGTTACCTCCTTGGAGCCCAGGGTTGGAGTGAGGTGGAGCTGAGGGGCCCGGGGAGGGGTCCTGGGGAGGAGCCCCTTTGTGAACTGGAGCGCTTGGTCTCGTGTGCACGGGACTGCCAACCTGCACATCTAGGCGGGTCCTACGACAGCTCCACCAAGCAGCGTGGACCCAGGAAACAGTGGTCCCCGCGGGCAGGGAGAGCTGAAATGCCAGCTGGTCACCCAGCCCCTCATGGTGGGGTTGCCAGTGCCAGCCGTTTTCTTTGGCGGTTGCCTTCCTAAGGAGGAAGAAACAGCACCCTTTGCATGGCACTATGGGCATGGCTTGGCATTTGCTGCGGGTTGGCGGAAGGTTAAGCGGGAAGTAGGAATGACCCGTTACCTGGCACACCGGCCTCTAATCTGCAACTGAGGAACATGACTTTCCCCAGGATTCGGCGGCCTCCAGGGCTTCCCTGGTGGCTCAGTGGGTAAAGCGTCTGCCTACAATGCGGGAGACCCAGGTTCGGTCCCCGGGTGGGGAAGATCCCCTGGAGAAGGAAAGGCAACCCACTCCAGTACTCGTGCCTGGGAAAATCCCATGGACTGAGACTGAGAAGCCTGGTGGGCTGGTGGGCTACAGTCCATGGGGTCGCAAAGAGTCGGACACGACTGAGCGACTTTCCCTTTCCCTAGGAATTCCAGTAGTAAATGAGAGACGGCTGCCACCTCGTGGACATTTCCTGCAGCTGCAGCTTTAAAGCTGGTGCTGTCCTTCACCTTCATTCCCAAGGCCTGCAGACCTTTAGGGAACAGAGGCCCTCAAGAAAGGTGCTGTGGGTCTTTCTGGTGACTCAGGGCTTGAGCGGAGAAGGTAATGGCACCCCACTCCAGTACTCTTGCCTGGAAAAATCCCATGGACGGAGGAGCCTGGTGCGCTGCAGTCCATGGGGTTGCTAAGAGTCGGACACGACTGAGTGACTTCACTTTCACTTTCATGCATTGGAGAAGGAAATGGCTACCCACTCCAGTGTTCTTGCCTGGAGAATCCCAGAGATGGTGGGCTGCCGTCTATGGGGTCGCACAGAGTCGGACACGACTGAAGCGATTTAGCAGCAGCAGCAGCAGCAGCAGCAGCAGCAGGGCTTGAGAACCCAACTTGCAAGCAGAGGGCAAGTGTTCGACTCCTGGTGAGGGAAGATCTCTCGTGAGGAGGAGCTACTAAGCCAACGCTTGACAGCCAGGCCGCCACAACTACTGAAGCAGAGAGCTGAAACTAGTGAAGCCCTCGAATCCCAGCATCCGTGCGCTCCACCACAAAATGCCAGTCCCGTGAGAAGCCCGCTTTACAAGAACAGGAACTTGCAATGCAAAGGATGATGCTGGATTTCCCATCCACTGAGCTCCCGGGTGCGGAGGCGCTCCTCAGCCTTCGTGCCTCATCCGCTGAGGCCAAGCTCCTCTTTCTTCCTACCCCCAGAAACAGTAGTGGTGGGCCGTATTTACACAAGAGGTGGAGATGACAATTATTTTTTTTCTTTCTTTTTGTTAAATTAGAGAGCAGACAGTGTTATTTCACGTACAGTTTAGCAGGAAGTGTGTTACTGATTTCTTTGGCAATACATCCTTCTTGGTAAAGAAACCTTTGATGTCTGAACAAATCTATGTCAGTCTCACAAAGAACATTTCTGTAGTAATTTTATGGTTTATAGAACCGGTTTTTAAAATAATAAAATGAAGGTCAATAGGACTGAGTTATGACGTAATTTTATACAATTCTATGAAGGTATTCTATGTCTGACTACAATTGAACTACACGTCTTAAATGTCTGATTGTCAAAGGTAAACACGTCTCTAAGAATACAGGACAAAGAAATTTAGGAACGTTGTATAAACATTTGTTTTATTTCATATTAAATCCTCAGTCTGAGTGCATTTTTAATCTGAACTGTCAATTAGTGTTAGTCTAGATCAGGAAACAGCATTGCATATTGCATCCAAGCCTGAGGGTTGAGTCTGTGCTCTGATATGCAGACCAAAAAATTCTCCTGTCCCTGTTCACTTACCTGCAGAATGGAGACAAAAGGCCTATTAGGAGGATAAAACACAAAAATGACTATCAGCCATTCAGTATATCACCTGGAATGTAGACTCATTATTAACTTTAGTAGCGTGAAGGAAACACAGAGAAGTATATTAGAATTTCTTGAGCAAGATTAGTCTCTCTTACTGCTAAGTATCTTCCATGCGTTATTTCACGTAAAAAAGAAAAACTCATCTCAATTTGAAAAGAGAAATCAGTATCTGGTGACATTTAGATATTCTATATACAGATCGAAGTACATTTTGTAATTGTATTTCCCAGAACTAGTGGTTTTGGTTTTAAAACAACTTCCATTAATTGTTTTCATGTGTGTATGTACAAGTATGTGTGTGATGGGGAGAGGGAGTGTTCCCTTCTTCCTGCCATTGAAAGAGCCAGAAATCCTTCTTTTAACCCCAAAGATCCAGGGTCTCCCGGGGGTTTTCTTGCCTGTGCTGACAGATGCCAGCACCTCCTCCATGGCGCCTGCTCTCTCTCTATGCTTCTGCACGAACTTCTTTCACAATCTGTGATTCTAAGGATTCTGATGTCTGGGGACTCTCACTGAGCATGTGTACAGTAGCTTCACATCTCAAAGACGAGTTTGTTTTCTGGACTCCACTGAGTCCTCTGATGGCCGCTCATAAGTTACCACCAGCTTTGTGTTCCAGAGAGAAGGATGAATACTTCATGTGGCCAGTCTGAAACCATTTTTTCTGGAACTTTTTAAACTCAAAGGTACTATGTGTTTCACTGAAAAGTGATTAAGACTGCATTTCTCCCTTTGCTGTTACATTTTATGAATAATTATCATCCAATAAAGGACAGAAATGGTATGGACCTAACAGAAGCAGAAGATAACAGAAGCAGAAGATATTAAGAAGAGGTGGCAAGAATACACAGAAGAACTGTACAAAAAAGATCTTCATGACCCAGATAATCATGATGGTGTGATCACTTGGCTAGAGCCAGACATCTTGGAATGTGAAGCCAAGTGGGCCTTAGAAAGCATCATTACAAGCAAAGCTAGTGGAGGTGATGGAATCCCAGTTGAGCTGTTTCAAATCCTGAAAGATGATGCTGTGAAAGTGCTGCACTCAACATGCCAGCAAATTTGGAAAACTCAGCAGTGGCCACAGGACTGGAAAACGTCAACTTTCATTCCAATCCCCAAGAAAGGCAATGCCAAAGAACATTCAAACTACCACACAATTGCTCTAATCTCACATGCTAGTAAAGTAATGCTCAAAATTCTCCAAACCGGGCTTTAACAACATGAACTTCCAGATGTTCAAGCTGGTTTTAGAAAAGGCAGAGGAACCAGAGATCAAATTGCCAACATCTGCTGGATCATTGAAAAACCAAGAGAGTTCCAGAAATCACCTATTTCTACTTTATTGACTACGCCAAAGCCTTTGACTGTGTGGATCACAGTAAACTGTGGAAAATTCTGAAAGAGATGGGAATACCAGACCACCTGACCTGTCTCTTGAGAAATCTGTATGCAGGTCAGGAAGCAACAGTTAGAACTGGACATGGAACAACAGCTGGTTCCAAATAGGGAAAGGCATACATCAAGGCTGTATATTGTCACCCTGCTTATTTAACTTCTATGCAGAGTACATCATGAGAAACGCTGGGCTGGAAGAAGCACAAGCTGGAATCAAGATTGCTGGGAGAAATATCAATAACTTCAGATATGCAGATGACACCACCCTTATGGCAGAAAGTGAAGAGGAACTAAAGAGCCTCTTGATGAAAGTGAAAGAGGAGAGTGAAAACATTGGCTTAAAGCTCAGCATTCAGAAAGCTAAGATCATGGCATTCAGTCCCATAACTTCATGTCAAATAGATGGGGAAACAATGGAAACAGAGGCAGAATTTATTTTTTTGGGCTCCAAAATCACTGCAGATGGTGATTGCAGCCATGAATTAAAAAGACGCTTACCCCTTGGAAGAAAAGTTATGACCAACCTAAACAGCATATTAAAAAGCAAAGACATTACTTTGCCAACAAAAGTCCATCTAGTCAAGGCTATGGTTTTTCCAGTAGTCATGTATGCATGTGAGAGTTGGACTATAAGAAAGCTGAGCACAGAAGGATTGATGCTTTTGAACTGTGGTGTTGGAGAACACTCTTGAGAGTCCCTTGGACTGCAAGGAGATCCAACCAGTCCATCGTAAAGGAAATCATTCCTGAATGTTCATTGGAAGGACTGATGCTGAAGCTGAAACTCCAATACTTTGGCCACCTCTTGCGAAGAGTTGATTCATTGGAAAAGATCCTGATGTTGGGAAAGCTTCAAGGCAGGAGGAGAAGGGGAGGACAGAGGATGAGATGGCTGGATGGCATCACTGACTCAATGGACATGTTTGAGTAAACTCTGGGAGTTGGTGATGTACAAGGAGGCCTGGCAGGCTGCAGTCCTTGGAGTCGCAGAGTTGGACACGACTGAGTGACTGAACTGAACTGATCATCCAAAATTAGCATAGCAAAGTATGGTATCCCTAGTTGCTCTAGGGACCATTATATTCTTTTCCAGTTTCAGAAATCAACCGTTCAGATTTCGAAGCAGGGGGGAATTCCTTCTGCTTCTATCACTGATATTTCTCTAGCATTTCTGTCTCTATATGTGAAAAACTACAAATTCACACCAATACCTCAATTCCAGTACAACACAGGATTTGATCCGTTATTTTATTTCTGTGTGTAAATCCTTTCTCCAGCAGTGAGAAACCCGGCTTCCATTCTTTGTAATTGTGTTTGTAGGGTATGCACTGGACTTCCCTGGTAGCTCAGCTGGTAAAGAATCTGCTTGCAATGCAGGAGACCCTGGTTTGATTCCTGGGTTGAGAAATTCCCTTGGAGAAGGCATAGGCTACCCACTCCAATATTCTTGGGCTTCTCTGGTGGCTTGGTAAGGAATCTGCCTGCAACGCGGGAGACCTGGGTTTGATCCCTGAGTTGGGAGGATCCTCTGGATGAGGGCATGGCAACCCACTCCCGTATTCTTGTCTGGAGAACCCCCTTGGACAGAGGAGCCTGGTAGACTATAGTCCATAGGGTCGCAAAGATTCGGACACGACTGAGTGACTAAGCACAGCACAGCACAGGGTACATAGTACTTTCAGAACTACTAATCCACGGGTCTATGTTAAAAGCAAAATTTTATTCACTAGAATATTTGTTTGTATAAATATATAGAAGACATATAGTCCAAATATAGCATTCAAACATTAGTTGAAATGATTCTTTTTCACACTTTATGGTGATTATTTTATAATCAATATAGTTTATTCTTATTTCTATTACATTTTGGATTTTCTCTCCATCCTGTGGATTAAATTTTATGTTAAAGAGTATGTGAAATATCAACAAAAATCACAAAATAAAGCTATACAAATGAAGTCACTTCCCCCACACATTTATTCCTATCATTTTGACACTCCTCATCCCTCCCACCCACTTCTGCGCCTACTTACTCTATGTAACCAATCCCTTTTGTTTCTGTACACTTTTCATATGTTGCATGTACATTTCCCCATAAATGTGAAGGTATTGGGTTGGCCAAGAAGTTCATTACATAGTACGAAAAACCCGAACAAACATTTTGGCCAACGAATACATGTGTATTTTTTGTACTGACTTTTTTTTTTACACAAAAAATAGAATACCAAATCAGTTAAGTGAAAGGGAAAGTGAAGTTGCTCAGTCATGTCTGACTCTTTGCAACCCCATGGACTGTAGACTACCACGCCCCTCCATCCATGGGATTTTCCAGGCAAGAGTACTGGAGTGGGGTGCCATTGCCTTCTTCACAGGATCTCCTGACCCAGGGATGGAACCCGCATCTCCCACATTGTAAGTGGATGCTTTACTGTCTGAGCCACCAGGAAAGCCCTACCAAGCCAGTTAGGAGGAGATCAAAGTCAAAAAACAAAAAGCAAATGAGAATATAATAATATTCATTTTGCTATTATTATTGTTAAAATTTAATTTTATAGGAAGCTGTTTTCAGAAATTTTGCTTTGTCTTATTGTGTATCTGGGCTGGGTCTAACTAGGGTTATGTATAAATATTATAAAATATGATTTTATATTTTATTTATTTAATCACATCCATATGTTTGCTTAGATAAGTTCTTTATTCTTAAAGTTGTTTGATTTTGTTTAAAGAAGAGGTTGGAACACAAAGGTAGATGTCAAGTTTTGAATTCATTCTAAGGAGTGACAGTGTTACAGTCTTCTTTTTTTGGCATGTTGTTTCAGGAAACGTAACTATTTTAATCCAGACTAAATCCTGTGGTTGTACAAGCTTTCAAAATCTTCAACTTGATTCAGTTAATTAAAGGTAACGTGACAAGTCTGTATCAGTCCAAAGCTGTCATCGTAGACTATGCTACTTTTGTAAACTGCTGTATGAAAGAGATCTCTGTAAACATCCAGGAGAAAAAAGGTTCATTACTATTGGGAATCAAATGTGTATCTAAGATGTCTACCGTCTCCCTCCTGGTGTGTGTCAGCTAAACGGTGCAGCTTTTCTCTGTTTAGTCCCACACAAGGCGAATCGGGCATTTCAGTAAATTTTGCCTTCACACAGGCAAGTGGCCTTGACTTTTCCTTGAGCAATTCGTGTTCACAGCCAGCTGTTTTCTTCAAGGAATCACAGTTACTGAGGAGATCTTCATACTCGCAAGTATTGGCTGTAACAAAACAGGTGAGTTAACATCATTATCGTTTTCCTCAGTAGCAACAAAGCAATCCACACATTCAAAGTGCACACCCAAGGCAGTAAGACAGGATAAGCAAGTCAGGGCCACTTACACCATGAAGGGCCTTTCTTCAGGGACATACGAAGTGCCTTAGCAGAGTGCACTGATCAACCCACCACTTTTTATTGTGAACTTGGTGATATGTTTCTGAAATGAATTGACCTACTTTGCTCCCTTAGCAAAGAGTGTGAAAGGAAAATACCTGCAGACTCCAACATGGGACATACCAGCCACACAGAGCTATTTAAACTTAAATTATTCTAAATTAGGTGAAATTAAAAATTTGGTCCCTTAATCTTACTAGCCACGGTGTTCAAAGACCACTTGAGACCAGCAGCTACTGGTAAGCTAGTCTGGTAACGAACACTGGCTATTCTATGTCTCTTAGCCCTGTCCATTGTTCCTCATTCACTTTGCCAGTAATGCAATCAAGACATTCAATTTCTTTATTTGGCTTCACTGAGTCTTAGTTGTGGCATGTAGGATCTAATTCCCTGACCAGGGATCCAACCCAGGCCCCCTGCCTTGGGAGGTTGGAGTCTTAGCCACTGGGTTACCAGGCAAGTCCCTCAATTTCTTTTTAATTCATGTTTTTCAACAGTTTTCTAAGTGAATTCCATCCGATAGTTTCTACACATCATTGGTAGAAAGCTCTTTATAAAACATTATTCTGACCTTGTTACTCTTTTATTGAAAACCTTTGAATTGTGCGCTTACTGCTAATAGGATAAATTCCAAGCTCCTTAGCAAATATAGCATTCAGTAGAGGGAGAGATATTCCACATTTTTTTAAGTTGATATTTTTCCTCTAGTTGATTTATGGTTTTGACATCATCAATATTCTGAATTCTAGTTCTATAATTCAGTAAGAAGGACTGTGGACTATAGATGAATTCATTTGAAGGTAAAAATCTCAGAAAATATGTCAACTCTACTGTTTGTAATAGTTTTAATAAAAGTTTCCCAACTATAAAAAGCCAACAGCTATTTTTGTTTCAGATCATAACAACTTTAGAAATGACATTTATAACATTTATTTTATTCCTTCCCTTTCAACAATATGTTCATGGACTCTATGAACCAATATCAAGTACAGGTTGGATTTTATCATTAAAAATATGCATACAATCATGATAAAATTATAGGACTGTGATCATTTATTATGTTAATCACCATGCTTCCAATTATACTATAGAAAAAAATGCTAAATCATCATGAGGGACTCATTTGCACAAAAAGAAATATTTTGTTTGTGTAGACTGAGCCGTAATGTGGTCTCACATCCTTAAATTTATACATTTTGCTCTTTCAAAATACAATCTTTGATGTAATGGTATTAATGCTGATAAAATAAACTATCAGGACCATGGATGTATAGCTATTAATGAGCTCTCCATGGTCACAAAAACAAATGCATTCTAGATGTTTCATTTCATCTTACACGTGGTAATATAGACATACCTCATTTTATTTCATTTCACTTTATTGTCCTCTGCAGATATTGTTTTGTTTTTTAAAAATTGAAGGTTTGTAGTGATCCTGCATCAAGCTAATCTATTAGAGTCATTTTTCTGAAAGTACTATTTATGTTAACTTAAGTACATTGGTTTCAGACATAATACTATTTCACACTTAATAGACTACAGGATAGTGTAAAATAGCTTTTAAGTGCACTGACAAACCCCCAAATGTGTGTGACTTTCTGCAGAGTTCTCTCTTTCTTGTAGCGAAGTATGTCTGTACTCTTCATTGCAAAAAATACGAAGGTTATTGAAGTGTGTAAAATATTTACTTACACTCTATTGAGTAATCATTTTTTCTTTTGCATAAAGACATTATTTAAATTTGTTAGGAGATTTCTTAATCCATAAAAAGAAAATTAAATACCAATTCTTTTTTTAACTAAAAAAAATTTTTTTGACCACTTTGTGTGGCATGTGGGATCTTAGTCCCTTAACCAGGGACCAAACCCATGTCTCCTGCATTGGAAGCACGGAGTCTTAACCACTAGACCACCAGAGAAGTCCCTAAACATAAATCCCTGACTATAACACAAGTTAATCATTTCACACTTACTGCACAATCCACTGTCACAGTTACCCGGGCAACTGCCACACGGTGCTCCTTGTTGGTAAGGGGTATTCTTTTTACTCACGTTATTACCGCTGCAATTTAAAACACACAGTGTTAAATAGTTTTCACTTTGCTGTTTGGTTGCCAAGAGCAACATCAATCACTCAAGGTATGATAGGTTATTAAATGTTTCTAGTTATGTTAACAAAACTGAAACATTACAATTCCCAATATGTAGATAATTCAGATAACATCCAAATTAAGGAGACACTTCACACACATCGACCCACCTCCTTGACTCTAATTCTTCAGGCTGAGCAACTAAATTGGCATAATCAGTTTAAAGCTTTCAGAGTAAATTTTTGTGGCAACAAAGTTTTCATCTCCCAGTTGTTGTTTAGTAGCTAAGTTGTGTCTAACTCTTTGTGACCCCATGGACGGTAGCTTGCTAGGCTCCTCTGCCCATGGGATTTCCCAGGCAAGAATACTAGAGTGGGTAGCCTTTCCCTTCTCCAGGAAATCTTCCCAACCTGGGCACTGAACCGAGGTCTCCTGCACTGCAGGCAGATTCTTTACCATCTGAGCCACCAGAGAAGTCTCAGTCAATGAGCTGACTAGGAGTAAATATATCCCTTACAGAGACAGGGCAAGGTCCTGGTGGTAGAGGGTTGCAGTATGAAAAAGAATACTCAATGTTACAATATAATTTTATATTTAAAAAGGGATAAATACCATAATTTCTCTACTGTGAACTAGGGACAACAAAGCTCCCATATATATCACATTAAATATACATATTTTTAATTTCTAGATGATGTTCTAATACTTAAGTGGTTTATGATGTGTATATCTGTGGGCCTGAAAAGCTAGGGAAGGCTTGTGAGTTTCCAGAGGTGGTATGTGAGAGATGTTTATATTTACTATAAAAAGAATATTAGTTTTAAAAGTTTTGATAAACACCAATATCTTGGGTATAATCAATTACAGTGAATAACTTGTAATTCACTGATGATCATTATCCTATTGACTTTTTATGTAATTTACTGGAAAATACACGGGAATGCAAACCTCAGCAGTGTCAAGGGGGTCAAGGGCCCAAGGCAATGTATCTGCATCCCAGGCTCCCTGCACAGAACACAGCAGTAATGTGTGGTGGCCGCCCTTGGAGAAATGAGGACACAGATGCAGAAGTGTTCCCGAGGTTCTCTCACACCTGCTTTTCCTCATTGTTCATGCCAGCTCTCACTTCAAATGCCTGGCTCCAAATGCCTTGTCTCTCACAGCCAGGCAGTGAGTTTGGATACATTCTGCATCTTTCCCCCCATTTCTGTGTGGTCCTTCTATGTACAGTAGCTGTTCCATCAGCCCGCACGTCTTCTCCAGGAGGACCTGCTCTGTATGTGGGTGCAGATTCATTGTCTCCAGGGGAGGAGATTAGTTCAGCATCTTCTTAGGCCTCAATTGTCCGTCTCCAAATGACCTACCAATTCTATCAATACTAAACTCCAATAGGTGTTTGCAGGAAAATGACTTTGGAGGCCATACTCCTAAAACAGGAGGTTCATGTGCCTGGTCACCTATGGAGGTTTAGTTACTAAGTCGTGTCTGACTCTGGTGACCGCCCATGGACTGTAGCCCCGCAGACTCCTCCGTCCATGGGATTTTCCAGGCAAGAATACTGGAGTGGGGTGCCATTTCCTTCTCCAGGGGATCTTCTCGACCCAGGGATTGAATTCAGGTCTCCCGCATTGCTGGTGGTCTCCCGCATTGCAGGCAGAGTCTTTACCAACTGAGCCGCCTACAGTATTAAGTAAATCCTGTAGGAAGCTTGGTTTTGGGCACCCCTGCCTGTAGTAGTAAAGAATTCAAAGTTTTAAAAGAAATCAAGAGTAACAGATATCTTAAGGTTAGGTCTTCAATGTATTTGTAGGCTTTGTTCTGGATAACTTCAAACATTTTGCTTACTGAAAAGCACGTTTCCTGCTATAATTAAAGACATTAAGGATTGTTCATTATGGAGTTTTTTTGTGAAAACTTCTGAGAAACAAAAGCTTAAGCTTTTACCTTTTTTGGAACTCTGAAATGTATTAAAGATCTCTTGAAAAACCTTTGAGACCCCAAATAATGCATCATTTCTAATGATAATAACATGCATGGTTTTTAAGATAGGTAGGAGTTGGAACATTTTAGCAGAAAGGGCTGAAATCACAATTTACTATCCTTTATCTTCTACTCCACTACTACCTCTTGCTTAGCCAACAAGCTTCCACCTTCCTAAGATGTGAAAATAGCAAGAATTACTGACACCAAATCTAGAGAAATATATATAACATATGCTCAGGGAATAACCTTGAGCTCTAGGGAAAGGGGATTGAGAGAAGACATCAGCTCATAACTGAGGAAAGTGTTTCAGGAACTGAGAACTCGATCTCTTCTCTGGTAAGCTGAATGTATCTCATTTTAAAAAGCATTTCCAAAAATTTATCCCTTCCCTTTATTGAAATAGGCTTTTTATTTCGATTGGTTCAATATGAGTATTTTAAAATATTACATTGCCAATGAATTATTGGTATAAAGTTTAAAGTGGATACTTACGCAGGACAGTATTGGCAAACATAGTAATATTTTAGACTCTCTTGATTGGGACAGTAGGCAATTCCACATCCAACACGGAAAGATGAATACCAGACAAGCTACAAATCCATAAGGGAATACATGAGAGTACATTAAAGAAGAGGGGTAAATATTAAAGTGCAAATAATAGCAAATGTAAAACAGCAACTCGTTCTTAGCCATATGCCTTATGGAAATATTTAAACTACTGAAACAAAGTCACAGACTTTACAAATATTAAGTTCCATGTACATCACTACCTTATCCATTTCTAATGCTGGAAAAGTACAGAATGTACTTCCCTGCTAAGAATTTTGCAGACCACGGTAAAAATGGTTTGAAATGAAATACCAGCCAGATGCCAGGATTCTATTATCCTCAAGCTCTTCTAAACTGAACATTGGAGTTGGTCATCATTTGGAGAAGCTTTCCCTGTTACAGCGTTTGTGGCCGAAGTTTTTCATTTGTTCTGCTTACCTGAGTATAATGTCCAACAATTGCACTGGCGCTCTTTGGTCCTGAACCATAGACAAAATCGCGGTGCTCATCAAACCAGCTTTGGATTGCATCTGACCAGGCCGTAGGGTCACTTGACATGTACAGATTCTCACCACATTTTGTGCCTAAGGAGGAACAGATCATCATGAAGACAGCAACAAGCATGCCAAGGCAAGGGAAGTCAACTATATGAACACAAGAATGTCACCCTTCAAACTCTGCCTATATGTTCCAACTGTAATACATTAAAAAAGGGCTTCCACTCCTGATCAATTACAAAGGTGAAAGGAAGACAGATCTACCTAGCCCACTGAGCCTGGTCACAGCGTGCAGCCTTTCAATAGGTCAAGAACACTTTATTCTAACAAGGACCTACTGCACAGCACAGGGAACGATACTCAATATCTTATAATAACTTAGAAGAGAATGTAGAAAAAAGAATACATATTATTTATATATATGTATATTTGAATCACCTTACTGTACATCTGAAAGTAATACAACATTGTAAATCAACTTTATTTCAATAAAAATTAAAACAAAACAAACCCTCCTCCTTCTGGACTTCACTGAGCCTGGTCACAGCGTGCAGCCTTTCAATAGGTCAAGAACACTTTATTCTAACAAGGACCTACTGCATAGCACAGGGAACGATACTCAATATCTTATAATAACTTAGAAGAGAATGTAGAAAAAAGAATACATATATTTATATATATGTATATTTGAATCACCTTACTGTACATCTGAAAGTAATACAACATTGTAAATCAACTTTATTTCAATAAAAATTAAAACCAAACAAACCCTCCTCCTTCTGGACTGTCAAAGATGCCTTCTTTTTCACGCTAAATCCTTTCTTTATATGTATAACATGTGTACTTTCAGCTTTGTATTATAAGCTTGAGTAAGGCAGCAAACAACTTCTATTATTATTTCTTTCCTCTTACTCACCCTCAGTAGTGATTTTTCACATATAAGAGCTAGAATAAAGATTTATGATTATGATTTGTGTAAACTTCGGGGAAAAAAAGTTTATAGACAGTTTTTTTTTTTTTTTAAGCTGTGCCATAGGGCATGTGGGAATTTAGTTCTCCAAACAGGGATTGAACCCAAGCCCCCTACACTGGAAGCTGTGAGTGTTAACCGCCAGGAAGTCCCCAACAGGTAGCCTTTAAGACCTCTAATCAAGAGGCAACTGACATCAGGAGGAAGACAGCTTTCAAAACTTGTTGATCTTTCCTTAATCAATAAATCATAATGTCTCAAAGTGAAACCCTCCTCAGGGAGTTAGGCAGGAAGGACTTTGCAGAAGGTGACATCAGCAGAATGTTGGGACAGGAAGCTTTGGCCTCTCCTAGCCCCAACAGACACACTGACTCAGCAACAATTCATGAACTGATTTGCCCTCGTGAGAAATCAAGAAACAAATTTTAAGGCTTCTTCCTCTGAAGAATATACAGACCCCTTCAAGTCTGTAGGGAAATTGGAAAACCCTCTTGCAAGAGTCCCTACCCTCAGCACAGTGCCGTATAATCAGAAGAGACTCCCTAGCTCCCAGCTTCTCCCAGGGGAGGGAAGGAGTTGGTTCATGCGTCTTGCAACCCAAATTTTCCAAGGAGACTCCCCACAGGGCTGGCTTCTGTCTTGCTAGTGTTGGAACTCTTAATAGTCGGGTACAAAGGGAGATGGTAACTGGGCTGATAGATCCCATAACTCCTCCTGGGTCAGCGCCAGAGCAAACAGATGAAAAATCTTAGCTCTGAGCTCTACTCTGGGAGGTAGAGCTGATCAATGTGTACAGTGCCCAATTTCTCTGGGGTTACCCAAAGAACTGGCACCTTCCCTGCCAGTCCTAGAGCACTGTCTTGCTCCCTAGGGGAGAACAGAGTTTGCAACTTGGATTTTCTACAGCTCAGCACAGGATAAGCAGAAAAAGACCTCAGCTGCCTGCTTCTCCCTGGGGAGGGAAGAAGTTGGTTTGCTTATCTGATGCCACACATTTTCCAGAGGCTGTAACAGATGAAAAATCTTAGCTCTGAGCTCTACTCTGGGAGGTAGAGCTGATCAATGTGTACAGTGCTCCAATTTCTCTGGGGTTACCCAAAGAACTGGCACCTTCCCTGCCAGTCCTAGAGCACTGTCTTGCTCCCTAGGGGAGAACAGAGTTTGCAACTTGGATTTTCTACAGCTCAGCACAGGATAAGCAGAAAAAGACCTCAGCTGCCTGCTTCTCCCTGGGGAGGGAAGAAGTTGGTTTGCTTATCTGATGCCACACATTTTCCAGAGGCTGCCTGAACAACTGCCTCCTGATTTGCCTGTTTTGGAATGCTCACAAGACCTAGCATAAATTCACGGTCTGGGGCTAGTAAGAACAGAGACAGAGATTTGGGCTGGCGGTTGCCATAATTTCCCTTCCTGGTTCAGCACAGAGTGAGCAAACAAAATACCCTAGTGGCTAGCCTTTCCCCTGGGAGAGAGAGAATTGGATGCAATGCCCAGAAATCCATTTTTTTTCTTTCTTTCTGGGAGCTTCCTGAGGAAATGATTGAGATTCTTTTCTGACCACAATGGACCTGAAGAGGAATTTTTCCGAAGATAATGTACAAATGGCCAACAGGTATATGCAAAGGGACTCAAAAGTCAGTAATCATCAGAAAAATGCAGATCAAAACCAGAGTGAAATATATAACCTTACCCCTGTCAAGATGTTATTAAAAATAAAACAAAAGACAGCACATGATAGCAAGGATGTGGAGAAATTGGAATCCTTGTATATTCTGTTGGTGAGAATGCAAAATGGTACAGCTGCTGTGAGAAAACAGTACGGAGCTTCCTCAAAAAATTAAAAGTAGAACTATCAAATGATCCAGCAGTTCTGAGTTTGAATATTTATCCACAAGAACTGAAATCAGGATCTCGAGGAGATGTTTGTATTATTATGTTCATTGCAGCACTATTCATGACAGCCAAGATGTGGGAACAACCTAAGGGTCCACCAACAGATGAATGGATCAACAAAATGTGGTCTATACATGCAATGGAATATCATTCATCCTTAGAAAAGAAGGAAATTCTGCAACACACAACAGCATGGATGAGCCCTGAGAACATTACGCTAAGTGAAATCACCTAGTCACAGAAAGACAGCTAGTGCCTGATTCCATCCTTGTGAAGTATCTCATAGAATCTGAAAGTGGCATGGTGGATGCATTCATAGAATCTGAAAGTGGCATGGTGGTTGCTGGGCTTGGGGGAAGGGAGAATGGGGAGTTACTAAACAACGGGCATACACTTTCAGGGAAGTTAGATGAATAAGTTCTAGATATCTGATGCACAACAAGGAATCTGTAGTTAACAATATTGTATTATGCATTTAAACATTTCTTAGGAGGGTAGATTGCATGTTGAGTCTTTGCTATCATAACATCTTTTTTAAAAATGGAAAAAAAATGTGTTCTTATCACAAAAAAGAATTTGATAAAGAAATAAGTTCATTGTAGTCCAGAAAATTTTCGCTATCTTTTTTAGCCCTCATTTAATATTTACACTTTGGTGACTTGAAATACAATGCCTGTGTTCTGCTTAAAGAGAGTATAAAATGTTTGTGAATATCTCCTTTAATAGAGAAAGATAGAAACTAAGAATCGAACAGTAGACTTGGATTTTTAAGGCCATTCGTTCCAATATTCCACTGAATGCAGTCACTTCTTGTAATTTCATCATGATGCTTGCATCCAACAATATAAACAATAATAATTCTGCTGAAATAACAGGTAAGCTATTCACTGCTTTTAAACTGGGCTTGTCTATGTACATACCATGCTTGATAATGTAAAATATTTTGTGTAACGTGTATGCATACAAGCTTTTTTTCTTCCATGATTTTTATGATCCTTGATATGTCTTATAATCTTTTTGAGTCTATTATTATATACATTATAGGCACATAGTCTATATGAAATATTTGATAGTTTGTTATCAGAAATGTATAAAATGAATCAACAACACCGAAAATATCCATCTTGATTTTAAAAAGCTTATATATTTTTAGTGTAAAATTTAGGGACAGTTCAACATATTTTAATACATTTTGGGAATGCAAAATAAATGGATTTCAAAACACCAAACATCTACACAAAAAAGGCAAAGGGTGAGAAATCAGGAAGCCTGGTTCATTTTCCAATGTATGACACTCTTTCCTGTTATGTTTTTGCATAAAACATTCCTTCACATCCTTATTGTTTAGTCTTGAAAATTGGAAAAATGATTATGCATGACCTCTTTACCAAGAGCTGGTCAAGAGGAGCAAATGAGATGGTGCTTAAGAAATAAATCTGCATGATGGAAACAATCAACAAACACAATATAGTACTTTCTGCGTACTAGTACGTATCTAGTATTAGTATGTATCTCTCTATACACAGACACTTTATTTTTAAAATACAGCCATATATTTATTCGCAAAGTCTTCTTAGTACAATGCCCCAGAGTGGTCTATCTTATTCGCCAGTATTTTATTTGCTCATTTATTCAGAAAACATTGATTGATCTACGTACTGGTCTTCCGTTCATCTGGGTTGCTGTGTTCTAAAGTGCACTTGTTGGCCCACTTCTGGGCATTTGCTGTCACTTCTCTGCTCCATTCCTAAATGTCCCAAGAAAAACAAAACACACAAAGATTCAATTCCAATGAAGTGCACACTTTAAAATCTGATTGGTAGGCTGATTTTGCACTACTTTAAAACTTCTGTAGATATGCTAGGTTGGCCAAAAAGTTTATATTATCATCTAAGTTATAATATTATCTAATGGTCATTGGTATTAAAATATCTTTTTATTTGCATATGTGTGTCTTTATCTGCCCCAGTGCCAGCTACCATACAAAGACAAGTCCCCAGGTGATATATTTAATGAAAGAAACACCTAAGATAATACAATATTATCTGACTATGATAGCATAGCAGCCACACCTAAGATCTTTTAGTAATGGTGCTACTCTTAATACTAATTAACATGTGAGGGAGTGTAACTACATTTCAACAGTAATAAGCAGATGCAGGTTATTGCCAATTCCATTTGTAGCCCACTGTGTCCATATGGGAGATGACAGGTTTTATGGACTATTTCCTGGAAAATGGGCTGTTATAATATTCACCCTAAAAGGCATTGATCCTGAAAGATAGATTTGTTCATTTTCGACTGAGGAAGATAGAGAACAAAAAAAATGTCATGACTTCACATTTGATGTCTGAAGATTTGGCTTCTAGGTCTGCCTTCCCAGTTTCATTGGCTTATTACTTTGACAAGCTATTCAACCATTATAAAAGGAAACTCATTTCTGCCCTGCCCATGACACAGCTAAATGAAATTAAAAAATAGAGACGGAAATTTGTAAGCCACAAAATTTTTAAGACAGGCCAGTTCCCAGCTGCTTATTCTTACCATCTCTGGCTCACACAACTTTCTTTATATTCCTGCTTCTTACCATCTTTAGCATGTTGCTGGCAGGCGGAGAGACTGACTTCCTTGTTCATTGTGTTTATTTACAATTTCTCTTTGGACTTGAGTTTGAGTGGTTATCAAAGCAGTAAAAGATGGATCCTAAAGGAAAATAAAAATAAGGTTATTTTTTAAAACATTTTTAAAAAATTGCATTTAAGAGGCATTTAATGAGTTAATTTAAGGAACCAGGGATTACTTTACAAAATGTTCCATTCGGGGCACTGTGAAGTGGTAAGCATTGTCAATGAACTGAGCCAAAGTAATGACAAATAGGAAAGAGTTTGAAGCTTTGAGAATGAGGATGTAATTCATGGCATGACAAATTAAAAACTCTTTTGAGGCCACAAATGCCAATTTCGAGTTTCAGGGGAACTCTCAATGTGATTTTTCTCAATATACAAGTGATAATGCTTTATAATATTTTATAATTTGCCTACAAAAGCATACAATAAGAACATTAAGACAGATTTATCCACATGCTGCAGCAGGGGGATAAGAGCAGGACTCAAGAATCACCCTGGACTTTAAGGTTAAGTTTGATCTGACATGGTATCAGTTCTTAGAGAAGGAATGTCTTTCAGTTCAGTTAAGTCACTCAGTCGTGTCCGACTCTTTGAGACTCCATGAATCACAGCACGCCAGGCCTCCCTGTCCATCACCAACTCCCAGAGTATACTCAAACTCATGTCCACTGAGTCAGTGATGCCATCCAGCCATCTCATCCTCTGTCATCCCCTTCTCCTCCTGCCCCCAATCCCTCCCAGCATCAGAGTCTTTTCCAATGAGTCAACTCTTCGCATGAGGTGGCCAAAGTATTGGAGTTTCAGCTTTAGCATCATTCCTTCCAAAGGAAGGACACCCAGGACTAATCTCCTTCAGAATGGACTGGTTGGATCTCCTTGCAGTCCAAGGGACTCTCAAGAATCTTCTCCAACACCACAGTTCAAAAGCATCAATTCTTCAGCGCTCAGCTTTCTTCACAGTCCAACTCTCACATCCCTACATGACCACTGGAAAAACCATAGCCTTGACTAGATGGACCTTTGTTGGCAAAGGAATGTCTCTGCTTTTTAATATGCTATCTAGGGTGGTCATAACTTTCCTTCCAAGGAGTGAGCATCTTTTAATTTCATGGCTGCAGTCACCATCTGCAGTGATTTTGGAGCCCAAAAAATAAAGTTTGACACTGCTTCCACTGTTTCTCCATCTATCTGCCATGAAGTGATGGGACCAGATGCCATGGTCTTAGTTTTCTGAATGTTGAGTTTTAAGCCAACTTTTTCACTCTCTTCTTTCACTTTTTAGTTCCTCTTCACTTTCTGGCATAAGAGTGGTGTCATCTGCTTATCTGCGGTTATTGATATTTCTCCCAGCAATCTTCCAGCTTGTGCTTCTTCCAGCCCAGCATTTCTCATGATGCATAGAAGTTAAATAAGCAGGGTGACAATATACAGCCTTGATGTACTCCTTTTCCTATTCGGAACCCGTCTGTTGTTCCATGTCCAGTTCTAACTGTTGCTTCCTGACCTGCAAACAGGTTTCTCAAGAGGCAGGTCAGGTGGTCTGGTATTCCCATCTCTTTCAGAATTTTCCACAGTTTATTGTGATCCACACAGTCAAAGGCTTTGGCATAGTCAATAAAGTCAATAAATGTCTTTAGATCAAGAATGTTTAGGGTCAAAGTGCATTCAGTATTCTAGTAAAATGATTCTGTTATAGGTAGATTTTACGGAATCACTCAAAAGACCCCATTAAACAAAATCTTTAAGGCCATTTGGACGAAGCAAAACCATCCAATCAGTGTACCATTCTTGGCTTTGTTCCTTTTAGTAACAGAAATATCATTGATAAGGTATTAAACCAGGTGCAGATATTCTTGGTGTACATTGTGTATGTGTGCTGGGGGAGGGTTGAGTCCTAAACCTGGAGATGGAGTAGGGTGTATGAATTGTTCCCACAAGGTCTAAAAATTGGATAGCCTAAATTTACAAAAAAGGTTGGTATTACATGAACATGGGTAAAGTTTTGAAGTCTGAACGGATGGGGTACTTTGTTGATTTTCCCTTGACACTTTGGGATAAGTTATTCTCTGCTCCTCTAGTATTGAGTCCCATCAGTTCATTTTAGTCACTCAGTCGTGTCCAACTCTTTGAGACTCCATGGACTGCAGCCTCCCTGTCCATCACCAGCTCCTGGAGTTCACTCAAACTCATGTTCATTGAGTCGTTGATACCATTCAATCATCTCATCCTCTGTTGTCCCCTTCTCTTGCCTTCAATCTTTCCCAGCACCAGGATCTTTTCAAATGAGTCAGTTCTTCCCATCAGGTGGCCAAAGTATTGGAGCTTCAGTTTCAGCATCAGTCCTTCCAATGAACACTCAGGACTGATCTCCTTTAGGATGGACTGGCTGGATCTCCTTGCAGTCCAAGGGACTCTCAAGAGTCTTCTCCAACACCACAGTTCAAAGCATCAATTTTTCAGTGCTCAGCTTTCTTTATAGTCCAACTCTCACATACATGCATGACTACTGGAAAAACCATAGCTTTGACTAGGCGGACCTTTGTTGACAAAGTAGTGTTTCTGCTTTTTAGTATGCTGTCTAGGTTTGTCATAGCTTTTCTTCCAAGGAGCAAGCGTCTTTTAATTTCATGGCTGCAGTCACCATCTGCAGTGATTTTGGAACCACTCCCCCTTCCTCCAAAAAAAAAAAAAAAAGTCTATCACTGTTTCCATTGTTTCCCACCTATTTGACATGAAGTGATGGGACCAGATGCCATAATCTTAGTTTTTTGAACATTGAGTTTTAAGCCAACTTTTCATTCTCCTCTTTCACTTTCATCAAGAGGCTCTTTAGTAATTATTCATTTTCTGCTGTAAGGGTGGTGTCATCTGCGTTTCTGAGATATTGATATTTCTCCTGGCAATCTTGATTCCAGTTTGTGCTTCATCCAGCCCAGCATTTTGCATGATGTACTCCTCATATAAGCTAAATAAGCAGGGTGACAATATACAGCCTTGACATACTCCTTCCCCAATTTGGAACCAGTCTGTTGTTCCATGTTTAACTGTTGCTTGTTGACCTGTATACACATTTCTCAGGAGGCAGGTAAGGTGGTCTGGTATTCCCATATATTGAAGAATTTTCCACAGTTTGTTGTGATCCACACAGTCTAAGGCTTTGATGTAGTCAACAAAGCAGAAGTAGATGTTTTTCTGAAACTTGGTTGCTTTTTTGGATGATCCAACGGATGTTGGCAATTTGATCTCTGGTTCCTCTGCCTTTTCTAAATCCAGATTGAACATCTGGAAGTTCTTGGTTCATGTACTGTTGAAGCCTGGCTTGGAGAATTTTGAGCATTACTTTGCTAGCATGTGAGATGAAAGTTATGACCAACCGAGATAGCATATTAAAAAGCAGAGACTCATGCTTTTTAATGCATCATTGACTCAATGGACATGAGTTTGGGTAGGCTCTGGTGTTGGTGTTGGAGAGGGAGGCCTGGCGTGCCTCTTGGTTCATGGGGTTGCAAAGAGTTGGACACAAGTGAGTGACTGAACTGAACTGAACTGAGTGCAATTGTGTAGTAGTTTGAACATTCTTTGGCACCGAGCTCCCTCAAAGCTCTGAAAACACTATGAACATGGGTCTGACTACATTTTATCACCATCATCTCATCATGTGTCCATTTCTCCTGTCTGCTTATTATGTTCCAAAGGACAGGAACCAATACTGAATGAAAAATGAATCCAATGACACGTGTCTTTATTAGAGACACAGAGAGGAGAAGGTGATGTGGAGATGGAGGCAGAGATTGCAGGGATGCACCCACAAGCCAAGGACACCAAGGACGGGTAGAAACCACCAGAAGCTAGGAGAGAGACACTGAACAGACTTCCTCGTTGATCCTGCAGAGGAAGCATGGCCCGCTGATACCTGGATTTCACACTTCTGGCCTTCAGAACTGTGAGAGAATAGATTTCTATGTGCAAAGCCACCAAAATTGTGTTAATTTCTTTACAACAACCCTAAAGACCTACTACATTAATTTCCCAGATCATTTCATCATGTACCCAATATAAAAATACTGAAATATTTTTCTTTTTTAAAAAAATGCTAAATCTTTGACATTTGGTCCATATTTTATCTTGTAATGGAAAAGTCACATTTCAAGTCTTCACAACAGCCTTGTGTGACTGATCGTAACTTTCATCTAGATAATTAAGTTCTTTGAGCTATGAGTGGGTACTCTGTGATGTACCAGACACTTTTTCCACTCTCCACTTTTCACTTTTTCCCATCCCAAAGAGTTCTGGAAAGATTTTTGATTTTAACCTTACCTTTCCTTCGGTGGGGAAAGATGGAAGGAGCACAGCGGTCAGAAACAGCACCACTGGGAGTAAAGCCATTGCTAGGAAGTAAGTCAAAGAGAACACAGATCTGCATCAAAGCATGTAGTACAGGGACCTCTGACTAAGATGGAGAAGGAATGTAACGATATTGGTTATTTCAACTCAGCTGTGATTCTCAAATTTGTAAGTAATATAACAAGAGAGAACTACCATACGGTGCCAGAGGAATCATAGTGGCACCACCCCGTCTCTGATAGAAACAATGAGCTAAAGAACTTGACAGTTGCCTTTGAATTATACCTGTACAGGCAAGGGACATACTGTCATTTTTCTGCCCAGTTCTATTGCTCTTGAACTCATCAGAAAGAAAATATGGGAAAAAAATGATTTCTTCGCAGATAATTATGATACTGCTTTGATTATTGAAGGCAGGAGGAGAAGGAGATGACAGAGGATAAGACGGTTGGATGGCATAACTGATTCAATGGATATGAGCAAGCTTCAGGAGATGGGGAAGGGCAGAAAAGCCTGGTGTGCTACAGTTCATGCAGTTGCAAGGAGTCAGACACCACTGAGCTACAGAACAATAGCAACAATTATTATTCAGTTCCATTTTGGGGAAGCTTATTCTCAGTGTATACCATCTTTTAGTTTCCTCTTCTCTATGAAAACTAGATATTTGTCCTTTTATTTACAAGCAACTCTAATCAAGATTTCAGGGTTGTGACTACACAGAAATAAATGTACAAATACTTCATTAGCAGTTATTTCTCCAACGGAAGCATTAGATATGATTTTTTTTTTCCTTATACTTGTCTATTTTTTAAAATTTCCCAGTATAGAAAAAATGCAAATAGAACAACTGTACTGAAAATCCAGGCTGTTCAAATCTGCTGAATTCATGATAAGGTAGAAAGGTGGTTTAGTATCTTGTATTAACTTTTAAAATCACACTTAGTACTGGGTTGCCCAGGTGTCAAAAAACTACATTTTATCACCATCATTTCATTATATGTCCATTTCTTCCTCAATGTGTCAAAAAATCCTTGGTCCTTTAGATGAAGCAACAAGAACTAAGTTTGGGAAGAACTCATATTTCCTCTCCACTATTAGTCATATAAACTGCTCACTTTGTAAATTAAGGAATGATACCTTGATTACCTCTCCTCCTATTAAATTGGTATTCCCAAATTCTTGGAGGGAAAGAAAATTCTAAATTATTTATCTGCAGTACTTGTGAAAGTCATTCAGTCATGTCCGACTCTTTGCGACCCCATGAACTATACAGTCCATGGAGTTCTCCAGGCCTGAATACTGGAGTGGGTAGCCTATTACTTTTCCAGGGGATCTTCCCGACCCAGGAATTGAACTGGTGTCTCCTACACTGCAGGTGGACTCTTTAACAGCTGAGCTACCAGGGAAGCCAGTACTTCTTAGGTCTTATTAATTTGTAAAGAGTAGACAATTGATACTTATTCCATGTATTGCCTTTCTTCTCAATGGTATGATCTTCAGAGGGAGGGGAATGAACATTTATGGATAGTTTATGGTAAAATGCACTGTCTAATTTCACTCTCATACCTTGGTGGATATGGCAGTATTTTACCAATGAAAAGATTGGGCTTAGGAGAGTTAATTGACCTATGCCAATGAAAAGTTCTAAAGTAATGTTAGAAATTAACCTTCATCCAATTATGATGTCCAAGTCAGTGCACATTGAAAGGAAAATATAGTTTCAACTGGGAAAAATCAATCATTTTGCAGTCTAATGGAGATACTTTATTTTAACAATCCCTATCTTAATATATAAACATATATGTTCATAATAAAAATCACTAACATGGAAGGGTATATAATATATACAAATTGTCATATTTTACATTTTTCTAGGGAATATAGTCTTAGTATAATTGTTTCAAAGTAAAAAATAGAAACTTGTATATTCAAAAGTTGGAAACTTTTGGGAAAATTTTCCCCCCAAAATGGAAACTTATATTATGTATTTCAAAATCAGATGTAAAAAATTCACTTGTTTCAACTTGACATAGTAAGAGTAGAATTGACCCAAAATCATTCTTTCAATAAACACTTATCCATTAAGCTTGAAAATCAAGGATACATTTATTAAACATATAATTTTACCTCTGGCAAAATAAAAAAGATTGACAAAATATTCACATTTAAATAAATGAGTTATGTCTTACTGTTGGTTTTCAGAGCAGGACGAAGAGTCTGCTTTGTCTGTAGGAATAAAAGGGTGCAGAGGATATTAGAGCACAATATATATTACATCTATCTCTGTTTTAGAACATTCTGGTTTGCAAGTAAATCTAAATCAATACATTTCCAAAATAGAATTTTTTTTTATGCCAATGGCTTCCAATTTCATTGACAGTTATCCGATGTTGTTTTTGACAATATTTAGCTTTCACTTAGCTTTTAACATGAGTAAGTAAAGAACAGGGCTTCCCAGGTGGCTCAGTGGTAGAGAATCTGCCTGCCAATGCAGAAATGCAGGAGACACAGGTTCAATCCCTGGGTAGGGACGATCTCATGAAGGAGGAAATGGCAATCCACTCTAGCATTCTTGCCTGAAGAATCCCATGGACAGAGCAGCCTGACAAGCTACAGTCTATAGGATCCAAAGAATCAGATATGACTGAGCAACTGAGCATGCATACAAGTAAAGCATATTCTCACTCTTCTTAAGTGAGTAAGTAAGTGAAGTCACTCAGTTGTGTCCGACTCTGCGATCCAATGGACTGTAGTCTACCAGGCTTCTCTGTCCATGGGATTCTCTCGTCAAGAATACTAGAGTGGGTTGCCATTTCCTTCTCCAGGGGATCTTCCCAACCCAGAGATCGAACCTGGGTCTCCTGCATTGCAGGCAGACGCTTTAACCTCTGAGCCACCAGGAAAGCCCCTATGCATACTAAAATCTCAGTTCAGTTCAGTTGCTCAGTCATGTCTGACTCTTTGTGACCTCATGTACTGCACCACTTCAGGCTTCCCTGTCCATTACCAACTTCCGGAGTTTACCCAAACTCATGTCCATTGAGTTGGTAATGGCGTCTAACCATCACATCCTCTGTCATCCTCTTCTCCTCCTGCCTTCAATCTTTCCCAGCATCAGAGTCTTTTCCAACGAGTCAGCTCTTTGCATCAGGTGGCCAAAGTACTGGAGTTTCAGCTTCAACATCAGTCTTTCCAGTGAACACCCAGGACTGATCCCCTTTAGAATGGACTGGTTGGATCTCCTTGCAGTCCAAGGGACTCTCAAGAGTCTTCTCCAACACCACAGTTCAAAAGCATCAATACTTTGGCACTCAGCTTCCTTCACAGTTCAACTCTCACATCCATACATGACCACTGGAAAAATCACAGCCTTTAATATACTGTTTAGGTTGGTCATAACTTTCCTTCCAAGGAGTAAGCATCTTTTAATTTCATGGCTGCAATCACCATCTGCAGTGATTTTGGAGCCCCCCCAAAAAAGTCAGCCACTGTTTCCCCATCTATTTGCCATGAAGTGATGGGACCAGATGCCATGATCTTCGTTTTCTGAATGTTGAGCTTTAAACCAACATTTTCCCTCTCCTCTTTCACTTTCATCAAGAGGCTCTTTATTTAGCTCCTCTTCACTTTCTGCCATAAGGGTGGTGTCTCTGCATATCTGAAATTATTGATATTTCTCTCAGCAATCTTGATTCCAACCTGTGCTTCTTCCAGCCTTGTGTTTCTCATGATGTACACTCTGCATAGAAGTTAAATAAGCAGGGTAACAATATACAGCCTTGATGTACTCCTTTTCCTATTTGGAACCTGTCTGTTGTTCCATGTCCAGTTCTAACTGTTGCTTCCTGACCTGCATATAGGTTTCTCAAGAGGCAGGTCAAGTGGTCTGGTATTCCCATCTCTTGAACAATTTCCCACAGTTTATTGTGATCCACACAGTTAAAGGCTTTGGCATAGTCAATAAAGCAGAAATAGATGTTTTTCTGGAACTCTCTTGCTTTTTTCATGATCCAGCAGATGTTGGCCATTTGGTCTCTGGTTCCTCTGCCTTTTCTAAAACCAGCTTGAACATCAGGGAGTTCACGGTTCACGTATTGCTGAAGCCTGGCTTGGGGAATTTTGAGCATTACTTTACTAGCATGTGAGATGAGTGCAATTGTGTGGTAGTTGGAGCATTCTCTGGCATTTCCTTTCTTTGGGATTGGAATGAAAACTGACCTTTTCCAGTCCTGTGGCCACTGCCGAGTTTTCCAAATTTGCTGACATACTGAGTGCAGCACTTTCACAGCATCATCTTTCAGGATTTGAAATAGCTCAGCTGGAATTCCATCACCTCCACTAGCTTTGTTCATAGTGATACTTCCTAATGCCCCACTTGACTTCACATTCCAGGATGTCTGGCTCTAGGTGAGTGATCACAGCAGCGTCATTATCTGGGTCGTGAAGATCTTTTTTGTATAGCTCTTCTGTGTATTCTTGCCACCTCTTAATATTATCTTCTTCTTCTGTTTGGTTCATACCATTTCTGTCCTTTATTGAGCCCATGTTTGCATGAAATGTTCCCTTGATATCTCTAATTTTCTTGATGAGATCTCTAGTCTTTCTTATTCTATTTTTTCCCTCTATTTCTTTGCCTTGATTGCTGAGGAAGACTTTCTTATCTCTCCTTGCGTTCTTCGGAACTCTGCATTCAAATGGGAATATCTTTCCTTTTCTCCTTTGCTTTTCGCTTCTCTTCTTTTCACAGCTCTTTGTAAGGCCTCCTCAGACAGCCATTTTGCTTTTTTGTATTTCTTTTTCTTGGGGATAGATGCTGTCTTTTGGCTGAGTATTTCTGTAATAAGCACTGAAGACTAGTTAATCCCTGTGGCAGTAACCCAGATCTTACCTTATAGCTGAACATCCATGGCTCAGCTTTCCATGACTTTTACCTCCCGGTTACCAACTTTCTATACTTTATGGATAGTCTTTGGAAAGCATCAGTTCTGGGAAATCTTTTCTGAGCTTTAGTTTTCTTTTTTATAAACTGTGGATTATCATATCATAGGTTTGTTTTGGACACTTATTGGTATAATATACACAAAACATCTAATACAATGCCTGGTATAGAATACTCAATAAATGGAAATGATTAAAATTTTTATTATTATCCTTTGCAATAAGTAGTAATCTGTTGAGATCATACTCTCTCTCAGAAATGCATGCTGTTTGAATTGCTGGTTTTAGAAGTGTTTATAAAACCTGCATTTACTTCCAGGTGTCTGAGGAAAAAATCATTATAATCTAATCATATATTCTTACATTCAAGGCCCAGCGCCACTGGAGACTTTCTGGCTAACTGCAGGAAAATGATCTAACATCTGGGATGTTGTATCCTCATCACTCATTGAAAGACATACACATGAGCCTGATGATTTTGTATAGCTTAATCATGTTATAAGTTTGTATTAGGTAACCCATAATTCCATAATTCAATAGACAAAAGATGCCACATACTCTTCTTGGCCTCTTTCCTCTCCCCACTCCCTTACTCACCCAGCCTATAATCATTTTTGTTGCATCAGTGAAAGCAATGACACTTTTTGTGAGAGTATATTTAAAGAAAAGTTGCTGTTTTATTCCTTTAAACCTACATTCATGGATCCCATTATTTTCCTTCAATACTTACAAATGGAAAAGTACTGTTCCCTTTCTATGTTTTAAGACCAGGGTGACATGGTTCTTCTACAGTGTTTGCAGGAAGAGCATGGTGTATGGTTTCATAATCCTAGAGCAAGGGAAAAGAGAACATTTAAAATAAAGACACAAAGAAGAGGTGTGTGTGTCTGAAAGTGTTAGTTGCTCAGCTGTGTGTGACTCTTTGTTACCCCATGGACTATAGCCCACCAGGCTCCTTTGTCCATGGAATTCTCCAAGAAAGAATATTGAATGGGTAGCCAGTCCCTTCTTCATGGGATCCTCTGGACCCAGAGATCAAAACTGAGTCTCCTGCATTGCAGGCAGATTCTTTACCATCTGAGCCACCAGGGAAGCCGGAAGAAGAGATAGGTAGTATGAACAATCTCTGTCACAAACTTAAAATTTGACTCAATTATTTAGTTGATATTTTCTCTCATAATTTACTGCATTTATTGGAGCTTACCCAGTAAGACCATAATCTCCTTCTGAGATCAGATTGTGTTTTGATGTCCTGGTATTTCCTTTACATATTAACAAAGATGTGGCCTTCTTAAAAAAGGCTCAGTTAACTGTTGGTTGACTAATTTTCTTGGAATATCACAGTATACTGTGATACTTTGAAGGCTTCAAAATACAAATATAACATGTAAAATATATTTTGAAGACTCCCAACTCCTTATTTATACCTCCAACCCATACACTCTCTAGAAAGTAATTTCTATATATAGTTGAGCATGTATTGAGTGGATCTAGGGGGAGGGTCCCATCTTTATTTATTCATATCTTTTCCTGAAAGCCAGCAGATTACATAAAATCTAGAAGAATCCACAGCCATAATTCTAATTGTTTATCATAAACAGTTTCTAATAACTGTTCATTCAAAACATAAATAAAAAACCAAAGCTCTTAGTTTGATCTCATGAAAAGCCAGAGTTAGAAATGACTTCAGCCTTCTGCTATGTTTCAGAGTGTTTCACATACAGTGAACAATTTATTTTTCAGATAGGTAAAGAGTTTCAGTAGGACACCCTGGAGAGATGTCGAATCTTTGGTGCCTAGGCGTGTGCTATTAAGTCGTTTCAGTCTTGTCCGGCTCCTTGCGACCCTATGGATAGCCCAGTTAGGTTCCTCTGCTAGGCGCCAAGCAACAAAACTGACCTCTTTCATCTGTTTGAACTGAAACAGCTCATGTACCACCCTGAGAAGAGGCGTGGAGGATAAGAAGACCCCTCACCCCTTCGAACTCATCCCACTTCCCAGCCCTGGGCATTTCCATTTTTCCAGTCCACTCTAATTCTCACCCTGGTTGGAGAGCCGAGATCTGTTGCAGAGCGGCAGCCAGACACCCGCTGGCTCGCCCCTCTTGCTGCCGCTGTTAAATACCGCACCAGCCACGTGGGGGCGACGTCACCAGGCTTTATGACCTCAGCGCAGTCACAGGCCAATTGAATTACTCGCTCAACTCCGTGGACTCCTTCCAGGGACGCACCGTGAAAACCTTACACACTTACCATCATTACCATCACTCGATGAGGAAAAATAAATGTCTGCTCGCACACTTAGACAGAACAGTAGGAGGGGGAGGATGGAGATATGAGGATTCAAAATGCCCAGAAGGTGGCTGAGAAAGGAGGTACTGCTTTCCAAACAGGATCTCCTGAAGTAACAGAATCTAGTTGGAGAAGGCAACGGCACCCCACTCTAGTACTCTTGCTGGTAAAATCCCATGATGGAGGAGCCTGCTGGGCTGCAGTCCATGGGATCGCGGAGTCAGACATGACTGAGCGACTTCACTTTCACTTTTCACTTTCATGCACTGGAAAAGGAAATGGCAACCCACTCCAGTGTTCTTGCCTGGAGAATCCCAGGGAGGGGAGCCTTGTGGGCTGCCGTCTATGGGGTCGCACAGAGTCGGACACGACTAAAGCGACTTAGCAGCAGCAGCAGCAGGTCGCAAAGAGTCGGACTAAGCGACTAAACTGAACTAAACTGAAAGGGCTGATTGGAAAAGTCCATAGATACTTGAGTTTGCTGCCCAATACCAGTGTACTGCCAACATGCACTCAGATAAAATTGGCGTTTTGATGGTTTGCTCATAAACATGTCGTGGTCTCACTCCTCTTTTTCCCTTCCACAAAAATTTGGGATCTAGAAATTCAAGTCTTGGAAAAATGTCCAGAAGTCCTGATCCAAGGCTGCAGGCTTCAAGATCAGCAGTCACTGGTTGAAGACATGCCTATCCTCACTGAGGGCAGATGAGTAATAGATGATTTACTTCTATGCTTAGTTTTCAAGATTTAAAGGAATGAATTAACTCCTTATCTTCAGTTTAGTTCAGTTGCTCAGTCGTGTCTGACTCTTTGGAACCCCATGGACTGCAGCCCGGCAGGCCTCCCTGTCCATCACCAACTCCCGGAGTTTACTCAGACTCATATCCATTGAGTCGGTGATGCCATCCAACCATCTCATCCTCTGTTGTCCCCTTCTCCCACCTTCAATCTTTCCCAGCATCAGGATCTTTTCAAATGAGTCAGTTCTTCACACCAGGTACCCAAAGTATTGAAGTTTCAACTTCAGCATCAGTTCTTCCAATGAATAGCCAGGACTGATTTCCTTTAGGATAGACTGGTTGGATCTCCTTGCAGTCCAAGGGACTCTCAAGAGTCTTGTCCAAAGACCCAGTTCAAAAGCATCAATTCTTCTGCACTCAGCTTTCTTTATGGTCCAACTCTCACATCCATACATGACTACTGGAAAAACCATAGCTTTGACTAGAAGGTTAAGATCCATCACACGGTAGCTCTCTGTAGTCCATACAAAGAGGCTTGACATTTCCCATTCCGACCCTTAGACTCCTGTAGGAACAACTATAACTATGACTGCCACGTGTCCTGATGCTGAGAGCTTTTTTTCCTCAGCAATGTAAAAATTCCAAGTGGCCAATACAAATAGGAAAAGGAGTACGTCAAGGCTGTATATTGTCACCCTGCTTATTTAACTTATATGCAGAGTACATCATGAGAAATGCTGGACTGGAAGAAACACAAGCTGGAATCAAGATTGCTGGGAGAAATATCAATAATCTCAGATATGCAGATGACACCACCCTTATGGCAGAAAGTGAGGAGGAGCTAAAAAGCCTCTTGTTGAAAGTGAAAGAGGAGAGTGGAAAAGTTGGCTTGAAGCTCAACATTCAGAAAACGAAGATCATGGCATCTGGCCCCATCACTTCATGGGAAATAGATGGGGAAACAGTAGAAACAGTGTCAGACTTTGTTTTTTTGGGCTCCAAAATCACTGCAGATGGTGACTGCAGCCATGAAATTAAAAGGCGCTTACTCCTTGGAAGAAAAGTTATGACCAACCTAGATAGTATATTCAAAAGCAGAGACATTACTTTGCCGACTAAGGTCCGTCTAGTCAAGGCTATGGTTTTTCCTGTGGTCATGTATGGATGTGAGAGTTGGACTGTGAAGAAGGCTGAGCGCCGAAGAATTGATGCTTTTGAACTGTGGTGTTGGAGAAGACTCTTGAGAGTCCCTTGGACTGCAAGGAGATCCAACCAGTCCATTCTGAAGGAGATCAACCCTGGGATTTCTTTGGAAGGAATGATGCTAAAACTGAAGCTCCAGTACTTTGGGCACCTTATGCGAAGAGTTGACTCATTGGAAAAGACCCTGATGCTGGGAGGGATTGGGGGCAGGATGAAGATCATGGCATCTGGCCCCATCACTTCATGGGAAATAGATGGGGAAACAGTAGAAACAGTGTCAGACTTTGTTTTTTTGGGCTCCAAAATCACTGCAGATGGTGACTGCAGCCATGAAATTAAAAGGCGCTTACTCCTTGGAAGAAAAGTTATGACCAACCTAGATAGTATATTCAAAAGCAGAGACATTACTTTGCCGACTAAGGTCCGTCTAGTCAAGGCTATGGTTTTTCCTGTGGTCATGTATGGATGTGAGAGTTGGACTGTGAAGAAGGCTGAGCGCCGAAGAATTGATGCTTTTGAACTGTGGTGTTGGAGAAGACTCTTGAGAGTCCCTTGGACTGCAAGGAGATCCAGCCAGTCCATTCTGAAGGAGATCAACCCTGGGATTTCTTTGGAAGGAATGATGCTAAAACTGAAGCTCCAGTACTTTGGGCACCTTATGCGAAGAGTTGACTCATTGGAAAAGACCCTGATGCTGGGAGGGATTGGGGGCAGGAGGAGAAAGGGACGACCGAGGATGAGGTGGCTGGATGGCATCACAGACTCAATGGACGTGAGTCTGAGTGAACTCCGGGAGTTGGTGATGGACAGGGAGGCCTGGCGTACTGCGATTCATGGGGTCGCAAAGAGTCGGACACGACTGCGCGACTGAACTGAACTGTGCTGAGTCTCTTCAGTCATGTCTGACTCTGTGCATCCCTATGGACTGCAGCCTGCCAGGCTCCTCTGTCCGTGGGATTCTCCAGATGAGAATCCTGGAGTGGGTTGCCATGCCCTCCTCCAGGTATCTTCCCAACCCAGGAATTGAACCCACATCTCTTCTATCTCCTGCATTGGCAGGCAGTCTCTTTAACACTAGTACCACCCAGGAACCCATTTTCATTTGTATCTTGCTTTAATTACTAATTCAACATTTCAAATACTTGTAGCCACAAAATAGCTGCTCAACTTTTAATAAATAGAATTGCTTAGAACTTTGATTCTTTTAAAAAATATTGTATTTATTGATTTACTTTTGGCTGCACTGGGTCTTCCTTGCTGCTTATAGCTTTCTCTAATTTCAGGGAAGGAGGACTACTCTTCATTGGGGTGCATGAACTCCTAATGCTGAACTTCTCTTGTTGCGGAGCACAGACTCTAGGTCCGTGAGTTTCAGTAGTTGTGGTGCAGGGGCCTAGCTGCCCTGTGGCATGTGAAATCTTCCTGGACCAGGGGTGGAACCCATGTCCCCTGCGCTAGAAGGCAGATTCTTAACCACTGGATCACCAGGGAAGTCCTGGTTCTTTTTTTAGTGCAAAGCAACACAATGTTATCTAGTGATAATCTATAATTACTGTGAATAGCCTGTTTTTCATTCTTAGAGACATCATACCTGTAATTATTATTTGTTCCCATAGATGATGTCAGAATGAGAGCAGCTTGAGTGTTGCATTGATAGATACCGTCAGTAAGCATGTATTGAGACATGATGTCTCTCTTGGTTATTGCTGTATTTCCAAAGCTTAACACACAGGATCAGTTACCTAGGTGGTAGTGTAAATATTTGCAGAGTGAATAAATATTGACCTAGATGCTTAGGGAGTGCAGAGAGAAGGACACATCATGATCTTTTTTCTGAGACTTAAAGTATTGAGTGAAAGATATACATACCAGGTGGTATAGTTTGGTGTCAAGTGATTGGAACAAAAAATATATATTGTAGTCGGGAGTTCTGTGCCTTGAGATTATCTGGGTAAAAGATAGATGATGGAAGTGACATCTGAGCTGCTTTGAAAAATATGTATCACTTGATCAGAAAGAAGAAAAGTTTGTAACACTTGGTTGGAAGAACAGAAATTTAAATATGCATCAAAAGGCATATTTATCAGAATGATAGGCTGTTGAAAATACTGGGGGAAGTGAAAGTCGCTCAAGTCGTGTAAGACTCTTTGTGACCTCATGGCCTATACAGTCCATGGAATTCTCCAGGCCAGAATACTGGAGTGGATAGCCTTTCTCTTCTCCAGGGGATCTTCCCAACCCAGGGATTGAACCCAGGTCTCCCACATGGCAGGTGGATTCTTTATTAGCAGAGCCACAAGGGATGCCCAAGAATACTGGAGTGGGTAATCTATCCCTCCTCCAGGGATCTTCCCGCCCCAGGAATCAAACCAGGGTCTCCTGACTGCAGGCAGATTCTTTACCAGCTGAGCCATCAGGGAAGCCCTATGTTGGGGGAACTGTATAGAAGTCTAAGTAGAGTAGCTTCTTTTGCATAACACAGGAAAGCTGATGTTTAAAGATGGGGGAAATTATATGATTGAATATTACTTTGTGAAAGCTACCTGATATCACTGTGCCAAGTGATTTACAGAGCTGAGAAATTGGTGACAGGGAACATAGGAGCGTGGTGACAATTTCTCTTTTTAGAGTAGTAGAAATAGAACAAAAGGTTGGGATGTGAGATGATAAAGCAGTGTTGATGATTAATTTGGTATAAGGGCAAATCCAGAATCAGTTCAGTTCAGTTCAGTCGCTCAGTCATGTCCGACTCTTAGCGACCCCATGAATCACAGCACGCCAGGCCTCCCTGTCCATCACCATCTCCCGGAGTTCACTCAGACTCACTTCCATCGAGTCTGTGATGCCATCCAGCCATCTCATCCTCGGTCGTCCCCTTCTACTCCTGCCCCTAATCCCTCCCAACATCAGAGTTTTTCCAATGAGTCAACTCTTCACATGAGGTGACCAGAGTACTGGAGCTTCAGCTTTAGCATCATTCCTTCCAAAGACATCCCAGGGTTGATCTCCTTCAGAATGGACTGGTTGGATCTCCTTGCAGTCCAAGGGACTCTCAAGAGTCTTCTCCAACACCACAGTTCAAAAGCATCAATTCTTCGGTGCTCAGCCTTCTTCACAGTCCAACTCTCACATCCATACATGACCACAGGAAAAATTATAGCCTCGACTAGATGGATGTTAGTCGGCAAAGTAATTCTCTGCTTTTGATTATACTATCTAGGTTGGTCATAAGAGCTTTCCAATGTTAAGTCTCTACTTGTTTGAGAGCAGATAGAAAACACATCTCTGTTACTGAGACAGTACAAATCACTTCTAAACATTCCTTTGAAACCATAAGTTAGCAGCTTTTGAAGGAACAGTGGTAAAGTGCCTGAGAGTTGGGAGGATTCAGTTCTTGCATGGATTCTGATGAGAAATCTACTGCAATTCTTATTCTGTTCCTCCCCATGTAAGATGCTCTCCCTCTCATTATCATGTGACCTTGCTAAACTCCTTTATTAATTCTTTCTAATATATTCCTGTGGATCTTTACAAAAAAGATTAATGGGCAAAGAAAATCAGTTTCTACTTTTCTAATCCACATGCCCGGAGAAGGCAATGGCACCCCACTCCAGTACTCTTGTCTGGAAGATCCCATGGACAGAGGAGCCTGGGGGGCTGCAGTCCATGGGGTCGCTAAGAGTCAGACACGACCGAGCAACTTCACTTTCTCTTTTCACTTTCATGCATTGGAGAAGGAAATGGCAATCCACTCCAGTGTTCTTGCCTGGAGAATCCCAGGGACAGGGGAGCCTGGTGGGCTGCCGTCTATGGGGTCGTACAGAGTTGGACATGACTGAAGCGACTTTAGCAGCAGCAGCAGCAATCCACATGCCTTTCATTTCTTCCCTTTACCTTATTACATTAGCTGTAAACGTAAAATGTGGACAGAGTGGGGCAAGCTGATATCCTTGCTCTATTCTTGACAGTAGATCTCAGATCAAAAAGCACTATAACGATGTTTTCACCCATAAAATGATATAGTGAGAAAGCATTCATTACTCGGTATAAAGTTAGAGGACTTTGTAAAGTGTTCCTCTTTAAAGTGAGGAAGTTACCTTCTTATTGTTGGTTTTCTAAAAATTGTTTTCATTAAAGCTTGCTGAATTTTGTCAAGTGTATTTGGGGCATCCTTTGTGATGATCGTACGATGTATTTATTTTCTTAATATGGTATTGCACATTAATTGACTTTTAAAGGTTGAAACATTTTATTCCTGGGGTAACCTCATTTTCTCATGGTGAATAATCTTATATGTTACACTTATATTCATGAAGAAAAATAGACTGCAGTTTTCTTTTCTTGTGATGTCTTTGTCTGGCTTTGGCATAGGGTGATAATAACCCGAGTGGGAATAGTTCTCTTGGGGTTTCTGTCATGATTTACATAAACCTATCTTGAAATTGTACAATACACATGGTAGACACACATGGAGGTATAATATACATCTATAATCTAGTGTAATTTAACTTAATCTCATTTAGTCAATAATCTCTTAACTCATTTCTTGCTTCTACTCTGGTCCTCTTACAACATGCATTTCATCATCTCATTGTCTTCTTCAGTATACTCTCATAGCCTGCCATCTTATCATAATATATCAATTGCTTACTTGCCCCAGAAGGCACCCTTTGACTAAGTTTCTATCTCTGACCCCCTTTTTATTTAATTTTGGCCACCCTGTGCAACATGTGCGATCTTAGTCCCCTGACCAGGGATCAAACCCATGTCCCTTGCAGTGGAACTGTAGAGTCTTAATTACTGGCCTGCCAGTAAGTCCTCTGACCTCCTTTTAAAAATAATCTTTACCTTGCTCATTCTGCTCTAGCTATTCTAGGCTCCTTGTCTTTTCTCAAATATGCCAAGTTTTTTTCCTTGGTCAACACCTTTGTACTTCCCATTCTCCTTGCTTCAAAGTTTTCTCAATCAAATCATTTTATTGGTGGTTCTCTCATTTCTATTATTTTTTCAGCCCAGTGCTATTATCTCAGAGAGGACTTACCTGACTATCCTATTTAAATAAACATTTTCCCCTAGAGCCAATCTTCATGATACTCTATTCTCTTGCCCATTTTAGTTCATTGTACTTATCACTTCCAACATTATATTAAGTATTTATTGCAAAATAGTTTTCTTCCCCTCTCCCCTATTTGAATGTGAGATCCATGAAGTTTGCAACTTAATCTGTTTTGTTTATTACTTTGTTTCAAACTACCTTATTAAATACCTGAGCCATAACTGTTTCAACAAATATTTGTTGAACACAGGAATTAATTACGACACATTCTGGTGATTACTATGAAAAATGCAGGGACTTGTATGAGAAAATGAGGGGCATTCTTCAGATTATTTACACCAAGGAATCTCTTGGTGAAATGACATTTCATAGGAAAGAGCTGTTCTGGCAAATAATCAAGTGGTGATTTCCAGACAAAGCTAATAGCATATAAAATGCCTTAAGGTCAGAAAGATCTTGAGATGCTTAAGAGAATTTAATGAGACCATTGTACTTGGAGCATAAGAAATAAGGTGGAGAACGGAATGAATTAACAATTAGAAAGCAAGTATAAAGAAGATTGTTCAGCTTCTTACAGATCAGTTTGAGAGTATGAATATTTTCCTAAGTATTTGAGACGTCTATAAAAAGGTTTTGAAAGTTGATTAATCTGGAAGTCTGTTACTTTAGAGATAAAGAAATGTGCTGCCAAGCAGGGGGGCTGCCTTAGTGACCCTGAGGTCTCCCTGTTGCTCCTTGGCTTTATGGCCATGCCTATCCTTGAAATAATAAGTGAAGCTTGACAATGGAAAAACCAATGAGTCTGATTTGACATTCCAATCATCTGCAGTATCTGAAAGGCCCATTGAGGGGGAAAATCATTTAGCAATGGAACAGAGGAATTGAAACCTGATGGTTAGTGGTGGGAGCAAGGGGCGATGGGAGTGGGGTGGTGGGGTGGAGGAAGTCCAAGAAAGAAAAACCAGATTGTCTGGAGGAAAAGTATGAAGTGTCATGGAACCAAGGAATAAAGAATTTTGTAATGCGCCTTTTATTAGGGCTCAGATAGCAAAGAATCTGCCTGCAATATAGGAGATTCATGTTCAGTCTCTGGGTCGGGAAGATCCCCTGGAGAAGGGAATGGCTACCCACTCCAGTATTCTTGTCTGGAGAATCCCACGGACAGAGGAGCTTGGCAGGCTACAGTCCATGGGGTCGCAAAGAGTTTGACATGACTGAGTAACTAAAGTTTTTATTTTGGAGTATTTTTAGGTTTACAGAAATTTAGCTAATATAGTACAGAGAATTCCCATACACTCTCTACCCAGTTACAGTTTCCCCTAATATTAACATTTTACATCTCTCTGGTACATTGATCAAGACTAAGAAATCAACACGTTGTTAAAAATACCCTGGATCTTTTTCAGATTTCATCAATTTTCCATTAATGTCCTCCTTCTGTTCTAGGATCTGATACAAGGTACCACATTGTATTTAGTTGTTCTGTCTCCTTATTCTCCTCTGGTCTGTAATGTTTTCTCAGAATTTCCTTATTGCTCATGATTTTGACAGCTTTGAGGAGTCCTGATCAGGGTATTTTCTATTTAGGTTTGCTTGATGTTTTATTGCACAATAAGACTGGGGTTGCAAAGAGCACTACAAAAGTGATATCTCTTCTAATTATATCATATACGGTGGTATGTGAATCCACATGGCTCATTACTGAGGCAGTAATGATGTAGAATTTTGATCACTTAGTTAAGACGTTATTTGCCAGATTTCTCCACTGTTCATACCTTCCGCTTTGGAAGCGAGTCCTTAAGTTCAGCACAGACTCAATAGTGAGTAGACAAAGTTCTACCTCCTGAAGGAAGAGGTATATTAAAAATATATTATTTTGAATTTTTCTTTAAGGAAGATTTGTCTAAAAGAGAGACTTTAAAAGGAAGGCGTGGTCATATTCTACCATGCAGTTTACACAGATGAAGACCTAAAAGTCTTCACTGATTTTGGCAAAATGAAGATGGAGGCTACCTTAGGAAGAATGATTTGAATTTAATTGTAAAAATGGGAGACATCAGTGGGAAGAGGGTGGCTGGGAGAGGAAGAATTAAAGATAGTATATGTATCTTTGAAGATGTTTAGCTATAAAGTGGGACTGGGAACGAGGACTGTAGTTCAGGATTCATGAGACAATGATATTACATTCTGACCTTTTCATACATCTTGTTCTAGAAATATGATTCTCAATTTCTTTCTCTCCTTTTTTTGACTTAGCACATCCCCAGCATGGGGTTACCCTCAAGCCAAGGGCCTCAAGCCAGGTTTTGAGAGATGGAGGAGAAGCAGGAAGCCTTGACGCCTAGAAGAACGCCCCTAGACTGGCAGGCGAGCTGGTCTGGGCATTGCCTGTAGGAGCGAAAAGTGAGTTCTAAATCAGAGCTTCCTCTGTCCCATCTCCCAGGCCTTGGGCCTCCCGAGTTTTCTGATATAACTGTTTACCTCCTCCTCAAGCTTTTTTGAGGTATAATTGATGTACAATATTATATGTTTCAGGTGTACAACATAGTGATTTGCAATTTTTAAAGCTTATACTCCATTTATAGTTATTATAGAATATTGGCTCCATGCCCTGTGCCATACAAAATACCCTTGTAGCTTGTTTATTTTATACATGATTCTCAATTTCAGTTCAAATTTCTAGTGATCATATTTGTAAAAGAATACAACTTTCAGAATCTTCAACTTGATTCAATTCAATTAAATTTACATCATCCAATTTATATCAAAATCCAAAGTTGTTATCATAGATTAGGTTACACTAAATTTTTTTTTGTATGAAAAAAAATTATATAAAATAAAAAGCAGATCCAGGAGAAAAAGACTCATTACTACTTGAAATCAAATTTGTAGCTCACATGTCTGTGATTTCCTTGTTAGTAAATATCAAATCTGAGTAGACGATGCAGTCTTCCATCATGTAGCCCTGCTCGGTCAGTACTGGGAATTTAATAAATTTTGCCTTGACAGTTGCAGGAAGCCTTGCAATTGGTTTTCACAAAATCAGAGGCACAGGTCCACGTTTTCTTTAAAGATGCACAGTTAGAATAGGTATCTTCATACTCACAACTATTGGCTGGAATAAAAGCAAAGAAAGTAATCACTTCATTATCATTTTCTTCTACAGCAGCAACACAGACAGTAAATTCAATATGAGTAAGAAAGAGAAAATTGAGCAAACATGTTGGCATCATTACACTGTGATGAGCACTTCATAGCTTGAAGAACACATAAGGTCTCTTAGTTAAACTAATCAATTAGCTCATCATTTATTTTAAAATTTTAATCTTTTGAAATGTTTCTAAAATGAATTGGGCTCTTTTCCTTCCTCAGAAAAGAGAGTACGATGAATTTAAATGAATCTCTCTAGAACTGCACTGTCGGAAATGATCAGCACTAGACAGAAGATTGCTTACATTTAAACATTATTGAATTAAAATAAAATAAAATAAAATATAAATTTGGGTCCTCAGTGATACTAGTTACATTCCAAGTACTCAATAACCAATGTGGCCAAGGGCTACTTTAAGAGACAGTACAATTATTTAACATTTCCATGAATGCAAAAAGTTATATTGGACTCTGTCGCTGTACACTCTAATACTACTTGTCTTTCTTTCAGGAATAAGAAATCATTTTAAGAAGTTGTGGGTGCAAAATTGCAAAAACAAAAGGAAATTACACCACGATTGTTGGGTATTTCCATTCAGATGTCCCTCAGTGGCCACAGACTCAACACATCTCAAGCCAAGTACATTATCCTACGTACAAACTTGGCAGTTTTATAGTATTGCTTCCCAACTCTCCCCTCCTTTCACCCAGACTCAGAGACGTGGCGTAATTTAATCCAGGCACTAGGAATTAACCCGAACTCATTCCCTCAGATGGTAAAGCATCTGCCTACAATGCGGGAGACCCGGGTTCGATCCCTGGGTTGGGAAGATCTCCTGGAGAAGGAAATAGCAACCCACTCCAGTATTCTTGCCTGGAGAATCCCACGGACAGAGGAGCATGGTAGGCTGCAGTCCATGGGATCGAAAAGAGTCGGACACGACTGAGCGAGCTTCACATTCCCTTCTATATTTCTAGTTTCTCTTTCTTCTTAAACTGAAGTATAGTTGATTAACAATGTTTTCCCCCTATTTTTCATCAGCATGCAACAAGCACAGGTAAGAAACACTGGCTCTTCCACCTTTTTCCTATTTCCCATCACTGTCCATTTCTCTTCATTCATTTTGCTCTCATGCAGTAAAGATATTTGCTTTTAAACCCATGTATTTCAACAGCCTCCAAGCTGGATTCCCATCCAATTGCTTCTGCATGCTATTGCCAGGAGCTCTTTGTAAAACACAATTCTGATTTCATCATTCTTCCATTTGAAATCTTTCAATTGGTTGATCATTGCTACCGGATAAATTCCAAGCTCCTCAACAAATAGTATTCAGCCCAGGTGTAATTATTTTCTTCTGTAGTTAATTTATACAAAGCTTTGATATCACTATTTTGAATTATGGCTGAGCAATTCTTCCAGAGAAAGTGCTGTAATTCAGTTAGGTGAATGCATTTAAAAGGTAGAAATCTCAGTTAATGGGTTAATTGCATTGTTAACAATAATTATAATAACATACGCCAACTAAACAAAAATACAAGTGCTGTACCTCTGTTAACAACAACACAGAATAAGACATTATATGACATTAATTTCGCTCCTTTTGCTAAGATATATTTGAAGTTTATGTGAGCTAATAACACTATAAGCAGATTTGATTGACATTTTAAAAGAATATAAAAGTTATTAGCAGACAAAAATACAAGTGTTCATTAAACTAAATTTGATGATTAAATTACCCTATGGGAAAAAATGAGGAATTTAGTATGAAGAACTCATTAACATATAAGGAATTATAATTTTCAATATGCCTTTCTGGGTTAAGTCATATTCTGTGGTATCACATCTTTATATTTGTACATATTTCTCTTTAAAAATTCCATCTTTGCTATAATGGCTTTAACTTTGATGAAAAGAAAGTTCATGTTCAGTTGCAATGATTAACTTCCACAGAAAGTTTTTCAGATATGCCAATATGTCACGGGTTCAACACAGCTACAAATATACATTGGTGGTAGATGTTTCTTTAGGTTATGTACAGTAACCGACTTCATTGCAAGGAAGAATTCTCAACAGTGTAAACATTTTGCTTAAAGGCGCTCTGTTGAATAATTTTAACTTTGCCTTTTGGAGGAAGACATTGCTTAAGTTGGTTCCATTCAGAATATTTTCTAACGCTTAGACATGTCAGCTCATTTATATTAACAAGTTAATGGTTTCAAACTTACTGCACAGTCCGTTGTCACAGTGATTGGGGCAGCTGCCACAAGGTGTCCCCTTTTGGTAAGGGACATGTTGTCTGCCAACAATATTACCACTGAAATTTGAAAGACAAAATGTCAAGCATTTTTTGTTTTTTAAGTTTAATTTATGCTCCAAGGGAAGCATCCATCATCATATGGGACTAAATATCTTTCAGTGTTTTAAATCGTCAAATGACTGAAAAACTAACATTCCCCAAGGGTACTCAGATCCCAATGCAAAGAAAGAATAATTCACATGTGCACTTACTTGACCCTAGTCTAACAGCCTGAGCCGAAATGGGCTAATAATAGGCTCTAAAATGTACAGAATGCATTTCAGTGTGGTAACAGTTTTTACCTGGTAGTAAACTTGATGGAATTGGTAAGGCTGTGCACCCCCGCATGCTGGCAAGAGGTAAACAGGTTCGATACAGGATGCAGGATGCTTGGGACTGATGCACGGGGATAATCCAGAGAGGGGGGGAGGTGGGGGTCGGGATTGGGAGTTCATGTACACTTGTGGCTGATTCATGTCAATGTATAGCAAAACGAATACAGTATTGTAAAGCAAAACAAACTAAAAAATAAAAATTAATTAAAAAAAAAAAAAGAGACAGGGAGAGATGGGTTGTGCCTCAATTTTTAAAAAAACTCTTCTAAACTTTTATCCCTCCTCCCCTCTACTGAAAAATTCTTTTTTAAAAGTCTGGTTTGTCCATTAGATAACAATGTTAAAATATTAGATTGCTGATGGCATTATGTATTGACAACAAACTTGAAAGTACATACTTACGCAGGACAGTATTGGCAAACGTAGAGGTACTTTAGACTTTGTTTGGGACAGTAGGCAACTCCACATCCAATAAGGAAAGATGAGTACCAGACAACCTGTGAGCACATAAGTGAAGATAGGAGAGTACAGTCGAGAAGAAAATATATTGAAAAAACTGTAGTGAGAAATATGAAACTGAAAAGAATGTTACTGATATATTGTATTTCTACATACCTTATAAATATATTAAGTTAAACTATTGAGTAGAAGTACTGATCTTTTATTTTTATTTTATTTTAGCCTCTCCATGCAGCTTACAGGATCTTTGTTGCTCCTCCAGGGATGGAAGGCAGGCCACCACAGTGTAAATGCTGAGTGCTAACTGCTGGACTGCCAGGAAATTCCCTAAAAATCTTTTAAAATACTACATTTCCATGTACATTCACTATTTAATCCATTTAGGCTGTAAGAAAAATACAGGGTATATTTCCCCATTCAAAGTGTGCAGGCTTTTGACAAATGACAGCTCACAGCTGAAATACCCACAACATAGTAAAACTACTCTTTACTCATTTGAGATTTTCCTTTCAGTTCAACATTGGAATCAGTCAAAATTTGGAGAAGCCTCTTTTTTAAAGTACTGATGTCAGAATGTTTTTATCTGTTCCCTTACCTGGGTGAAATGTCCAACTACTGCTTGGGGACTCTTCGGCCCTACTTCATAAACAAAATCATGGACTTCATCATACCAGTTTTGGACTGCATTAGACCATGTAGAAGGGTAACTTGACATAAAGAGATTCTCACCACAGTTCCTTGTACCTGAGAAGAAACAGATCATTCGTGGGGAAAGCCACAAAACATTCAAAGTCCCTGTCATTTGCAGCACTCATAGCTGTTAATCCGTGAGGGAGTTTCTCATCAGCTATAAGCTGGAAAGAAGTCAGATGTGCTTAACACCTTAAGAATGGCCTCAACGTGCACAATTTTGAGTACATCAAGTGTTTTTTTCTTTAGTATCTATTCTCTCTAGATTTGTTTACACTTTACATTTTCATGAGAGTATGTATTATATTAACGCATACTCTGCTTTGTATGCTAAAGGCAGAGACTAACTCAATTTCTCTCTGACTCTTGCCCACATTCATCAAAGATTGTTTTATACATAGGACCCTAAATAAATGTTTATGATTGCTATTCTGTATGAACTTTGAAAAAAAGCTAGCACTCAGCCTTTAATTAAAAACCCCAATATGAAGCAAACGGCACTAGAAGAGACAATATTTTCAAAGATTATGAGCCTCCCTTTAAGCAAATAAGAGCATCACAGGCCAAATTCTCAAAGAATAAGGAAAGAAGTGCCTTGTAGCACAACAGAAGTATTTCAAGATATTTTCAATATATATCTCAATATATTGTTCAAGTTGAATATTTCAAATTAGATGGCTTTAAATATAATGTCTACATGCTACTTTAAGGGAGTGCAAACTAAATTACTCTGGATAAATCCTTTAAGAAGGAAAGAAAGAAGCTAAGATTTTAACAGTAGATTGGGATCTTCAAGAAAATCTGTTCCATTCTTCTACTGAATATAGTCATCCCTCTTCCTGATTTCACTAAATTATAGTAAAAAAATACAAGTAACAATGACAGTTCTACATTTAAAACAGGTAAGTCATTTGCTTCTTTCAAATTGGGTTTGCCTAAATCTATGTCATTTTTGATAATTTCAGTAAATGTTTTATCCAATATTTAATAATAAGATATTTTATCTCATTGTTTCTGTGTTTCCTGATGCAGAAGTCATGTCTAACAGGTTATTTTTTAATCTGTATAGTAATGATTGTATGGCAAGCACCCAGAATATACAAAAGACTTGACATTCTGTCATCAAAATGATTGAATCAAACATATGTTATAAGTACAAATATAAATAGGTTTAAAAATAACAACTGATTTCTCTCTGACAGTTTTCTATTCTATAAAATAGAGGAAGAGATGACTCATGACTGCTTTACTTAGGGGATGGTTAAAAGGCACAAATACAATTTTGTGTGAGCCAGTTTTTGTAAAATATAAAACACACAATAAGCACAATGTGGTACTTCTGAGTTCTTTCTCCTGCAGAGAGTTTTTAAATTGAAAAAGGCAGCATTATAAGCAACATTTATTCACAAAGCTTTCTTAATGTAAGGTCAAAAATAGCCCTTATGGTCTTGCTTGTTCATGGACTCAACAAAAATATTAAATTACATACCTACTATTCTATCCTTTCTGTTACTGTGTTTGAAAAGGCACTTGTTTGCCCAATTTTGGGCATTTGTTGCTGCCTTGCTGTTCCATTGCTAAAACAAGAAGAGAAAAAAAAAAAGATGCATTCAATGGCTTAAATTACAAAGGGGGCTAAGTTTTATGATCAGAATAGTGGACTAGTTTATATGAGCACAAAATTTCTCTATGTGCATCTTCTGCTTATCATCATAGTCATGGATATCTTTTTCATGTGTCTTTTTCTCTCCCCAAATTGCACATCTGCCCTAGGAACCAAAAAATCTAAGAGAGTTAATGGTCTATTTTTGATGGCACAGTAGACACACCTCAGTTTTTAGTAATGATCCTCTCTAAAGATTGATCAACACACGGAGATGTTGAGATTATTTTTCCTATAGCACTGAGCTGGCATACTTTACTCTTAGTTCCTTTTTTTTTTTTTTTTTTTTTAGTAAGTACATCTGAGAGACACGTGGCCTTCAGTACTCGACCTAGAAAAGTGGGCTGTTATTTACCCTAGATCAAAAGGCAATAACCCTAATAACCTAGGGTTATTAACCTTAGGTTAGAAGGAATACTGAGCAGAAAGACATCTCTCACTGACATCTAAAGATTTGCTTTTACTCTGCACCCCCCCCCCCACAATTTAAATAGCCCTTAAAACTAGACAAGTTGCTTCACTATAATAAAGCAAAATTTAGGAGACTAATGAGACAATGAGCTAATGAAGGCCCCTCATTTGCATAGGCCCTTTCAGAGTGGCAAGAGGGTACCTCAGAAGATGTTTGCCCATTTTTGTGGGGAGGGAGTGGTAACATTTGCAGGGGTAAGATATTTTTATCTTCTCTTCCTTAAAGTTAACAAAACTTGGATTTCTCCTACTAATAACATATCTTCTAGAAAAGATCTCGGTCCTAAGTTACAGCCCAGGTGGAGTGGACATTGACCGTGAGGATGCTGTGGGTGATGGTACCGTCGTTATGACTGTACAGAGAGGCAATGGAAGGAAGGGAGCACACAGGCCAGAGGAGTACGAGAAAGCTGCTTTTATAAAAAACAACAGAAAAAGCCTAGTGAAAGTATCTAAAAGTCAGCTAATATTATTAAGGTCAGAAGGCACATACTAACCTCAGTGGCAGGGTTCATGGAGGGGCTTCAGGGGTTCCATGGGCACCCTGAAACTTCATACTGATTGTATATGTCTGTATGTAGATACATTTTTTCTTTTTAGGAGGAGAAATTCCACTTTCAAATATGGTAAACTCTGAAATAGCATGATAGATTATAGATTCTGACAGATTAAACTATTGTAGTGAATAGAATATAGAAGGAGGAAGTACGATTTTTAAGCAAAAAAATAGTATGTGGAATTTAAAAGAAGAATTTCTTCCCTGTCCATAACACAGCTCAAATGAAATAACAAAGCAGAGCCAGAACTTCCAAAGCTTGAAAGTTCTTAAGAGATGTAATGTACTAGGTGCCAGCTCTTACCACAGCCAGCTCAAGCCACTTTCTTTATGTGACTGCTTCTTACCATCTTCAGCATGTTACTGGGAGGTGGAGAGACTCCTCTCCTTAGGTCATTGTGTTTGTTTACAATCTCAGTTTGGACATTTTTCAGGGTGGTTGACAAATCAGCAAAACGTCGATCCTGAAGGAAAGTCAGCTTAGGATTAGTTTTTTAAAGTTTTGAAACTGCACAGAAGAATGCATAAGTTAATTTAAGAGAAAAAAGATTATTTTCAGACGTGTTCAGTTCAAGTCAGTATTATTAAGCACTGCCAATGAATCTGAGCCCAAACTATAATTTTTAAGAAAGAAATAATGTTGAATTTTAAGAGTCAGGCTGTAATTCATGCTGTGATGATTAAAAATGCCTCGATGGAAATTCCCTGGTGGTCCAATGACCCTGTGCTTCTGCTTCCGGAGGCACGGACTCAATCACTGGTCAGGGGACTAAGATTCCATACGTTGCGTGGTGCAGTCAAAAAATCAAGACACCTCCGAGGCTATAAATGCCACTTTCTAGAATGAAGAGACATCTCAGTGTGAGTTTTCTAGACATATGAATGAAAGCACAATGACAAAGTTACAAGATTGGAGCCATTAAACATTCTCATTCACACTCAGTCAGGCTGCAGAAAGGGTGATAGGGTGGAGGTTGGTGGCTCCTTTCAGACCAGTGGTCCCCAACCTTTTTGGGACCAGGGACCGGTTTCATGGAAGACAAGTTTTCCATGGACGTGGGGAGCAGGAGATGGTTTCAGGATGATTCAAGCTTATCACCTTTATTGGCACTTTCTTTCTATTGTTAATTACATCAGCTCCACCTCAGATCATCAGGCATTAGATCCTGGAGGCTGGGAACCCTTATTTTAGATGTTTGGGGAACCTTGAACTGACACACTGTGTGTATTTAGAGAAAGTATGTTTAGGCCGAGTCCAAGTGCACTCAATACTCCAGTAAATAATTCTGCCTATTATGTGACAGACTTTATGGGGTCTCTCAAAAGACAGTTTAACAATATTATAAAAAAAATCTCCAAAGCGATTTGGAGGGAGCAATGCCATTCCAATTAATGAACTATTGCTGACTTTGTTCCTTTTAGTAACAGAAATATAATTAACAGGATATTAAGTCAGGTGCTGGTATTTTTGGTGTATCTTTGCATGTATGTTGGGAAGGCTTGAGTCTGGAGGTAGAGTAGGGTGTGTAAATAAGTTCTCAGAAAGTCTGAGCAATTTGATGACTTAAATTTACAGAAGAGTTTGATGCTATATGTACATGAGCAAAATTTTGAAGCGTTAACCCAGACAAGGCCTTTTGTTGATTTTCCCTGACACCGTGGGATAAGTTGTTCTCTCCCCGGCCGCCTAGTGCTAAGTATCCTCAAAGTTCTACAAATACTGTGAACATGGGTCTCACCAAACTTTATTGCCACCATCTCATTATGTGTCCATTTCTCCTGCCTGTTTGTATGTTCCTAAAGACAAGGACCAATGTTGAATGTGTGGTACTCCCAGACTGGGTGATTTCCCAGCTATAGATTCCTAGATTAGCAAGGATGTGACTGAACCGACTTAGCAGCAGCAGCAGCCGATGTGAAATACCAATCTCTGTATAAAAGTAATTGTGGTTTTGGACCGTGAATTTTAAATCATCATAACTAGGCTCAAACACATCTTTATTAATCAAAATAGGAACCATTGCAATCAACACATTTTTGCCAACAAGAAATAAGTTTGTTTATTCCTGTAGCATAAAAATACTTGCTTTGGGATTCAGTGAACCCTTGGAAAGCATTTTCTGCCTGTTCTGGTTGCAGAAGAATTTTCCCTGCAAAAAAGTTGTCTTGATGCTTGAAATTGTAGTTGGTTGACAATAGGTCAGATGAATATGGCAGATGGGGCAAAACTTCATAGCCCAATTTGTTCAACTTTTGAGTGCTGGTAGTGCAACATGTGGTCACGTGTTGTTGTGGGGAAGAATTGGGTCCTTTCTGTTGACCAATGTCAGCCGGAGGTGTTGCAGTTTTCAGCACATCTTATGGATTTACTGAGCATTCTTCTCAGATGTAATGGTTCTGCTGGGATTCTGAAAGCTGTAGTGTATCAGATGGGAGAAGGCAATGTCAACCCACGCCAGTACTCTTGCCTGGAAAATCCCATGGATGGAGGAGGCTGGTAGGCTGTGGTCCACTGGTTGCTAAGTTGCTAAGTTGGACACGACTGAGTGGCTTCACTTTCACTTTTCACTTTCATGCTTTGGAGAAGGAAATGGCAACCCACTCCAGTGTTCTTGCCTGGAGAATCCCAGGGACGGGGGAGCCTGGTGGGCTGCTGTCTATGGGGTCGCACAGAGTTGGACATGACTGAAGCGACTTAGCAGCAGCAGCAGCAGTGTATCAGACGGTCAGCAGACCACTAGACAGTGACCATGACCTTTTTTGTGTGCAAGTTTGGTTTTGGGAAGTGCTTTGGAGCCTCTTATCAGTCCAAACACTGAGCTGGTCATTGCCAGTTTTTGTATAAAATCTACTTTTTTTTTAACATGTCACAATTCTGTTGAGAAATGGTTTGTTGTTGTTGCACAGAATAAGAGAAGATGACACTTCAAAAGGATGATATTTTTTTATTTTCAGTCAGCTCAAGAGGCACCCATTAACTGAGCTTTTTCATCTTTGCAATTTGCTTCAAATGCTGAATGACCATAGAAGGGTCAACGTTGAGTTCTTTGGCAAATTCTCATGTAGTTTTAAGAGGCCAGCTTTGATGGTGTTCTCAATTGGTCAATCAACTTCTGATGGCCGGCCACTGTGTTCATCTTCAAGGATCCTGCTCCTTTGCAAAACTTCTTGAACTGTTGCTGCACTGTACATTCTTAGAAGTTCGTGGGCTAAATGCATTGTTGATGATGAGAGTTATCTCCATTGCTTTCCAACCCATTCTGAACTCAAATAAGAAAATTGCTCAAATTTGCTTTATGCTTAACATCATTTCCCTAGTCTAAAATAAACACAAAATAAACAGCAAGCAATGTCATTAGCAAAAAAATTGATAAATGCATATTAAAATAATGTATACCTAACCATATTTATTTAAGAGTGTATTCCAATATCAAATAACAAAGTTCAACAATGCAAAACCACAATTACTTTTGCAGTAACCTAAATACATCAAATTGTAAAATAGCTCCCTGGATATGTCCTTTTGGCTCTGAAAAATGTAGTTTTATTTCAAAGCATACCAAAATTTTGTTTCTGAAAAGTCATTGTTTTCTGCTTCTTACCCTATCTTGCTTTGCAGATAAATTCTATCAAAGAAGACATGTCTTTCATTGGTTTGTTTTAAAATGAGCATCGATAAAGTTTTTATTAAGTGACAGGTGATATGAAAAGTGTTGAGAGTACAATGGATAAAAGGTGGTATCTATTTATCCTTAAAGAGTTTATATTGGATAGGCAATATGACATAAATAAATAATTATGATCTGATAACTGAAATGACAGGAGGGATCTACTAGATATAAAGGGAGGAGGGATTAATTCTTCTTGATTGAGTTTAGAAAAGATTTCACAAAATATGGTCTGGACTGGAATATTGAAAGATAAATTGTGTTTTCTAGGCATCTGGAGAAGATGCTCTGGGCAGAGGGTGTGTAAAGTATCTGATCAAGAGACATTTACTGGTGCAAAGGACCCAAATGATATCTCCCTTTTAAATACTTTTATAAATAAAGACTGGGAGATGGACTGGACACATAACAGGGGACTGGAAAGGGCCATGGAAGGAATCTTCAGGGAAGAAATTGGGAACACAGCAAACGACTTGAATGAAACCCTAGCTGATGAATGTATTGTTTTGGATTGAAGTTTTGATTATAATAACACAATAGCTATATTTGTAAATGCCAAATGAGGTTAATTGCAATGTCAGAAACCTGTGATCTGAGGAGTCCTAGCTAATCTTGCGCGCTTAGAGTCAAAGGAGGGTGTGGGAACAGACAGCAGTGGCCAAAGCTCCTCACATTCAGAGGTTCTCTGATCAGGAGGTCGACACTGTATATGGGCATCTCCACACCAATCGTTGGAGAACATGACTGATCCTGTTTGGGAGATTATTATTTTTGGGGGGAGATTATTAAGGTGAAGCAGCATATTAGAAATAATTAGAACATCTTACCTAACATATACTAATTGTAAAATTATGGACAAAATCAAAATACTTAATATCTTTAGTAAATTTCCTTGCCTTTTAATTTAAAATTATTCTCACAGGATAATTATAAAAATTAAATGTGGCAATGTATGGGAAGAAGTTTTCCTAATTTGAGATCATATAAATATGTTGCTAATTTTCTGTGGGAGTCACTTTGAAATGTATTAAATAAAAGCAAATCAGAAAAGATCTTGGGACAGGAGAAGTATCATTAGCTTTTAAATCCACAAACCAGTGCTGTCAATAGAAATATAATTAAGGCATCACATATGATTTTAATTTAAAAAAATAAAAAATAAACATATTAAATTGCTAAGTATAATATATATCACTTGATGAATATATTACAATGTTTATTATGTGATCGATATTAAAATTATTAATGAGATTTTTTACCTCCTTTTTTTTCCACTGTTATACTGTATTGTATTTGTGCAGGTCTCAATTCACACTATCCATATTTCCAGTGTTGCATATCCTCGCATGGCTAGAAGCTACCATATTGGTTGCTACAGCCTTAGACTTAAGCACAGTGAGCAACTTAGAAGTACTTTGTGATGTACCAGACACTCCGGTCTTTCTTACTTTCAAACACTGATCCCTCAAAGTTGCATGGCTTGTTGTGAAAAGATTTTTACCCCTGACCATACCTGTCCCTTTGCAGAAAGAATGGAAGCCACACAGCAGCCAGGAACAAAACCACCGTGAATAATGCCATCGCTGGGAAAACAAAACAAAGGAACAAAGACCTTCGTTGGAATGTTTAGTGCATGAACTTCTGAGGACCACAGGAAAAAACAAAACACACAAAGTACTGATCTCAGTTACACCAGATTCATCAGTGGACATGAAAAACAGAGGACGTGTCACCAGGAGTCAGTAGAATGATAATGGATTTGGCCCCAGACCTGAGCCTCCAATGGGGACAGTAAAGAACAAATGGAAACACTGGACTGAAGCCCTTGATCACCTGTGAATGTTGATGATAAGTAATTCTACCCTGATGTTGTCGCTAAGTTGTATCTGACTCTTGTGACCCCAGGGGCTGTAGCCCACCAGGCTCCTCTGTCCATAGGATTTCTCAGGCAAGAATATTGGAGTGGGTTGTCATTTCCATCTCCAGAGCATCTTCCCGACCCAGGGATCCAACCCGTGTCTCCTACATTGGCAGGCAGATTCTTCATCACTGAGCCCCAAGGGAAGTCCAATTCTGCCCTAGTTCCACAGTTTTTCCATATAACTATTCTCCAGGTGCTGGGAATGGCTTTTTCACACTTCCTGACTGTGATAAAACAACACACATATATATGTGGAATCTAGAAAGATGGTCTGGGGGAACTTATTTGCAGGGCAGGGCAATGGTGGGGACACAGCTGGAGGAGGGCATGGCAACCCACTCCAGTATTCTTGCCTGGACACAGGAGCCTGGTGGGCTATAGTCTATGGGGTCGCAAGGGTCAGACATGACTGAAGCTACTTAGCTCAAAGCACACAGTGGAGACACAGACACAGAGAACACGGACACAGTAGGGGGGTGGGGAGAAGAGAGGGTGGAATGTATGGAAAGAGTAACATGGAAACATATATTACCATATGTAAATAGAGAGCCAATGGGAATTTGCAATATGACTCAGGGAACTCAAACTGGGGCTCTGCAGCAGCCTAGAGGGGTGAGATAGGGAGGGACTGGGTGGGAGATTCAGGAGTTTCAGGAGGGAGAGGACATTAAAAAAAAAAATAATGACTAGCCCTTGCTGGTTTCCTTACACCTTGCTTAATCCTTTATAATCCCAATTAACATCTCCTTAAATTACCTGTCAACATTTGCCCCTTCTTCCTGTCAGAGCTCTGGCTCCTATGCCTGCATTTCCTAGAGCCCTAGGTAAATCCACTAAGGAGAAAATGCTTTTCTTTGGTAATTTCAACAGCTCTCTTCAACTCTGCCCAGTGTCCCCATTCACTCCCATTCAAATCTTCCTCTTTATTACAGTGTCTTAAATTCCAAAGAGGCAACATTCTCTTTCTGTATCTGAAAACAAAAGGTACAGTTCTTACATTTCAAGGTATTATTAATACCAACCCAATCCTATGAACACCCTTAATATATTCACATCATTTGCCTCCCTAATTCTACTTCTTGGAATCCCCAGGAAATAATAATATACACTGGTAAAGCTTTAGGCATATTTTTTCATCACATTAATGTTTATAAAGGTAAATAGTGTAATGAATTAAATATTCAATATCACAGGGGTAAAATGTCTAAATAAATTCAAACACATTCTCTTGCTTAAGCATATTAGACATAAAAGTTATTTTACGATGATTTTGTAACAAGGAAAATGTTTATATTTTGAAGTTAAGTTTTTTTGAAAAAAGTGGAACATCAAATGGTACATGGGAGGTGCTTAGCCTTCTGTGAAAAAGTATAGTCCCTTCCAAAATTTATTTATTGAAGCTCTAACCCGCCAGTGTGGCTATATTTATATCAGGGTCCCTAAATAAGTAATTCGGAGAAGGCAATGGTACCCCACTCCGGTACTCTTGCCTGGAAAATCCCATGGATGGAGGAACCTGGTGGGCTGCAGTCCATGGGGTCACTCAAAGTCGGACACGACTGAGCGACTTCACTTTCACTCTTCACTTTCACTCTTCACTTTCATGCACTGGAGAAGGAAATGGCAACCCACTCCAGTGTTCTTGCCTGGGAATCCCAGGGACGAGGGAGCCTGGCGGGCTGCCATCTATGCGGTCGCACAGAGTCGGACACGACTGAAGCGACTTAGCAGCAGCAGCAGCAGCAGCAGCAGCAAATAAGTAATTAAGATTAAATGAGGTTCTAAGAATGGGTTCTAATTCACAGAATTAGTGTTCAGAAGAGACATTCAAGCCCTCTCTCTGTCTCTCTCTCTTGTCTCCATGAACCCAGAGAAAAGCCCATGTGAGTGCGCCACAAAGGTGGTTCTCTGCAAGTCAGGAAGAGAAGTCTCACCAGAAACTGACCGTACTGGCACCTTGGTCTCAGGTGAGAATTGTGAGAAAATAAATTTCTGTTGCTCAAGCCACCCAATCTGTGGTATTTTGTAATAGCAGCCCCAGCAGACTAACATACATTCTCATGTATATTGAGGGTCAGATTATTTTCAAGTGCATTCCAAGGCCCATAACATATAGTCATTGGAAATCTGAAGCTGCGTATCTACATTAAGTGTTTACTGACTGCCACTCATTATCCATATTGCAATATACCTTGGCTTTTCTCATGGATAGATGACAAAAGCTCTATGACACAGGTTTTTCTGGGGTCAGTTTTTTCCCTAATGTTTGTTTATTTGCCTGTTCTGAGTCTTAGTTGCAGCATGCAAACTCCTGGTTGTGGCCTGTGGCACCTAGTTTCCTGACCAGGGATTGAACCTGGGTCCCCTGTGTTGAGAGCACTGAGTCTTAGCCGTAGACCAGCAGGGACGTCCTGGGACTAGTTTTAACATAGGGTAACATAAGAAACTGCATTGCATAGCGATATGGGGGACCTTGATGCTCAGGAGTTTGGGAATGCACACACTGTGATTCACCTGGAGGACAGCAGCAAAAATAGAACCTCAGACCATTCTCTTACAAAATAAATGATCAGACAAAAAGCTAGGCAAACAGGAAATAAAATTAAACAAAAATACAAAAGAATGAATTCATCCTCATGTGATAAGGTGTTATTTTCTTCTCTGCATTTCCTTAACAAGTCTGTGAAGTGAAGAGTGTGAAAGTGTTAGTTGCTCAGTCATGTTTGACTCTTTTTGCGACCCCATGAACTGATGCCTGCCAAGCTCCTCTGTCTGTGAAACTCTCCAGGCAAGAATACTGGAGTGGGTAGCCACACCCTTCTCCAGGGCATCTTCTAGGCCCCAGGGACCAAACACTGGGTCTCCTGCATTGCAGGAGGATTCTCTATCATCTAAACTGGTCTATATTACTATCATTCTAGTAATTATTGTGAAGGCACTCTTGGAAAAGTGCCTCTGACTTTTGTCAGATTTATTATCTTAGTTGCTCTTTTTGCCACCTGGTGAAGCTAATGGTTTAGGCTTATGATGTTTCTGTAAGTGAAGAAATGAGGCACAGAGATGTTAAGTAAGCTTCTGACAGACTCATTGCCAGATTGAGGCTACTTGGGATTTTTTTTAACCTCAATAACCAATTCCCACTAAACAGTATCATACTTTTGGGGGGCGTGGAGTTCTGGGTAAGAATGTCAAGCATTCTGCCTTGACAGAAATAGTCCTACATTACTATTAATATAAATCTTTTGCAGCTGATAAATAGCCAATAAATGACTGAACACATTTGAGAAAATTAGAAAAAAATTAGAGAATATTAACAATTAAGTCAATCATTTTCTGTTGTCTTTCAAATATAAAACTTCTAAGTCTTAGAGAGTGCAAATCATATTTTCTTAGGATATCCTTCTTGACTTCAAAACATAGGCCATTATAATGTCCCTCATTTATGTAACTTTGTTGAAATAATAAAGCACTTTGTTGGCATTTTAATGAAGTATTTTTGTCTGTTTAATAACTAGAATGAGAAAGGATGTAATTGGATTGGAAATCACAAAACTGATAGCTTATTCCTATAAGGGTTCTATGAAGGATAAAAATTATAGAAGTGTTTATACAGTGTTTTGAAATTTTAAGCTCTTCTATACCATTAAAATTTCACTCACAGCAATAGGAAAAGGTTTATTTTGTTTAGATTTTAGTGGGCAAAAGGAAGAGGTGGGTGAAAGGAATGAAAATATGAAGACAGAAAAGGAAAAATAGGGAAAGAAAAATGAACTTATTTCTGTATAAGCAGATACATAAATTTAATATTAAAAAGAGCCATTTGAATTTTTCAGGGACACCTGGCCCTTTACTGAGCATATCTAAACTTTGGTACCTGGTATTGTCATGAAGGAAAGAGAGCGCTGTAAGTGTTGACAAGCCTGGGATTTTGTTATCATTGGTGATACTGTTTTACCTAGCTCATCTTTAACTAGTTATATAAAATTGAAAATATTCATTATATCAAGTTAGAATATGGTGACATAGGGTCACCTCATAGAGATTTTGTGATGTTTGAGAAGATAAATAACTTCAAAGCAATCTGAAAACATAAAAAATATCAACATATACCCATACATCATCATTACTATTTTTATTATTATTTAGGATGCTTGCTCTCCCAGCAGAAATCTCTCAGCTCTCAGGCTCTTTAGGGATTGGCTTTGCTGAAGGCAGCCTCCTCGCCCAAGGTCATGCTCTCTTCCTAATTCACCCTCATCCTATGGCTGTCAGATGTGGGATATAAAGGCCTGACCTCTTCGCTCCAAGTAGAGACAACTCTGAAACATTATCCCAACTTCTGAACTACTCAGAAGTAGTCGACTGGCTGAAGCCTCCAATGAGACTACATCACACCTCTGCCTAATTTTGCTTTCCCCTGACTCCCTCCCAAAGGAATTGATCTCAAGTTCATTTCCTGATAAACTTTCCATTTCTCAGATATTTTTCCTAGAGGATCCAACCTGTGACATCATTCATTAGATAATCTTTTTTCATTTTCCTTAACTCTAGCCAGGCTTCTTTAGTTATCCTTTGATCATATGCCGTTAACGCCTTAGATTATATTAATCCTCAACCCTGGATTCTAGCCACATCCTTCAAAAACATTTCTAAGTGCCTCTTTCCAAAGAAACTCACAAGTTAACTCCAAAAACACTGATCTTGCCGCTGGATGGGGCCTTTAAAACTTACCACGTAAAGTTTTGATTATATATTCATTTTCTCTGACCCATCTGCAAGATCTTATTTCTCTCAATTTTTTAATGTACTTTTGACCTTTTTTTTCTATAATTTGACTGTGAATGTGGAAAGGACAGACTACCATTTTCATTCTTTTAAATGCCTTATGGCTAAAGACAGCTCCCTCTTTATGTGCTTAGCAGTGGAGCTTCAGAAGCTAAGTCTCCAGAGGACTCTTTCTTAGATTAGTGTCCCTGGACATGTACATTCTTTGGGCAATGGGTTCAAGTGGGCCTATAGGAGGATTGAAAGCCAAAGAGAAAAACAGGTCCTTCTTTTTCTGCAAGCCAGTGACACTCAGTTATTATTCTTTCCTTTAACAGGCAGTCATCAAGTTTTGCACACTATCCATGACAGCAGGCTAGAATCTACTGGACATATTCAAGTTAACAGAATATGATTCTCATTCACTCTCTGACCCTCAGGATATCATTATGGTAGCTCATGACTCAAGCACCTAGAATATGAACTTGTTGAACCTTTCCAAATGTGTGCAAAAGTGGAGGGAAAAGTTTTCTTTCTTTCTTTCTTTCTTTTCTTTTCTTTTTTTTTTTTTTTTTTTGCTGTTGACCCATTCTGGTGCTTTTGGAGAAGGAGAGGAAAAAATCCAGCATAGCACAGGGCTCTGGAAATAAGTATGATGTAAATATAATAAAGGTCCATCAGCAACTGTAAGACCAATGCTTTTAGCTTCATTCCACCTCTCTTCTTCAGTGGCCTCCTTAAATAGAAGGTACAGATCAGATATGATTTATTTGCAATTATAAGGTCCATCTAATCAAGGCTATAGTTTTTCCAGTGGTCATGTTTGGATATGAGAGTTGGACTGTGAAGAAGGCTGAGCACTGAAGAATTGATGCTCTTGAACTGCGATGTTGGCGAGAACTCTTGAGAGTCCCTTGGACTGCAAGGAGATCCAACCAGTCCATTCTGAAGGAGATCAGCCCTGGGTGTTCTTTGGAAGGAATGATGCTAAAGCTGAAAATTCAGTACTTTGGCCACCTCTTGCGAAGAGTTGACTCATTGGAAAAGACTCTGATGCTGGGAGGGATTGGGGCAGGAGGAGAAGGGGATGACAGAGGATGAGATGGCTGGATGGCATCACCAACTCAATGGACGTGAGTTTGGGTGAACTCCGGGAGTTGGTGATGGATAGGGAGGCCTGGCATGCTGCAATTCATAGGGTCGCAAAGAGTTGGACACGACTGAGCGACTGAACTGAAATGAACTGAACTTGGTACAGTCACACCGAAATCAATGGAAACAACTAGGAAAAATACGTGCTTCTTTCTGTTCTCTGCTTGCATGTAGACAATTTCTAAATGTGTGTAGCTATGTTTCAGCTGCTATTTACTTAGTAACAAACTTTAGATTCCTTTTCACTCATTTCCCTTAAAAAGTTATTTTGCTGTGTAGAAGTCATTGCAGCTTTCCTTACATGATTTTCCTTCTGCTTTTCATCATTTTCCTTTTCAGGTGATTAGTCATCTCTCCTAAGTGTGACTAGAGAAAAGCCAAATATAGGATTTGAAATATTTCTAATTCCAAGTGTTGATGGTTTATGTGTGCATGCTTAGGGAGGCCTGGCATGCTGCAATTCATAGGGTCGCAAAGAGTTGGACACGACTGAGCGACTGAACTGAAATGAACTGAACTTGGTACAGTCACACCGAAATCAATGGAAACAACTAGGAAAAATACGTGCTTCTTTCTGTTCTCTGCTTGCATGTAGACAATTTCTAAATGTGTGTAGCTATGTTTCAGCTGCTATTTACTTAGTAACAAACTTTAGATTCCTTTTCACTCATTTCCCTTAAAAAGTTATTTTGCTGTGTAGAAGTCATTGCAGCTTTCCTTACATGATTTTCCTTCTGCTTTTCATCATTTTCCTTTTCAGGTGATTAGTCATCTCTCCTAAGTGTGACTAGAGAAAAGCCAAATATAGGATTTGAAATATTTCTAATTCCAAGTGTTGATGGTTTATGTGTGCATGCTAAGGTGCTTCAGTCATGTCTGACTTTTTGTGACCCTGTGGACTGTAGCCTTCAAGGTTTGTCTGTTCATAGGAATTCTCCAGGCAAGAATACTGGAGTGGGTTGCCATGCCCCCTTCCAGGGGATCTTCCTGACTCAGGAGTTGAACCTGCATCTCTTAACATCTCCTGCAATGGCAGGTGGATTCTTTACCACTAGCATGACCTGGGAAGCCCTAATATTTAATGACTAAGAGCAGAGCAAGTCTTTTTGAAGTGAAAATGTACATAATACAGTTAAACTGTAACATCATATTTCTTTCTTACCTTGATGTCAGGCTCTTTGCTAATTTTGAAACACTCACTTGAAAAAGAAAATATTATTTTCTCTAATGACATGATATCACTGCTTATTAGAAGATAAAAAGCACATTTATAAAAATTATGCAAGAATTTTCAAATTATAAACTAAGCAGAATGTGCTTTGTTCTTAAGAAGAGAGTTCATAGAAGGGTCCATTTACAAAGCAAACTTCCAGGTTTCTATCTAGTCAGGATGTCAAAATAGGCAGGTTTCTTGTTTCATTCCAACATGGATATGGAAGGAATGACAGAAACAAAATAGAATCATGACTTTCAAGAAATATCAAAAAGATAGGAAGAAAATCTGGGGAGAAGTACGTCTCTCATGATCTCTAGTGTGTACCTGTTGATATGTGTGTGTGTGTGTGTGATAAGTGTGAAGTGGAGGAAGAGGCTGCATCCTGAGGCAGTAGCTGGCTTGAGTGTGTAGTGATAGCCAAGCCTTTTAATTTTTGCTCTTGCCTCAAGATAATCATTGCTTCCCCATTATTGCAAAATTCTGTAGCAACATAACTAGCCACCTGTCCTGGGGCCATGTATCAGCAAGATAGCATCAGGGGAACATAACCTTCATCAGATGCAAAGAAATGTGTGGATTAATCTACATTGCTATTACATTCATACACCTATTCCATCCCACCCTCTAGGGTTATGTGAGTATGAATTAGTATAGCTACTTCCTCTCAATGCTGTTTCCTAAGGAGATGAAACCTAAGGAGTGGCAGCAAATAAAAAGGATTCTGGGATTAAGTCTGTTCTAGTATATTTTTGCTATATGACCCAGGAAAGCTAGTATAAGTATGAAAATGAACCAAAATTATTGAATAATGTACTACCTTGTGCAATCTAGAGGCTATTGTGAACAGGTAGGAAGCCCCTTGCCTTAAGTGGGCCATGTATAATGATGCCATTATATGGTGACTTCCCTGGTGGCACAGTGGTAAAGAATCTTCCTGTCAATGCAGGAGATGCAAGAGACGTGGGTTCAATCCCTGGGTCGGGAAGATTCCCTGGAGAAAGAAATGGCAACCCACTCCAGTTCCAGCATTCTTGCCTGGAAAACTCCATGGACAGAGGGGCTGCGGTACATGGGGTTGCCAAAGAGTTGGACACAACTGAGCACGCACGCACATCTTTCTTGTGAAGTACTGGGTTTTTCTTTATGGGCTCACTTTAAACTCACAATAATCTATCTACTCAACACCTGGCTTACAGATGAAGAGTTCCAGCATCAAAGATTCAATAATGAAGTGCCATAAACTTGCAAGCAGAACTGGGGGATAAAACTAGATATTTTGGGCTCAAAGCTCTTGCTCCTGAAAAAAGAGAATGGAAATGTTTTAAAGAATTATGGGGACTAGAAAAAAATGCCATTAAAAGTATTAACCCATGTGTACATAATGTGTGAGTGAGTGAGTGAAGTTGCTCAGTTGTGTCCGACTCTTGTTGATGGTTTATGTGTGCATGCTAAGGTGCTTCAGTCATGTCTGACTTTTTGTGACCCTGTGGACTGTAGCCTTCAAGGTTTGTCTGTTCATAGGAATTCTCCAGGCAAGAATACTGGAGTGGGTTGCCATGCCCCCTTCCAGGGGATCTTCCTGACTCAGGAGTTGAACCTGCATCTCTTAACATCTCCTGCAATGGCAGGTGGATTCTTTACCACTAGCATGACCTGGGAAGCCCTAATATTTAATGACTAAGAGCAGAGCAAGTCTTTTTGAAGTGAAAATGTACATAATACAGTTAAACTGTAACATCATATTTCTTTCTTACCTTGATGTCAGGCTCTTTGCTAATTTTGAAACACTCACTTGAAAAAGAAAATATTATTTTCTCTAATGACATGATATCACTGCTTATTAGAAGATAAAAAGCACATTTATAAAAATTATGCAAGAATTTTCAAATTATAAACTAAGCAGAATGTGCTTTGTTCTTAAGAAGAGAGTTCATAGAAGGGTCCATTTACAAAGCAAACTTCCAGGTTTCTATTCTAGTCAGGATGTCAAAATAGGCAGGTTTCTTGTTTCATTCCAACATGGATATGGAAGGAATGACAGAAACAAAATAGAATCATGACTTTCAAGAAATATCAAAAAGATAGGAAGAAAATCTGGGGAGAAGTACGTCTCTCATGATCTCTAGTGTGTACCTGTTGATATGTGTGTGTGTGTGTGTGATAAGTGTGAAGTGGAGGAAGAGGCTGCATCCTGAGGCAGTAGCTGGCTTGAGTGTGTAGTGATAGCCAAGCCTTTTAATTTTTGCTCTTGCCTCAAGATAATCATTGCTTCCCCATTATTGCAAAATTCTGTAGCAACATAACTAGCCACCTGTCCTGGGGCCATGTATCAGCAAGATAGCATCAGGGGAACATACCTTCATCAGATGCAAAGAAATGTGTGGATTAATCTACATTGCTATTACATTCATACACCTATTCCATCCCACCCTCTAGGGTTATGTGAGTATGAATTAGTATAGCTACTTCCTCTCAATGCTGTTTCCTAAGGAGATGAAACCTAAGGAGTGGCAGCAAATAAAAAGGATTCTGGGATTAAGTCTGTTCTAGTATATTTTTGCTATATGACCCAGGAAAGCTAGTATAAGTATGAAAATGAACCAAAATTATTGAATAATGTACTACCTTGTGCAATCTAGAGGCTATTGTGAACAGGTAGGAAGCCCCTTGCCTTAAGTGGGCCATGTATAATGATGCCATTATATGGTGACTTCCCTGGTGGCACAGTGGTAAAGAATCTTCCTGTCAATGCAGGAGATGCAAGAGACGTGGGTTCAATCCCTGGGTCGGGAAGATTCCCTGGAGAAAGAAATGGCAACCCACTCCAGTTCCAGCATTCTTGCCTGGAAAACTCCATGGACAGAGGGGCTGCGGTACATGGGGTTGCCAAAGAGTTGGACACAACTGAGCACGCACGCACATCTTTCTTGTGAAGTACTGGGTTTTTCTTTATGGGCTCACTTTAAACTCACAATAATCTATCTACTCAACACCCTGGCTTACAGATGAAGAGTTCCAGCATCAAAGATTCAATAATGAAGTGCCATAAACTTGCAAGCAGAACTGGGGGATAAAACTAGATATTTTGGGCTCAAAGCTCTTGCTCCTGAAAAAAGAGAATGGAAATGTTTTAAAGAATTATGGGGACTAGAAAAAAATGCCATTAAAAGTATTAACCCATGTGTACATAATGTGTGAGTGAGTGAGTGAAGTTGCTCAGTTGTGTCCGACTCTGCGATCTCATGGACTGTAGCCTACCAGGCTCCTCCATCCATGGAATTTTCCAGGCAAGAGTACTGGAGTGGGTTGCCATTTCCCTCTCCATTATAGTTATAGACACACTTATATCCCTAACCACAGCTCAGAAAACCATGTGAATGAAAGTATTCGTCACTCAGTCATGTCTGACTCTTCGCAACGCCATAGGCTGTAGCCCACTAGGCTCCTCTCTCCATGGAATTCTCCAGGCAAGAATACTGGGCCATTTTCTTCTCCAGGGAATCTTCCTGACCCAGGGATTGTATCTGTGTCTCCTGCATTGCAGGCAGACTCTTTACCAACCGAGCCACCAGGGAAGACATCAGAAAACTATAGGATGCCTTATTTTTCAAATATAGTTTAATGTAATATTTAATCTTCATTATAACACATTCTTTCATCTCACAACTTACATGTGAAATGGAAAGCAGCCTATAAGAGTTTGCAAACCTTTTCGACTTCATCATATAAGAAATCTACAAAGGTATCTAAATAACAACAGCTACATTGACAGTTCCCAGAACGCAATTATTTTTTCTTCCCAAAGATGAATTCTCTTCTCTTTGCTTGAATTTACTGAAAAACGTTACTAGAATTCTTAGCACTATGGGGATTTAAACATTACTCAAGAGTTCTGACACTCCTCCTCACAATTTATCTCTTCCTCTTACAAATCTGACCTCAATTCAGAAGCCCTATCATTGTAGAGTAGCTCCCAGGCTTGAAACTTGAAATCAGTTTAATTTCCTTTGATTCTTCTCCAGAGTATGAATCATATAGGTAGACACTGTAGGTTTTGGTTTTAAATAGCAGAAGGGGGACTACAAAATCTTCTCTGGCAATAGTATGCCTTCCCTAAGCTTCCTGGATGCTAGTTAGCCACAGAGGAGAAAAGCATTAATATAAAATGTTTTTAAAGTAAAACCTTTCCTCTGCTCACAGGTCATCAGAGTCAGGTATGTGGTTTCTTGATATCTGCTTATCTAGGATCACTTATTTGCCAAGGAATATAAAGTTTTATATAGAAATTGCCTCCTTATATAAAATAAATGCAACTGATATTATACTTAAATCACTTATATAAAAGTAAATGCCTGAAAAGGTTGACTTTTGTTGGGAAAGTTTCTAATTTTTTTTTTTATTGACTGCATTTCATAGGGGATATTTTATCTTAGGTTGGTAATCTTTAGAATATTTTTGTCTCAAGATTGGTGCTATTATTTTGTTTTTGTGGATTTAAAACTATTAGCAATAGCTTTCCATACTTATTTTAATAATGTCTATATTATATAATGTCCATATATGTTAATACTAGTAAAATTATTTTATTCATTTATAAAAAATTTTTAATTGGAAGATAATTGCTTTACAATATTATGTTAGTTTCTGTCATATATCAATATGATCAGCCATAGGTATACATCTATCCCCTTCCTCTGGAACCTCCCTCCTACCTCTCACCCCACCCCACCCCTCTAGGTTGTCACAGAGCAAGGAGTTTGAGCTCCCTGTGTCATACAGCAAATTCCCACTGGCTATCTATTTTACATATGGTAATGTGTGTGTTTCAGTGTTACTCTTTCAATTCCTCCCTCCCTCTCCTTCTCCCAAGTCTGTTCTTTATATCTGCGTTTCCATTGCTGTCCTGCAAATGAGTTCATCAGTACCATCTTTCTAGATTCCATATGTATGCATTAATACACAACATCTGCTTTTCTCTTTCTGACTTACTTCACTCTATATAATAGGCTTTAGGTTCATCCACCTCATTAGAGCTGCCTCAAACGTGTTCCTTTAGTTATCGTGGAAGTATGAACACACATATAACCATAGTTTTTCATTTTTGCATTAAAGGAAGTTCTGGTATAATTGTTTCCAAAATTCACAGACATAGGAATTAATTATATTGCTTATTTTAGAATGAAAGGTAAAAACTAATTTATTAGATTAGATAAAAGTGCTTTTTGTTAATATTAGAGCTATATGTTGCTTTCTTAGCTTAAAAAGAATAGAATAGCTTAAGATCATTACTCTCAATATAAGTTATCAACATTCTTGAAAACCACAGAGTCATTTACTAGGTATAATTTTTTCACCGACAAGGCATTAAGTCCTTTGCCACAGTAAAATGTTCACTTTAAAAATAAAGGTATTGTCACTTACTTTGGTCTTCGGGGTAGGATGAAGTTGTCTGCTTTATCTGTGGGAAGAAGACAACTGGAGAGAACGACGTTAGAGAGGTATATATGCATTATACCTATTTCCTGCTCTGACAAATTCTGGTTGTGCAAGTAAATCTGTCAACAAGGTTGGAAACCGGATGTCATAATACCAGTAGTCTCAAATTTCATTGCTGGTTGTCTAACTGAACTTTTCACATTATCTTGTGATTCTCCACGTAACTTTTAAAAATAGCTGTCTCACAGTTAACTACTGCACACTTATTCCTTGAACTGCATATCCTGCTACAACTTATCCACATTTCTGTAAATCAGTATTTTGACATGCTTAACCAAACTCTGCTCATTACAACATTAGAGTTTTCAAGATTACTTTTTTTTTCTGTAAGAATAAATCTCTGTTTATCATTTTTTGTGAACTCTAGAGAATACAGTGCTTTCTTACAGAGATCTAAAATACATTCATTAGTAATTGCTTGAACTTTATTTTGGAGAATAATTTAGTCTTTATCTTTGTAAATGCAAGGTCACAATGTCTTTCAAAACAGAATGGAAAGAGACTCCATAACTTATTGGTATTTCTGTTTTAAGTTCTCTTGATATTTATGAAATTCAACATACCATTGATCTGCATTACATATTAAATTATCATCATTTGATTCTATTTGTCGATGAAAGCTTAGTTAGTAATTCTAAGCATGTTTCCACATCTCAGAAAAGAAAAGAGCTGAACAAATAATTTCAGGTTTTCTCTGCCTCTAAAATGTAAGGATTTCAAGTACTGAATTTTAAAAATGAGGAAGTATAAATCAATAAATCATAAGTAGCATATATGTAGCACCAGCAGACATTTCTGCCTGCTTACATTAGCCTATAGATTGCACAAAGTTGTACATAATTCAATAATTTTGGTGCATTTTCATGTTTACACTAGATTTCTTGAGTCATATGCAAAAATACACTAGAACAGACCAATGCCTGGTCAACAGTCACATTATTTAATGACGTTTATAAATATGCTAAGTAATTAGGAAAAATAATATTTTATTTAATAGTGCTAAGATGAGAAAATGTGTGTAAATTGCATGCCATGTAGTAAAAATTTGTAAAGTGTTAGTTCCCTCCTATATATGCTTCTTTCCCTATATGTCTGGACAAAATTGCCCCTAACACTTTAACCTATGGGACTGCACTTTATTTTTGTGACAGATGGTTTTGACTAACTAAGATACAGGTATTTTTGTGAGAGATTACCATAAGAAGTGGATTTTTGTTTAGTTGCTAAGTCATGCCCAACTCTTTTGCAACTCCGCTGACTGCAGCCTGCCAGGCTCCTACGTCCATGGGATTTCCTAGTCAAGAATACTGAAGTGGGGTTGACATTTCCTTCTTCAAGGGATCTTCCTGACCCAGGGAGATCAAACCCATGTTTCCTCCAGTGGCAGACAGATACTGCAAGTAGCATATATGTAGCATCGACAGATACTGAGCCACCGGTGAGCCCAAGAGGTGGATAGAAAATGGTATAAGAAACGGAGCTATGTTTTGACGCATTAACGCTTAATATGATTTTTCTTATTTTGTGTTTGTAGACATGGCTTGAGAGCTTGTTTGGAGGTTCTAGCAGGGGAGCGCAGCTACTCATATACCTTTGACCGAAGACCGGTCCTCCTCTATCGGGGATGGTCGTCCTCTTCGACCGAGCGCGCAGCTTCGGGAGGGACGCCCATGGAGCGGCGAGGGAGGAAGGCGACACCCGCCTAGCCAGCCAGATCAGCCGAATCAACCCTGGCGATCAATGGGGTGACAGACGTCGCAACCAGATCGCCCTCACATCCTGTAGACATGGCTGGACAACAACAAATGTCCCTCACCATCTAGTTCTGCAAGGATGAAGTCACCAGCCACTGCGGTCACTGACCGCCAACACATCCTGAAAGGAGTTCAGGGCGGAGATCAGGAATAAGGCCCTTGGTGTTCTAGTGAAGCTGGCAGAACAGGCCTTCAGATAGATATTTTCAGGGGAAATTTTATAAGCCCATTTTCTTGCATCTTCTCCTATCTAGAAAAGCACTGAAATAATTAATGGAGATTTCTGCCCCTTCTGACTAGCAGCAACTTTCTACTGAGGTGTGTGCGTGATTGCATGTATCCCTCCTTCACCAAGTCTTATACATACTGAACCCCACCCTCCCCCTGACCCCTTATCTCTTTGGAACAGTTCCTTAGAGCTGTGTGAGAGGCTGTGTCCTGGGCTACAGTCCTCAAAAGTCCTCCAGTAAAAGTGAACTCACAGATCTCTTGTGTGTCTTTTTTCAGTCAACAGTCTAAATGATCGCTAGGTACACAGTTAGTTGGAAGTTGCCTTACTTGTTAAATATTAGTCCCCCTATTGTTAAGTGACACAAGTATGAAGTATCTGGATCCTTTGAATCATGAAATACCATGCACATATGTTGGAATGACAGAATAACCTTGATCTTCCAAAATGGTTGTTTGCAACCATCTTTGCTCCCTCACCTCTCATAATTTTTCTTTTTCTGTATTTATATCCAGCATGGTCATTGTTGGTCTTTTGTGACCTATCCCTATCAATTTTATCACAAATATCTGCCAGCTTATTCTTACGTGTGTATCTAAGTATGTATATACTGTGTGCTCAGCCACTCAATCTTGTCTGACTCCTTGGGACCCTATGGACTGTAGACCCCGAGCTCCTCTCATGGGATTTTCCACGCAAGAATACTGGAGTCACTGGAGTCAGTTGCCATTTCCTCCTCCATTTCCCCTACTCAGGGATCAGACCTGTGTCTCCTGGCTCCTGCACTGGCAGGCAGATTCTTTACCAGTGAGCCACCTAGCTAGATTTATGTCAAAAGGGCAAATCACTTGTTTCTGTGTATATAGGTTAATCAGTTCCAACTATCCTAAAGGAACTTGTAACTAAGTATTTCAGTGACCACCACTTTAAAAAAGTACATCCTGTTTAGGAAATGTTGTTTTTCTTACTTCTTAAAATTAATCTTCTCTTCTTGGGTTTGGACTAGTACTCTTAAGTAGATTGGCTATAAGACCAATATACTGTAATCAAATTGGCTATAATATGAATAAATAAAACAGAGCTTCTTCCTTCCCTAACCAGTCCTCCTCTCAGACACAGTAGGAACTGGATTATGCCTTTTGGGGGCATTTTTGTGCTGATCACTCAAAACTAACTAGTTACTACAAAGGTAAACAGCATCCTTGTAATACAGCTGATGTCTCATGGCCCAGCTTTCTATGACTTATAATTCCTAATTGCCAAATACCTATAGTTTACTGTTAAGAGCATAGTCTTTGGGAAATGTCAGGTCTGCGAAATGCCTCTGAGCTTCAGATTTCTCTTCTGTAAAATATAGATTTTAATATCATAGGCTTGCTTTGGTGATTGAAAAGTATAATGTACACAAAACTTACAATACCTGGCATATAATACTCAGCACCTGGAGTTAACATCTTTATTATTCTGCAAGGCCTAGTATTTGTTGAGAACATACAATGTTTCTATGAATGAATTTTGCCGGATTGAATTGCTAATTCTAGAGTGTTTATAATATTTTTTTCCCCTCTTTTATGTCATAGGAAAGAATCAGTATAATTTAATCAAAAGTGCAAGTGTTCAAGGACCTGTTCTATTGAAAACTGTCAGGGTGACCTTTAATAGAATGATCATCTCTGTATCCTCACAAAGAAATTGAGGGGCATAGGCCTAGATGCAGTTTGAAAGAGGTGAAAGTGAAGTCGCTCAGTCGTGTCCGACTCTTTGTAACCCCCTGGACTGTAGCCTACAAGGCTTCTCCATCCATGGGATTCTCCAGGCAAGAATACTGGAGTGGGTTGCCATTTCCTTCTCCAGGGGATCTTCTCGAGCCAGGGGTTGAACCCAGGTCTCTGCATTGCAGGCAGAGGCTTTAACCTTAACTAAGCTCTCATAAATACGTTGTATGTTTATGAATGAGTTGTTTTGTTGAATTATTCTTCAATATAATAATTTATTTTAGAGACACTAATTTCCAGGAAAAGGAGGATTTGATGCCAATTTGTTGGCATTGTTTTCTCATTTCCTTAGTCCCTACAGTTAATTCACCAATTTCTTCTTTTTTAATTAAGAAATATTTAATATGTGATTATGTAAATTTAAGGTGTACAGCATGTTAATCTGATTTGTATATTGTAATATTGAATATGATCGTGATTGTATAGTAATTATGTTACATAATTATATTTTCTTTTTAGTGGTTGGAATAATTAAGCTCTAGTCTTTTAGCAAGTTTGATGATTATAAGATAATATTGCCTGTATTCCGTATACTCTGTACAGAACTCCAGGGCGTATTTACTACTCATTGTAAGTCTGTACCCTTAAAAACAACATCTATCTTATTTTTTCACCTTATATCCCTCGGCAACCTCTATTTCACTGTTTTCATAGGTTTGACTTTTTTAGATTCTACATGTGATATCATAGAAGCTTGTTTTTCTTTGTCTGACTTAGCATAATGTGATCAAGATCTATCTGTGGGGTCACATACAAAAGGATATCTTTTCTCTTGGTTGGATAATATTCCATATATTATCCATTATATGTATATATATACATATATATATGCCACATCTTCTCCAGTTTCTTTTTATATTCATATATTTAACTATGTGAACAAAATATGTGAATTTTAAGTTAATGATGTACTCTTTCCTTCAGTGTGTGAGCCATTTACATTTATATGTAAATAGTATATATACCTATACGTATATATAGGTATATATATACATGTGTCTTGGGTCAGGTTCTTTAAAAACAGAAGCTGAGGTACAGATTATTGCATGTGGATCATTAAGGAAGTGCCCTTCAGGGAAAAGCTGTGAAGGAGGGATTTCTGGGAAGGGCAAAGAGCTAAGAAAAACCATGGTCTCTGGTAAAGTCCAGCGTTTCCCGATCAACAGGGGTGGGGTTCCAGACAACCCTTTTCTAACAATGAATCAGTTAGTCATTAGCACTGACGAGATGATGAGACTTCGCAGCAAGGTGAATCCCATAGATCACAGGCAATCCTCTGAAAACAGTGGCTATGGGTACAGTAGTGAACACCTACAGCAGCTGGAGAGCAGAGAACGCCTCTGGGACAGAAGTTGTGTGAGATCTCTCAACAGCATCTACCACTGTATGGGACAATATTTGCATTATTAAACTAGTACCTATATGCATGTGGGTGATGGGAAGAACGGTAAAAGCATTTCTCCTGTCTGTAATTCAGCTATCTCATCTGAAAAATAAGAGGACACACTAAATAATCTAAAAGCGCTTCCCACTCCTAAAATTCTGGGAGTCTCTGTTTTAGGAAAAGAGAAAACAAGTTTCTATCCCCTTCGTTCATTATCTAAATGTGTATTTCCATAGGGTCACAAAGAGTTGGACATGAATTAATGATTACCATGATAAATGTTGCAGCAGCAGCAGCATTCATTTGCTAGGTAACTGAATGTTACTAGTTTCTGTTTAATCCAGTTCTCAATTTCCTTATCTGTAAAACAAAGATAAAATAATATTTACTGTTGTGAGGATTAAACATATTTAATGCATGGAAAGCACTTTATAACAATATTTAGCAGGTAGTAAGTGTCCCATTAATACTAGCAATTAGAAATGTGTAAAGCAGTGAGGTTATAGTAAATGGTGTTAAAAGACCTATTCAGCACTAGATTTTTGATTTTGTAAAATGTACTTTAAGTATGATGAAATTTTTATTTATCAAATGGCAACCCACTCCAGTGTTCTTGCCTGGAGAATCCCAGGGACGGGGGAGCCTGGTGGGCTTCCGTTTACGGGGCTGCACAGAGTCGGACACGACTGAAGCGACTTAGCAGCAGCAGCAGCATAAGGTTCATAAAACTAATAAATAGCTTAAGGATTATACACTTACGTGTCTTAATACCTGTATTACCTATGTCTTTACCTGTATTTCCTGGTATTTTGCTGAACAGGCAACTTTGCAGAAGGGAAGTTAGTAAAAAGGTATTCAAAATTGGGAAGAGGAATTACTATATTTTGTTAAACAAGCCTTATATTAGGTATTCTAAATTCAGTGACAACAAATGAAAAATATATATACCAGACAAGATTTTCACAAGACAACTAGATATTTTTCATAGCAGGGACTGAGTCTGGTAAGTCAATTCTTAAAATTGTAGTTACATAATAGGGGTTTAATAAATATTAGTGTTTTGTTGAACATTTTCTAAGAAAAAAGTAAGATCAGTAGAAGAGATGGAAACAAATTTCCACCAGTTGAGTACTCCTTGCTCAAACTCCTATGATAAAGCCAGAAATTAACTTCATGGTTATAATTATGATCACATAGTAAACATTCTGAAAATACATTTGAAAGAACATTACTTAAAAAATCATTTAAGATCTTACCACTCATAAATAAAAATAGTAAATATTTGGGGTAATTTCTTACAGTCTCTTTTTATGTTATTTATTTTATAAAACAGAGTCAGCCTTTCCCCTTGCCCTCTCCCTCCTTACCACAAGTTAACATAGTTAATACATGACCTATTTGGAAGATGATAAAAAAGACTGGCATTTTGATAATCATCTACCACTGAATGATTTTTAAAATGAGTTTGCTCTCTTAAAAAATAATAGTTTTCAGGCAGTTCAGAACAAATTTTAATGACGCAGAAACTCATGACTCAAATGTATCTAGTATTAATGATTATTACATGCTCCTTGAAATTCTGCCTTTCAGGTGTAGAAGAAAAAAAAATGAGAAGCTTAATATTGTTAATCTTCCTTCGATGTCCAAAATAGGAAACTGGTTTTGATATTTTTAGAGATTATTGTTCAGATACATTAGTAGGTATCCCATAAACACTGGGTCTTAAGAATCTGGTTTAAGAGAGTTCCTGGCAAGGAGGAGAAGCAGAATGTTAAAATAAGAATATGCACAATTCAGATGTCGCAATTGAATTAATAAACTGAGGATTCACAACGTGAAAGAGAACCTCATCTATGTGAACATATGATTTCTGCTTACTTAATTTCTTAATTGTATTTTTCTTTTGGATGGCTTAAGTACAGTACCAAAGAGGTTTTTAGGAATGAAATGAGGGCCTGCAATCCCTTGTACCTGAATCTGTTTTTCTGTGGCTTCTGAACATTAAAAATACTGCAACTTGAAATAATATTCTTAGTGCAGACCACTGTTGCCCTAAAGACTGCGTACATATTGGAATTTATTTTTGTGGTTTAGAAAAAATAGTTAGCCAAAAATTTTGTCATGAAAAAATACTGATGCTTGGGATCTACCCACAGAGGTCATGATTTAATTGATCTGGGTATATCCTGAATAGGGTTACTTTTAAAGTCTCCCCAGATTGTTAGATTTGAAGATAAAGTTGAGAACCACTGTTCTAAAGAATAGAGCTGCTAGAAAACTGAATCAGTTACTCAATGATTATTCATTCAGTATGAACAACATATCCAATATATAGAACTAAGCGCTATGAGGAATGTGAAAAGTTGTCCCCGGGTTGTGGAAGAGAAAAGACTGGCATTTGAAAAAATATAGAACAATATGTTAGTTAGTGCAGATGACCGGTTACAATATGTGTGGTGCTCACTCCAGTGGTTGTAAGAATTCAAGAAAAGAGGCACATGTTGTGGGTAAATAACACGTACATACATGAAGAAAGTTGAAGGTGAGTTGTCATTAAAGAATGGACAAGTTTTTGAGCACTAACATAGCTACCAAATCTAGTTGGATTTTTAAAAGCTAGCTTTATTGGGGGTATAATTGATACAAAGAATGGCACATATTTAAAATATAGGATCTGATGAGTTGGACAGATGCAAACATCTGTGGTACCATCACCACAATCAAGGTACCGGACAGATCAAAGTAAAACAACTTGGATTTTATATTTTAATTTCCCCTGGAAAAAATGTGCCAATTTCTATAGAAAACTTGCTACCCCTGCTTGGCTTCCTTATGAGAAAATATGACATTACCTGTGTATTTAATTGCTCAGTCATGTCCTACTCTTTGTGACCCTATGGACTGTGGCACACCAGGATCTTCTGTCCATGGGATTTTTTCCAGGCAAGAATACTAGAGTGGTTGCCATTTCCTCCTCCAGGGAATCTTCCTGTCCCAGGGATTGAAACTGTGTACCTCATTAATTAATCTCAATATATTTTAAACTAGTAGAAACACCATATTTCTAGGCTTATTTGTGATGTTTAATAATTCAGTTTATATATTTATTGGGTTTAATCAAACAATCTATGACAATTTTGTTTTTATATATAAGATATTCATATTAATTTTAATGGAACTTGATGTCACTTATTTTGTATAGATCTATGCATGACCCCATCAGTTTTTAAAATTAGAGCTATGTTTATGCTCAATGTTTTAAAACTTTGTCCAAAGTTTTAAAATCTGAGCACTCAATCATTGTTAGAAGTAATGGAGACTTAGAAATTAAGGAATCTGAAGGGCAATATTCAATTAAAGTCTTAATTCCTTTTTTTTTCTAAAACATATATATATATACTTTGATATGGACCACTTTTAAAGTTTTTATTGAATTTATTACAATATTGCTTCTGTTTTTGTTTTGGTTCTTGGGCATGAGACAAGTGGGATCTTAGCTCTTCCACCAGGGATAAAATCTGCACCTCCTGCATTGGAAGGCAAAGTCCTAACCACTGGACCACCAGGGAAGTCTCTGAAGTTCTAATTTCCAACAAGCAAAAACTAATTTGCTCACTCTTTGTAAGTTTTGACCTATAGGTTGGAACTGTGCCCATGATCTAAGTATGGATATAGCACTCATTAGAATTAGGTAGTGCTCAGTCATGTCCAACTCTTTGTGACCTCATGGATTATAACCCACCAGGCTCCTCTGTCCATGGAATTATCCAGGAAAGAATACTGGAGTGTGTTGCCTTTTCTTTCTCAGGGGATCTCCCCAACTCAGGGATCAAACTCAGGTCTCCCTCATTGCAGGCAGATTCTTTACCACTAGCGCCACCTGGGAATTAGATTTGCAGTAAATGGTTAGATATATAGAAATTACTGTCGTACACAGTGGTATCTTCAAATACCAAGGTCATTATAAATATTTATGTATCTAGCAACTTATGAGTAGAGATTAAAACCTTCATTGTTATTTAAAAAGTATGAGGAAGGGAAATGTATCTTTTGTTACCTGAGGAGGAAGTTGATACATTGAGAATTTTGCAAGTAGTTAAAAGATGGGTGGCATGATTTATGGGGATGACATATTTTACCTTTGGAAAATACACGGCACGGTGATTGCAAATAAAGAAAGCAAGAAAACAAATTAGAAATTAAAGGCAAATAATTTTCAAATGAACTTTTTGGTGATGTTTTTCTGAGAATCTTAACAATATTTTTCAATCAAGATGATTGCCTGTATAACCAACTTGTACAGGTGTTTGTATTGGTATTCTCCCTAGGACCATGTGTTACATTTATAAATTAATGTAAATTTATTATTGCATTAATAAAGTTTTACCTAACAAGGCAGGCTGGATATCCTCATCAATGAAAGGCTTTGAATTTTACAAGTGACAAAACTGCTTTAATAATTGTTACTTTCTGTTCTCATTCATCTTTCCCTCCTCAGTCAACATTCCAAGATACATTTATCATTAAAAAGTTCATTTTACTCTGAACTTTTGTATTTGTAGCACAAGTTTAACTCCTAGCAGTTGATTTCTATAACCTGAAATTTTTGTAGTTATCGCTAGTATCTTCTGCATATTCCCGTATGCTTGATCATTTAATGATGCACAAATAATTTGTTCTATTCATTCAAATAGTGATGTTTTTATTTTAGTGATTGATATTATACACGACAAAAGATGGTGTGGTGAATTATGTTGTCTTCTATAGCCACTAAAAGTCACAATATCTTTTGATACCATATCTTTTAAAAAGACGTACAAGAAAAATTTAAATTGACATTTATTATTAATTTAATTCATCTGGCAATTTTGTCAGCAGTATTAAAATTCTTTTGCAATATATAAACTTTTAAATACATTTTTTTTCCTGGTAGGAGGGAAAACTCTTGGCATGTTTATTGAGATCACATTTGAAGTATAAGTTAACTATGGAAGCATTGATAGATTATGCTCTTGAGATTTCCTATACAAGACTATGTTGTGTCTTTCCATTGACTTGTTTCTAGTGAAATATTTGACTGTTTCTTGCTAAGATTATGCCCATGTTTTATCTTTTTGGTTGTCATCGTAAACGGTATACTTTCTTTTCCATCTGCCATTCTAAATACTCAAGATAGCACTTCTAGCTTGTCTTTGTAACCTAAGAAACGGATCTTGTTGCAAGCCTAAACCATAATAAAGAAATATCTCCAATGAAATTACAGAATATATATGAATTTTTCCACTAAAATGCATGCATTATTTGTCTTGTCTGTCTGGTTGTAACTTTCAACTATCAAGTAATCATAACAGTTGTATTAGTTTTCAGTGATAAGTTCCTACAGACTTTGTGGCTTAAAACAGCAGAAATTTATGACTTCATAGTTTCTAAGACAAGAAGTCCAAAATGCATATTACCGCTCTGACATCAAATTGTCAGTAGGTTGTACTTTTTCTAGAGGCTCTAGGAAAGAATCAATTCCTTGACTCTTCAAGCTTTTTGTGGTTGCTAATATGGGCTTCCCTGGTACCTCAGCTGGTAAAAAATCTGCCTGCAGTGTAGGAGACTCCAGTTTAACTTCTGGGTTGGGAAGATTCCCTGGAGAAGGGATAGGCTACCCACTCCAGTGTTCTTGGGTTTCCCAGGTGGCTCAGCTGGTAAAGAATCCACCTGAAATGTGGGAGAACTGGGTTTGATCCCTGGGTTGGGAAGATCCCCTGGAGGAGGGCCTGGCAACTCACTCCAGTATTCTTGCCTGGAGAACTCCCAAGGACAGAGAAGCCTTTTGGGCTACTGCCCATGAGGTCACAAAGACTTGGTCACAACTGAGAGACTAACCAAATGGAACATTCTTTGAGACAACTCATGCATTGTATAAGAAGAGCAAGTTGGCAAGAGCATTCTTTGGCAAAATATTCAAAGTATTTTATAGGAAAAACATTTTTCTGTCAGGTAAATATGGGGCACTGAAAATCATTAGGAATTCAGAATTATGATTAGGTAGTTTATCTTCTATTAGCCTTGAAAGTTGTATTAAAATCACTTAGGAAAAAAAAATATTGATATCACTGTATACTTGGTATTGAACCATCAAAAATAGCACAAAAAGTATATTGGAAAATGAAGATCTATGTCACACAGCTGATACTGTAGAAACAGTTATTAATATATTTCAGGAATCACTAGTAACTAAAAAGTCTGGCACAATCCAAGTTAAATTTGAACCATCTTATGTATTTTATAGTCAAACAATGTACATATATTGGAAAACATCTATGGAAGGAGAGTAGAAAGATTCAATAAATCTTCATGAACTCCATAGATGTAGTCAGAGTAATTAAAAGTTTAAGGCTGGTATACAAAAAAATATATATATATACATTCTAAGGAATCGCAATAAAAGAAAATGAATGAAATTTAATAGCAATGATCACCTTATATACATAAAAGACAGGACAATAAAACCAAATCATCGTTAAGATTTTCATGATTCAATTCAGTTCAGTCACTCAGTCATGTTAGACTCTTTGCAACCCATGGACTGCAGCATGCCAGGCTTCCCTGTCCATCACCAACTCCAGGATCTTGTTCAAACTCATGTCCATCAGGTCAGGGATGTCATCCAACCATCTCATCTTCTGTCATCCCCTTCTCCTCCCACCTTCAATCTTTCTCAACATCAGGGTCTTTTCAAATGCATGAACTCTTTGCATCTGGTGGACAAAGTATTACAGTTTCAGCTGCAGCATCAGTCCTTCCAATTCAGGACTGATTTCCTTTATGATTGACTAGTTTGAACTCTTGCAGTCCACGGGACTCTCAAAGAGTCTTCAACACCACAGTGCAAAAGCATCAATTCTTTGCTTTCTTTATGGTCCAACTCTTCCATCCACACATGATTGCTGGAAAAACCATAGCCTTGACCATGTGGACCTTTGTTGGTGAAGCAATGTCTCTGCTTTTTAATATACTTTCTAGGTTTGTCATAGCTTTTTTTCCAAGGAGCAAGGTCTTTTAATTTCATGGTTGCAGTCACCATCTGCAGTGATTTTGGAGCCCAAGAAAATAAAGTCTGTCACTATTTCCATTGTTTCCCCATCTTTTTGCCATGGAGTGATGAGATTGGATATCTTGATCTTAGTTTTTAGATTGTTGAGTTTTAAGCCAGCTTTTCCACTCTCCTCTTTCACTTTCATCACAAGGCTCTTTAGTTCTTCTCTTTCTGCTGTAAGGGTGGTATCATCTGGATATCTGAGGGTACTGATATTTCTCCCGACAATCTTGATTTCAGCTTGTGCTTCATCCAGCCCAGCATGTTGCATGATGTATTCTGCATATAAGTTAAATAAGCAGGGTAACAATATACAGCCTTGATATACTCCTTTCCCAATTTGGAACCAGTCCATTGTTCCATGTCTGGTTCTAACTGTTGTTTCTTGACATGAATACAGATTTCTCAGGAGGCAGGTAAGGTGGTCTGGTATTCCCATCTCTTGAAGAATTTTCCAGTTTGTTCTGATCAACACACTCAAAGGCTTTGGTGTTGTCAATAAAGCAGAATTAGATGTTGTTCTGGAACTCTCTTGATTTTTCAATGATCCAACAAATGTTGGCAATTTGGTCTCTGATTTCTCTGCCTTTTCTAAATCCAGCTTGAGCATCTGGAAGTTCTTGGCTCATGTATCACTGAAAGCTCGCTTGGATTTTGAATACTTTGCTAGAATGTGAGATGAGTGCAATTGTGCAGTAGTTTGAACATTTTTTGGCATTGCCTTTCTTTAAGATTGGGATTAAAACTGACTTTTTCCAGTACTTATCATTAATATATAAAGCAAAACAAAATAATTTCTGAGCAAGAAAAGATTATATTCAAATACTTAAATCTCATTGCCATGTTGCAATCCAAATAGCTTGCTTAATCCATTTTGTACATTATATTAGAAATTGAATCATTATAATCTTCAAACAAAAGAAGATCAGACCATTTTTAATCCCACAGGCAAACTCCAGTGGAAAACAAATCATACCATTATGAAAATCCTGCTGGGAGTTCCCTGGTGGCCAAGTGGTTAGGATTTGGTGCTTTCACTGCCATGGTCTGGATTCAATCCCTGGTCAGGGAACTGAGATCCTGCAAGATGTAGCATGGACAAAATAGAAAACAAACAAAAACCAAACTTTGCTACAATTATAAAATGTAAGAGCAAATAAAATGTCCTAAACCTGTAGAGCAAAGATATCTCAATCAGGAGTCAGAATAAGCTTAGAACAGGAGCAGAGCTGCCCTGAGCTGAGCCTTTCATTCATAAAGTGATCAAGTTATATGAAGACTTTTGGTTTTCTGGTATCTTTGGGTGGTTTGGGTGGATAGATGGAGAAAAATAAATCTTTTATGCTAACAAAAACTAGTGTGCCTTTTTGACAAAAGTAATATGCTTCTTGTTCTTCAAGTATCAAGAAATGTGAAAGTTTCTTTAGCTATTGGTTAATCCATGAAAAAGTGTCCCACATGTCCTAAAGAGTGGAGGATTTGCCATAAAGTACTGCCCAATCTATCAGGTTTAACTGAAACAGTTTCCAAAACCCATGGTCACAGGAAAAAACATGGGAATATCCTAATAGGTTCAAGTATAAAGATTAGATTCTTAGTCTAAAGAAGCTGGGTGTGAAATTTCAAATTCAATTTCTCCACCAAAAAAAAAAATAATCAGTAATTAAATATACTTAAAACAGGGGGAAGAATTTCTATGCCATGTAGGACCCGTTTTCTCTTCCTTTTCAGAGTATATGCTGTTTGACTTTGGTAGACTATATCTTGAGGTTGATTTTCAGTGAGAGGGTGTTAGCATGTGAAGTGGAATTGAATGGTTAAGAGCTGGTTTGCTTGCAGGAGCACTGAAAATTCTGTCATGTGACTAATATGCAACATCAGCCATAGAAATATTAGTAGGAACAGGAGAGCATGACTGCTAGAGTGAGTTCTTTTAAAAATTGTTTTTGTTGTTCAGTCACTCAGACGTGTCGGACTTTTTGCAACCCCATGGACGGCAGCAGCCAAGCTTCCCTGTCCTTTACCATCTCCCTGAGCCTGCTCAAACTCATGTCCATTGATTGGTGGTGCCATTCAATCATCTCATCCTCTGTCGTCCCCTTCTCCTCCTGCCTTCAATCTTTCCCAGCATCAGGGACTTTTTCAGTGAGTCAGTTCCTCCCATCAGGTGGCCAAAGTATTGGAGTTTCAGCTTCAGCATCAGTCCTTCCAACGAATATTCAAGACTGATTTTCTTTAAGATTGACTGATTTGATCTCCTTGCATTCCAAGGGACTCTCAAGAGTCTTCTCCAACACCACATCTCAAAAGCATTAGTTTTTCAGTGCTCAGCCTTCTTTATGGTCCAACTCTTTCATACACACATGGCTACAAGAAAAAACATAGTTTTGACAAGATGGACCTTTATCAGCAAAGTAATGTCTCTGCTTTTTAATATGCTGCCTAGTTTGGTCATAGCTTTTCTTCCAAGAAGCAAGTGTCTTAATTTCATGGCTGCAGTCACCATCTGCAGTGATTTTGGAGCCCAAGAAAATAAAATCTGTCACTATTTCCATTGTTTCCACATCTATTTGCCATGAAGTGATGGGACTAGATGCCATGATCTTAGTTTTTTGAACATTGAGTTTTAAGCCAGCTTTTTCATGCTCCTCTTTTACACTCATTAAGAGGTTCTTTAGTTCCTCTTTTTCTGCCATGAGGGTGGTGTCATCTACATGTCTGAGGTTATTGATATTTCTCCCTGCAATCTCGACTCCGACTTGTGCTTCATCCAGCCCACCATTTCATATGATGTACTCTGCATTTACAACTGCGATAGTCTTTAATGGGTCTTCCTAGGTGGCACTAGTGTTAAAGAACCATCCTGCCAATGCAAGAGATGCAAGAGACTCAAGTTCAAGCCCTGAGTCAGGAAGATCCCCTCAAGGAGGGCACGGTAATCCACTCTAGGATTTTTGCCTGGATAATCTCATGGACAGAGGAGTCTGGTGGGTTATACTCAAATGGGTCACAAAGAGTCAGACAAACTAAAGTGACTTAGCAGGCACGCAGTCTTTAATGAATAAAGAATGCTTATTTGAAAAAGTTCATTGAAAAAGTTGGTTAACATTAGTTAGACAGGGGTTCATGAATGTTGATAATTTTTGAGCTGAACTTTGCAGGAGCCATAAACATGGTGTAATGGAGGTGAGGGAATTTCTATTCCCATTGAGGCCAATAACAAAAGAGAAATGGGTATTGAAAGTGGAGAAGGGCAATTTCTGGTAAGTAAGTGAATGACAGAGAAGGAAGAGAATTATTCCAACACATTTTGTGCATTTGAGGAGTTCAGAGCTGTACTACTAGAAAAGGTAATTCCAAAGCTTTATCTTCTCACAATAGCCTATAACAATTGGCAGTTTGTTCTTCCTTGAGGCCTGCTTCCAACTCCATACAATGTCACTGTGTCCCAGAAAGATGCAAATCCATGTGAAGCATTAATTAATCTTCCTTTGAGTATACTTTTCCTGAGCTCACTGTGTCCTCCTTTCAAAGGTCAGCTGATGGCTGTTTGGGCCTAGCTGGCTCATTGTTCTTTAAGCACATGGTTCTTTGTCAAATCTTAATCCCCCTTAACTTAAGGCCCAAGGAATAAAGATATCAATTTAGTGATTTATCCCTCTAGCACTGGTTCCTTACTCTTTGGCATATGACTTTTTCATGTTAGTTTTAATAATTCACTGATGTGCAAAGGTCAGCTTTGACTCAAAAGAAGCCAGTCCTGTGGCTCTGAGACTGTATTTATTTCTCAATCAGAAAAACAACTCATCTGCCTTCAATATGGAGTGTGTAGATTAACTATGGTTGTCTATTATTATTCCTACCTTTTTAAGATTAACAATTATTCCTAAAATACTCAAAAACTCAAAGCAATCTAGCCTTCATCATGTTAAATAGTTCTACTCTGGGATTTTATTATTTCTTTTAAGTTATGCAAAATTGAAAGTAACCTATGTTCATTTCATTTTAATCATGAGCAAAAGAAAGAGTTCTTACAACACTGGGATCTTGCCTGGGAAATGAAAACAGACTATAATTATAGATTCATGCATATAGATATCTAGGGCTAATCCCTCTGTGTGGTATGAAATCATGTTATTTACTCCAGAGATATTGTCCTTGGCAAATTTCTTTCTTATATTTGGTAAAGAAACGTCTCTTCTGCCTGATGGATTATATTTATATTTTTAGGTATAATCACCACTGCTGTCCTCCAGTCCTCTGTCAATAGTTGGCTCTCCAGCTATTCTTGGCTATTTATCCATGTATTTCTACATCTTGAAGGATACCCTTAGCCTAGGGAAACATTTGAAAGTAGGATACTACTTGTATAGGCATAGATCTCAATGTTAGTATTGAGCCATCTTTCAACTCACCCATTGCTCCTCTTTATTTTATTGCCTAATCTTTTTTTTTTTTTTTTTGTAGACTTTCACTCTACCAGCTCCAAACTCTGAAGAGTTCTCTTCAACTAATAGTACCCGTGCTTCCTCAAAAGTCACATCCCTCCTTCTTGGTGATGCTCCAGTCACATGGGACTTCCTAATGCTTCCTAATGAAAGCTCTAATAATAGAAAACTATGACTATCTTCATTTCAGAAGAATGGAGGCTCAGAAAAGTTAAACATCTCAAAATCATATAGCTAATAGATAGGAAAATTTGAAAGTTAAACTCTATTCTTCCAAATTTAATAATTATTGTCATCATTGCTATTAAAATTATTTTTCATATTTGCTAAAGATCTTCTCTCCTCTCAAATAAAACACTTTGTTGTTCAGTCACTAAGTCAGATCTGACCCTTTGGGACCCTGTTGGCTGCAGGACACCAGGCTTCCCTGTTCTTAAGCATAAAATATGAGACTGTCTTATTTGTAACTAATTTTTTAGGATTTCCAACATTAATTGCAGGGAAGAAGAGTTCTTTGTTTTTTGTCTTTAGACCTTTAGTTGAATGTGGCTTGATCCTTGAACCTTTTCTTCTGAGGTCCCAGCCAGCCCTAAATAGGAATTACTAGAATTAGTTCAGTTAGTTCAGTCACTCAGTTGTGTCCGACTCTTTGTGACCCCATGAACTGCAGCATGCCAGGTCTCCCTGTCCATCACCAACTCCTGGAGTCCATCCAAATCCATGTCCATTGAATCAATGATGCCATCCAACCATCTCATCCTCTGTTGTCCCCTTCCCCTTTTGCCCTCAATCTTTCCCAGCATCAGGGTCTTTTCAAATGAGTCAGCTCTTCGCATATTGAAACTCAATGTATTGGAGTTTCAGCCTCAACATCAGTCCTTCCAATGAATATTCAGGACTGATTTCCTTTAGGATGGACTGGTTGAATTTCCTTGCAGTCCAAGAGACTCTCAAGAGCCTTCTCCAACACCACAGTTCAAAAGCATCAATTCTTTGGCACTCAGCTTTCTTTGTAGTCCAACTCTCACATCCATACATGACCACTGGAAAAACCATAGCCTTGGCTAGACAGACCTTTGTTGCAAAGTAATGTCTCTGCTTTTTAATATGCTGTCTAGGTTATTACTAGAATGGAAGTATCTAATTGGTCCTGGATTTGATATGCAATTATATGTTACAAAAGAATAAAACTTCATTGTGAAATACATCAGAATTTAATTAGAACCATAATGTATCAGTGATTGAAAGCACATTAAATTTAAGTTTCATCTGATTTCTAACTCAAAGCCTTGTCTCTTTACAGTGAACACAGAGACACTAGAAATTTCTTGCTCTTGAAATTATTTGTTACAGTGTGGGCTTTGTAATTCTTCATAATTTGCTTTAGTGGGGATATATTTGCTTTTCTTATTGGCTTAAAACTCAAAACTTGGCATAAAACTCAACATTCAGAAAACTAAGATCATGGCATCTGGACCTATCACTTCATGGTAAATAGATGAAGAAATAGTGGAAATGGTGACAGACTTTATTTTCTTGGGCTCCAAAATCACTGCAGATGGTGACTGCAGCCATGAAATTAAAAGACGCTTACTCCTTGGACGAAAAGTTATGACCAACCTAGACAGCATATTAAAAAGCAAGACATTACTTTGCCAACAAAAGTCCATCCAGTCAAAGCTATGGTTTTTCCAGTAGTCATGTATGGATGTGAGAGTTGAACTATAAAGAAAGCTGAGCAGTGAAGAATTGATGCTTTTGAACTGTGGTGTTGGAGAAGACTCTTGAGGGTTCCTTGGACTGCAAGGAGATCCAACCAGTCCATCCTAAAGGATATCAGTCCTGAATATTTATTGGAAGGACTGATGCTGAAGCTGAAGCTCCACTACTTCGACCACCTGATGCAAAGAACTGACTCATTTGAAAAGACCCTGATGCTGGGAAAGCTTGAAGGCAGGAGGAGAAGGGGATGACAGAGGATGAGATAGTTGGATGGCATCACTGACTCAATGGGCATGAATATGAGTAAACTCCGGGAATTGGTGATGGACAGGGAGGCCTGGAGTGCTGCAGTTCATGAGGTCACAAAGAGTCAGACCTGACTGAGCAACTGAACTGAACTGAACTGAAATGATTTGCTTTTCTCTCTTGACATTGCTCCAAAGTAGATTTTGCTTATGAATTTTACTAATATGTAAATTATATTTTGAATATAGAGGTCCCAATCAGGAGATTAGATATGATGGCAGATGTCAATGATGTAAAAGAGAATTCTTTGTCTGTTTCCATGACTTGGCTCCATTTGCAAGAGAATTGCTAGTATTTCTGGCAAGAAGGGAAGAACAGTCAGTGATTAAGTTCTTTTTAGAGACTTTGCCCTCAGAAACTTCTTTAGTCTGTGACCTCTCCAGAAATCTTTAAAAAGATTGCAGAAATAAGAAGCAATGCTTTCCTGCAAATATTTCAGCAATATTTATTTAGTCTCATATAATCATTCTCAATCCTATCAAATATAAGGCTGCCTTTTTTTTTTTTTTTTTGGTACATTGCCAAATTCCCATGACTTCTTTATTTTATAACTGGAAGTTTATACCTTTCGTACTAATGTTTTCATTTTATCACAAGTATTTTTAACACCTTTACTATCTTGAAAATAAATTAAGAAATAATATATCTAGGGCTTCTCCTGGGGTAAAGCCCTTTGAAAATATACTTTATAGGACTCTTTCCTATGTAAACCATTCACCTCAACTATAATCAGCATGCCAACACCATTTCGGTGGCCCAATATCTTTTGCTCCTGTTTAAAAAAATGCCACACTGACCTGTGGGAGCGATCCATTTACCAGGCAGCCTATCTGGAGCTAAATAAGTCTTGCTGTGGAGTCCAAGATAGCTTAAAGTTTCTATCATGATTCTTTAGGAGCATCTGGATCCCACTTATGGGTTAGAGGGTTGGAGAGTAGCCCAAAGGGAGGTAACTAGGACTGGGACCCACGCATTTAGGGTCAGAATACACTTCTGAGGGACTTTAGATATTTTTAAGAACCTTACTCCAAAACACAGGAGCCTCCTGAAACCTGGGTATGGGGCAAGGACCCTGTATGCTCAAGTCAAAGAACAGTATTGAATATAACATATCTACACATACTTTTATTTTTAAAAAATTGATATTAATAACACCCATGTATAATGTCATAGGGAGCTAAAATTGATTCATAGCAAATTATATATATTTCAATACACAAATTTTGGTGCACAACTATGTCAGAAGACTTAGTGAAATTGTCAGATGATTACAGCTTCTTTTAATGAATATATTTGTATTGAAAAGAATAAGAATGTCACAAACTATTCTGTACAAAAAGTACAGGAAGATGAAAAGGACAGAGATGTGGATGGACACCAGAAAAAAAATAAGATTAAGATAGTTCATTAAAGACCAGACATATTTAAATGTCATAAGAGAAACGAGAATAACCTTCAGTGAATTTGGGATTAACTACATGGCAAGGCAAATCGAAGACTGGCAAACTGAACAAACGAGAAGGTAAGAATTTCTTATAAATGAACTCAGAATTATTATACTCAACTGTTAAAATAATTCCTTGTGCTATGATATGGATCTCAGGGGACCACTATGCTTTGCATAAAAATTTCTAAAGCCCCTTCCTGTGTCTGGGTGGTGAGGGTCCACAGGGCCAACCAGGAAGAGGGCTCAAGCCAGCCCAGTACCTGTGTGGACCCCAGTGCTCATTTCTTTTCTTTGTGTCACTCTCCAACCTGCTACATATGGAGGGATAAAAACCAGCAATAGAGCAGAAAAAAAGAAATTAAGCCTTTTTTGGTCTTAAGGGTATGATTATCTTTATGACATTAATTATTCTGCTGATTGGATAAGTATAATTGGTAGTTATTGAAAGTTCTGTAAAGAAATAAATGAAACACGGTAGTTTGTAAACATCACTTTAAAGAGTTGGTTTGAGCCTAATTCTTGTCTCACTTTTTGATGTTGCCCTTCAGCATAGAAGGCTTGTAATTCTTTGGACTACAATCATTAATTATTAACTGTGCATAAGAGTTTGTCATCTTTTTGCAAAAAATACAATTTTGTAAGACCTGACTTTTTCCATGTGTACGTGAACCCAGAGGGGTGTTATAGGTATTTGGGGACTACTCAAGTTTGACATGGCCTCTCAAAATAACTATTGGTGTGACTTTTTTAGACTATTTTGTTTCTTTGCGGTTAGAAATAAGGAGACGACAAGCACATATAATTGTAAGTACTCTGCATTTCAAACTATGAAATGGACATTACACCATCTAGTCTTGGGTATATAAAGTAAATCACACAAAAGAAGGAAAGGAGATATAAATGGCATTTCCTTGTTTAGCATAACTGTATCTTCAGATTTGACTAATATTGTGGTTCTGCAGAATCATTGTGCAAGTACTTAGTGTGGTTGAATCAGGAAGGAAAATAGAGTTCTGTTTAGTTAATTCCGCTTGAATTCTATAATACTAGTGAAACGTAGACTATGTCCATACCTAAGAAATGGGATGAAATCATACCAACAATATTGACTTTACAAAGGAGGCAAGGGAAGATATAAGCATCTGAATGCAGAGTTCCAAAGAATAGCAAGGAGAGATAAGAAAGCCTTCCTCAGCAATCAATGCAAAGAAATAACAACGAGAGACAAGAGAGTCTTCAAGAAAATTAAAGATACCGAGGGAACATTTCATGCAAAGATGGGCTCGATAAAGGACAGAAATAGTATGCACCTAACAGAAGCAGAAGATATTAAGAAGAGGTGGTAAGAATACACAGAGCTATACAAAAAAGATCTTCATGACCCAGATAATCACGATGGTGTGATCACCCAGACATCCTGTGATCATTCCAGACATCCTGGAATGTAAAATCAAGTGGGCCTTAGAAAGCATCTCTATGAACAAAGCTAGTGGAGGTGATGGAATTCCAGTTGAGCTATTTCAAATCCTGAATGTGAAGCTATGAAAGTGCTGCACTCAATATGCCAGCAAATTTGGAAAATTCAGCAGTGGCCACAGGACTGGAAAAGGTCAGTTTTCATTACAATCCCAAAGAAAGGCAATGCCAAAAAAATGCTCAAACTACTACACGATTGCACTCATCTGACACACTAGTAAAGTAATGCTCAAAATTCTCCAAGCCAGGCTTGAGCAATAGATGAATCGTAAATTTCCAGATGTTCAAGCTGGTTTTAGAAAAGGCAGAGGAACCAGAGATCAAATTGCCAACATCCGCTGGATCATGGAAAAAGCAAGAGAGTTCCAGAAAAACATCTATTTATGCTTTATTGACTATGCCAAAGCCTTTGACTGTGTGGATCACAGTAAACTGTGGAAAATTCTGAAAGAGACGGGAATACCAGACCACCTGACCTGCCTCTTGAGAAACCTATATGCAGGTCAGGAAGCAACAGTTAGAACTGGACATGGAACAACAGACTGGTTCCAAATAGGAAAAGGGGTACATCAAGGCTGTATACTGTCACCCTGCTTATTTAACTTCTATGCAGAGTACATCATGAGAAATGCTGGGCTGGAAGAAGCACAAGCTGGAATTAAGATTGCTGGAGTAATATCAATAACCTCAGATATGCAGATGACACCACCCTTATGGCAGAAAGTGAAGAGGAACTCAAAAGCCTCTTGATGAAAGTGAAAGAGAAGAGTGAAAAAGTTGCTTAAAGCTCAACATTCAGAAAACGAAGATCATGGCATCTGGACCCATCACTTCATGGCAAATAGTTGGGAAACAGTGGAAACAGTGTCAGACTTTATTTTTCTGGGCTCCAAAATCACTGCAGATGGTGACTGCAGCCATGAAATTAAAAACTGCTTACTCCTTGGAAGGAAAATTATGACCAACCTAGATAGCATATTAAAAAGCAGAGATTTCTTTGCCAACAAAGGTCCATTTAGTCAAGGCTATCATTTTCCAATGATCATGTATGAAAGTGAGAGTTGGACTATAAAGAAAGCTGAGCACCGAAGAATTGATGCTTTTGCACTGTGGTGTTGGAGAAGACTCTTGAGGGTTCCTTGGACTGCAAGGAGATCCAACCAGTCCATTCTGAAGGAGATCAGTCCTGGGTGTTCTTTGGAAGGAATGATGCTGAAGCTGAAACTCCAATACTTTGGCCACCTGATGCGAAGAGTTGACTCACTGGAAAAGACCCTGATGCTGGGAGGGATTGGGGGCAGGAGGAGAAGGGGATGACCGAGGATGAGATGGCTGGATGGCATCACCGACTCGATGGACATGAGTTTGGGTCTAATGCAGTTTGATTCATTTTCTCAGTTTGACCATTCTGAGGAGGATGAGTATGGATTTTTGTTTGGAATCTTTATGCAAAACACAAATTCTATATCACATTTTATTCAAGCTATTTCTGTTTTGTTGGCAAGGTTTTCTGCTAAGTCTCACCTTTAGATTTGAAATTCTCTCCTCTTAAACCTTTAAACAAACTTGTGTTAGCACTAGTGGTGTTTCCAACCCTGGAAACCCCAATCATAATATTTCAGGACCACAGGAAAATATAATTGACGGACTTCTTTTTTGCATTGGCCACTTTTGCACTATTCAAAAGAATTTAAATAGCAATAGTTTTGTCAGTTTTTGGGAAATAATTCTGATTTCTCAGGCCACCTTCACCTTCCCCTCTGAGAAGACATGCTTTTCCTCTAATTATCTTTTATAGACCGTTCTACTAAAAGTGCTTCCTCTAATTCTTTGCTTGTTATAAGCATAATTTGAGGAAGGATCAAAATATTTTTATTAAGGTTTATATCTTAGTTAAATATATATTATTTTATGCAAATGCTTCATCTTTCCAAGAGAATTCTGATATTGTGAAAATATTCTTAATCCAAAGATGAACCATTTTTCTACTATTAATGATATAAGAAGCTTACATACTTAGAACTTTCTGCCAAACGCTGTGATGAGTGCATTAGAAATATTGTTTCTTATCATCTTCACATAAATACATACAACTAATGCCTTAATATCGTTTCCACTTTGCAGACAAGAAATTAAGGATACATATATCTTTTCTCTGGTAAAATATGCAGAGTGTTTATTATCGACTGCTTGTGATTTTCAGTAATTTTTCGTGCTAAGTCGCTTCAGTCTTGTCTGACTCTGCGACCCCATGGACTGTAGACTGCCAGGCTCCTCTGTCCATGGAATTTTCCAGGCAAGAATACTGGAGTGGGTTGCCCTTTCCTTCTCCAAGTGCTCATTGGTTATATACAAGTTAAAAATCTGTTTTTCTCTAGTAATTGATTGTTCTGTATCCTAGCTAGCTTGCTTTCTTTCTGTAGTATACTAAGTAGAATATTCAGTTTCTTTTGAAAGTTAAAAAAAAAAACAACTTCCTGATCATGAGAGTGAATTTCCTTTTCTGCAGCACTGGAAACATTGTTACATTTCTGCTCTCATTGAGCAATTTGTGTTTTAACACTTATCTTTAAATATCATGTGAGCTACACTTTCAGTTTATAAAATACAACATGATCAACAGAAACCTTCTATGTGCTAAATACTGTGCTAGGGTACTCTGGAGTGGAGCCTTTGCATAAGATGTAAACTCTGACTCTCCAGAGCTGGGAGAGATGGGTATGTAAACCATAAAAGTCGCAATAATCTTAGCATGAAACAAGTGGTTTGCATAAAGAAACAAAAGTCCCAAAGGTTGATTCCTTCCTGTGGATATGTGGATTGGCAGTGGAAATTAAAGTAAGGCTTCTTTCCGTGGTAATATCTAGGCTTATCCAGTTAAATCCATATTCTTCTCAGTTGTAGATGACTTTTTCTAGTTGAAAAAATGATGCATGGACCAACTTAAACTCTAGAAGAGAGCATTCGATGAACATCAAGCCTCTTTCTACTCTATATTTCTATCTTCACAAGCAACCAAATCACAGCTTTAAACATCCACCAAAGCCAAGCAAGAGAAAAAAAACAAAAGCAAATCCTAAAATGTACAAGGATACCTCTGTGAATAATCAATTTTCTCCTACAGACATGAACTTTGGACTCACCTTCTCTTCATCTAAATGACTCTAATAAGGCAAAGAGCTGGGATATTCAATATATTCACTATATTTCATTCTATTTGTACTTCATTAAGCTCTCAAGGCTATGGTTTTTCCAGTAGTCATGTAGGGATGTGAGAGTTGGACTGTGAAGAAGGCTGAGCGCCGAAGAATTGATGTTTTTGAACTGTGGTATTGGAGAAGACTCTTGAGAGTCCCTTGGACTGCAAGGAGATCCAACCAGTCCATTCTGAAGGAGATCGGCCCTGGGATTTCTTTGGAAGGAATGATGCTAAAGCTGAAACTCCAGGACTTTGGCCACCTCGTGCGAAGAGTTGACTCATTGGAAAAGACTCTGATGCTGGGAGGGATTGGGGGCAGGAGGAGAAGGGGATGACTGAGGATGAGATAGCTGGATGGCATCATGGACTCGATGGACATGAGTTTGAGTGAATTCTGGGAGTTGGTGATGGACAGGGAGGCCTGGCGTGCTGCAATTCATGGGGTCGCAAAGAGTCGGACATGACTGAGCAACTGAACTGAAGTGAACTGAACTGAAAGTTCTCAAGACACTGTAGTTCAGAGGAAATCACTTTCATATACACAAAATACAGTCAAATTGCAAGCCAAATTTCTGATGTTTTTCCCCTTTTCAGTTTAGTATCTATTAGCTCTTGGTCCTTTTCCCCTTTTTCAAGAGTCTTGTAGTTCAAATATACCAAAATAGAGTTCAGAGCCATGTAATTTGGGAACTAGAAGGAACCTCAGAAAACAGACGAATAATATATCATATTTTCTGGATATGTGCAACTCAGAAAAGTGAAATTATTTGCCTCAACTAACATGGAAATAGTGTGATGACCACTGGTTCCTGCTTCCCCTTTAAAGTGATCTTTATTCCATACCAGTGGTTCTCAGAATACCTGAGATAGGAACACTGGGGAGCTTGTTAAAATACAGATTGCTGGCTTCTACCCAAAGCTTGTGATTCAGTAGGTCTGGTGGGTGGCCCAGTAGTCTGCATTTCTAACAAGTTTCTGGGAGTTCTTGCTGCTAGCCTGGGAAGAACACACTTTGAACCTTGTTCTACAGCTTGCATTTTGATTCCTTTAGTTTGTTTGGTCTAAGTATTCTCAATCACAAGCCTCTGAGAATTTGCTTGTAGGTATTTCTCACTGGGCAAGTCGACGTTGCCTTATCCCCTTGGTAAGATGTCATCTGGAGAAGGCGATGGCGCCCCACTCCAGCACTCTTGCCTGGAAAATGCCATGGACGGAGGAGCCTGGTGGGCTGCAGTCCATGGGGTCGCGAAGAGTCGGACACGACTGAGCGACTTCCCTTTCACTTTTCACTTTCATGCATTGGAAAAGGAAATGGCAACCCACTCCAGTATTCTTGCCTGGAGACTCCCAGGGACGGGAGCCTGGTGAGCTGCCCTCTATGGGGTCACACAGAGTCGGACACGACTGAAGTGACTTAGCAGCAGCAGCAGCAAGATATCACCTCTCTGCAGTACACTTAAAGGCTTTATTTGCTAATGGCTTATTTTAAGACCTGAAGTTTTTCTGAGCAATTACTTATTTATCTAATTTAAAGCCAGTTGCTGGATGCATGCTTCTTAAAATACTGAATACTAAAATACGTTTGATCATATTCCTTATTTCTACTATAGTGGTCAAAATTATTCTCTATCACTATGCATTCTTGATAATCCATCTCTAACTGGTCAAAACACTTGCAGATTATTCTGTCACAGTGTCTAATATCCTCCTGACCTCTTCCCACTGCTTCCATATTCCCTTCCCTCCCTTCTTTAGTACCTGAGCTCAGGTGGTCTCGCATGTAATAATTATACTTTTTCTTTTCTCTTATTCCACACACATAAGCTTACAAAAACCATGTTTCTTCTAAAGACATCATAGTGTCCAAAATTATTCTAAGGTTTTTTGAATATATAAGAAAATAAATATTAAATGCTTTAAGCAAATGTAACTGCCTCATTTAAAAACACATCTTTAAAAATATTTTATGTCATTTTTGCTTTTCTGAATGCAATTTTTAATTAACCACTATAAATAGCACATTTAACTTATGTTTATTGCTTTCTGTGAAAAGAACTGTGTATGTTTTCAGAGAAAAAAATAATATCTAAAATATCTGTAGAATTTAACTAGAATTCTTGACAGAAATATTCTCAATCAACTCCCTGCTCTGCTCTTCTCTGGACAGACATGACGATTCTCAAGAGAAAATGAAAAATGTCTTGAGAAGAAACAGTGTCCTGTCTTGGGGACACTGAAGGGCATCATGTTCTCTTTAATCTCTCTCTTTTTTGGTAAAGGTAGCAAAGAACCGCTGCAACACATTTTAATGCAAGAAAGGAGTCATTACCAAGGCTAACATTGATTTTGTGTGTGTGCGCATTTAAACACCCACCCATTCAGAGGCCATATTCAGGTAGAGATTAGTTTTAGATGATGAGAGGTTACATCTTCTGAAGCATTTTTATGAGCTTTAATTCTTTTTAAAAAAAAGTTTATTGGACTATAGTCGATTTACAATGTTGTGTTAGCTTCAGGATTTAGTCATACATTTACATATATTCAGGGCTTCCCGGATAGCTCAGCTGGTAAAGAATCTGCCTGCAATGCAGGAGACCCCAGTTTAATTCCTGAATTGGGAAGATCGTCTGAAGAAGGGATAGGCTACCCACTCCAGTATTCTTGGGCTTCCTTCGTGGCTCAGTGGGTAAGGTTTGATCCCTGGGTTGGGAAGGTCCTCTGGTGGAGGGCATAGCAAACCACTCCAATATTCTTGCCTGGAGAATCCCCATAGACAAAGGACCCTGGTGAGCTGCAGTTTATGGGGTCATGAAGAATTTGACACAACTGAGTGACTAAGCACAAAACAGCATATATATATGTTTGGGGTTCTTTTCCTATATGGGTTATTACAGAATATTGAGCAGGGTTACTTGTGTTTTTGAGCTTTAATTCTTCAGACAGTCTTCAGGAGGGCTTCTGTATGGTTCCTGCGCCCAGAAATGGAGGCCAGGTGCAGCTGATGGCAGTGATGCTGCTAGCCTGCATACTGCGATGAACTCAAGAAGTGTCTACTTACTCATAACCATCCTGGAATGTCACAAGAAGAAGAAAGAAATTTCCATGTTGACATTTTGATATGGATAGTTCTTTGTTGTGAAGGTTGTCCTATGTCTTGTAGGATGTTTTGTAGCATCCTTGGCTGCAATTGCAAGATGCCTACAGCACCATCACCTCTCCTATTTGTGGCAAACAAAAATGTCTCCATTCTTTGCAAATATGGGGAAAATTGTCCCCAGTTGAGAATCACTCATCGTTAGACTGGCTAGTTTAGAAATTGCTGCCTGTAAAAGGGACAATGCCTTAATATAACTCATGAGTGATAGCATTCACCTAAGGGTCAGTTAAAGGAAAGTGAGTAAAACAACATGGAGGGCTGGAAGGTGGTGACCATTTTTCTCCTGTGGCCATTGGTAAAACCACTGCTCGTGGTATGGAGCAGACCGAACACTTTCTTACAAAGCCTAAAAGCATAGGGAAAGCATTTAGTAAGAAGCAGAATGTCCGCATGTTTTGGCTGTTACATGCAGTTTTAAGCAAACAATGAGCACAGTCAGGAAATATTGGACAATCTGCTTGCTGTCTGCAACCGAAATTGGCCAATAGACCAGGAAAGGTGAGGAAGGCCAAGAATATGAGCAGAGTTGAAAAAGCAAACTGTCTCAACATCACAATAGCAAGAGAAAGAATGTCACTCGTAATTTTTCTCAAAATCTCCCATGTGGACTTTTCAGATAAAAATATGGGAAGGTCACAGGCAAAGACGTGATTATAGGTATTGCCACTCCTATCACTGCCTATATTTTGCAGGGGGCCATGAGTTAACCACGTTTAAAATGAAGAAGAGGGAAATGGACCCAGCAAAGAAGCCAGTGAATTAAAAGCAAAAGTCAAAGGATTAAGAACTATAGCTAGAAGAGATTTTGGGGTGAGGTTCTTTTGACGTGAGAGATAGATGGGCTTCTGGGCTGGACAGCTGGGGTTCATCAAATGGAATAAAACTGAAGCTTTGTTCTCACCCAGACACTCTAAGGACAAAGCTAGTGGCAGAAGTTGAGCTCTACTGCAATAAAGAGATAAGATGCCACACCTGGGGTTAAGGAAAACTTCCCTGTTTGCACAAACGCAGGAAGGCTCACTGGGGGTCAAAAAGGGAAGGGGATGCCATTCCATGATAAACACGGATATACACAGCCATAGACCTCTGCAGTGGGATCTGTCTTAGCAAAAAGTTGCTCATGCATTTTTGGGAGAGTCTTAGGACCAGTCAGCTGTGAAAAAAGAAACAATTGGCCAAAGGCAAACAAAAAAATAGAAGGATTGTCCTATGTAAGTGATTTAAATCTCCTTACTGTACTCCTCATTCAGGATGCCCACATTCCTCTCCAGGTATGTATTCCTACCCTGCTTCTGACTTTGACTGTTACTCTGTGTGCTCTCCCAGTCCTGCTGTTTCCATTAATAAATTCTGTTTCTGTTTTGCAGTTTTCGCCTCCTTGAAACATGTTTGCTTTCAAAGAGGGGTAAGAACCAGGGAATTTTGCTTCTAGCCTCTAGCTTGGTGGTCTACCTGGTGGACTGGAGGCCAGGTTCAGTTCCTGGAAAGTGAAATAAGATCCTGCTTCAAGACTATTTGTCCTTCCGAGAACACTTTCACAGGGAATTAAATAGGTCAGAAATCTTGATTCTTGAGAAGTTGAAAAATCACTAGGTCTGGTCTTCAAAAGCTTTTAATTGTGTGATTATATAAAGAATGTCTTGGTTTCTTGAACTTCACCAGCAAGGATGATGCTAGGAAAGCTGTACAGTGGCCTAAAGTGGCCCAGTTTCCAATATCTGTTTCAAAAGATGTCATGGAAGATTAGGAAACAAAACAAAATTTCCAGGATAATGAAACCTGGGGCCGAAATTAGACAATGAAGTAACTTCCTTCCAAAGAAGAAAATCAGAGTGTGATCAAGGAAATTCTCCTACTGTCAGGTCAAGGAGTTCTTGAAATTTCTATCCAGCAAGGTTCATTTCATAAATGTAATGAATCAATGAATTTTTTAGATGAAGATTTTTATTGTACTTATTCCATTTCTTTTCCACTTTTGAATTATCAGGTGGGTATGTATGGAAAGGGGCTTTGGACGTGTAAGGAAAAGAAATGACTATACTTTTTTAACTCACCAGACTGTTGGTCTTCCCAGTGGATCATATAGAAAAGGTTGTGTATCACCCAGAGATACCCAGTCTTGAGTGGAATGCAGTAACTGAATAAGACATTTGACTGTGCCTCTTGAAGAAGGTATGTTTTCTACATGTAGGAAGGGGGATACATGGATATTCATACATAGATACTTGGGTGGCCAGAGTACCAGTCCATCAGAAACCATTACTTTTACTCCAGTATTTATTCCTATCCCTACTTCCTTTTAGTAACAGAATCTACTTCCTTTCAGTAACAGATTTTTAGTAGAATACAAGTTGCTCGACTGGAGAGAATACATTCTCAAGTTTCCCTTGCAGAAAAGGACTTATCACACAACTAACAGCCAAGAGAATAAGTGAAAAAAAAAAATCTTGCAAGTTTTTGGTATTTAAAAGAAATACACTGTCTTGTACTAACTTTCCCTTTGGGCTGCGTATCAGGTAATAAAACTCAGACGGACACTTTAGGCAAGTGGAACTCCCGTATTCAGAGGAGCAAGTTTTTTTCACAAGATGACCTCATGAGAGGAGAGCACCTGTTTAACCCAGGCTTCTATGCAAGAGAATAACATGCTATAATCTTGCTTCAGATACTGCAATGGTCAGTTTCTTCTATACGTGAGTCTATATCTTAACTCCTTCATATTCCCTAGAGGTACCGTGACACTATTAATATTGTCCTTAGAAATAAAGTAAAATTTCATGTATATTAAGATTTAACTTTAAACTTAATTATTCAGAAAGTTGAATATATAGAATTGATCAGAGGCTATGGGACAAAGGCCATGACAGCTGGGATAAATTACTGTTCATTTTCACTCTTAATTTGTTAGCAGCATTGCCCTGGACTAGCTCTTGGTTTGCAGAATTAAGCAAAATATTTTCCAATAAGTATTTTCATTTCTTGTACATTTCTTAGTATTTTATTATTCTATTTTCTAATATGGAAGTGCTTTCACATCTCTACTTTTCCCCATAACTAAACTATATATATGCACATATTTTTATTTATCTCAAAAACCCAATTTTAAGATTTAGCAGTTATGCTATTTATTAAATAATATCCACTTTAAAAATAAAGCAGTTACTTCTTTATTTGCAATTGGATTTAATTTTTAGTTCCCATGTATACACACTCTTGTATATCTGCACGCACAGCTCTATTTCCTTCCTTGGGTTTAATTTTATTCCTTTTAATTTCTCAGGCTTAATATGTATCTTTTATTTCTCTTTCTTATTTAGTAAAAAATTTCCCCTTAGCAGAGCTTTAATGGTACCGACAGGTTCTTAAATGCAATTACTTTTCTCAGTTTATTTGGGCTCTTTCATTGTTCAATATGTTTAATAATTTGTCAGCTTCTATTCCACCCTTCCTCAGCAAACTTTTTTTGTCTTGTTTCCATGGTTCAAGCAGTGAAACAATAATAAAGTTGGTCTAAAATTAAGAGAGAGACCTTCAGCTTATTCAACTCACTTTAATAAGTAACTCATTTTCTATGAATCACAACAGTAAAGTTCAAATGAGAACTTGAGGAGAGTAAGCAAAGCATGGGATAACTAAAATGAGTGCATTGCTGTGCTGATGTTAAGAGTTTCTGATGGTTGGTCCATACTTTAGTCATATTGCCTGAGTTTTGATTTAAAGGTTCATTTTAACAAAAGTCGAGTTGAGATGTGAAAGTACTAAGTTGACTTAAAGGCTGTGGACAGAAAAGAGTAGGAAGGGACACTTTGTCAGCTACAGGTTGCTGAGGGCATTCACTCCAGGAAGGACTTTACCTTCCAGAAGCTCTAGACTGGCACCTCCTCCAGTGCTCACGTGACTGACTTTATCTTCAGTGTTCCATTTGGCACAGCAAGTAGCAGTGTCTCCCCCTCCTATAATGGTGATACAGCCCTTGGAAGTGGCTTTCACAACTTCATCCATGAGGGCTTTTGTTCCTTTAGCAAAAGCATCCCATTCAAATACCCCTACAGGTCCATTCCACACAATTAACTTGGCTCGCCCCACCACATCTGCATACTTCTTAATGGTCTCAGGACCACAGTCCAAACCCATCCAGCCGGCAGGTATCCCTGATGCTACAGTGGCTTGGCCAACCTTAGCATTCTCCTCAAATTTGTCAGCAGTGACAAAGTCAACAGGAAAGGTAATGTTCACACCATTTTTTCCAGCTTTGGTCATAATTTCTTTGACAATCTTGGCTCCCTCTTCATCGAACAAGGAAGCACCAATCTCCATGTTGTTCAATACCTTAAGGAAGGTGTAAGCCATTCCCCCACCAATAATCATCTCATTGACTTTGTCCAGCATATTTTTGATGAGTTGGATCTTGTCTGCCACTTTGGCTCCACCAAGTATAGCCAAAAATGGTTTCTCTGGCTTTTCCAAGGCTTTGGCGAAGTAATCTAGCTCCTTCTTCATCAGGAATCCAGATGCCTTCTGGGGAAGATTCACTCCCACCATGGAACTGTGGGCCCGGTGAGCTGTCCCAAAAGCATCATTGACATACACATCCCCTAGCTTGGAGAGGGATGCTCGGAAGGCTTCTATTTTATCTGGCTCAGTTTAAGCTTATTTCCAGAAGGATCTTGGCCCTTCCCTTCTTCTTCCACATGAAAGCGCAGGTTCTCCAGCAAGATGACTGTACCGGTGGCTGGGTTGGCACACACCTTCTCCACTTCCGGACCCACACAGTCCTTTAGGAAAAGAACGTCCTTGCCCAACAGGGATTTGAGTTCAGCAGCAACAGGCTCTAAGGAGTATTTATCAGGCATTGGAACACCATCAGGTCTACCTAAATGACTCATAAGAACTACTGACTTGGCTCCATTATCCAGACAGTACTTGATGCTTGGGAGAGAGGCCTTGATTCTTTGGTTGTTTGTAATCTGGTTCTTCTTCATGGGGACATTGAAGTCAACTCTCATGACGACTCGCTTCCCTTTCACATCCACTTTGTCCAAAGTTAACTTCTTAGAAAGAGACATCTTGACGATACAAAGACAGGTTAACACATAGATCCCGGGGTTGAAGAGAACCACTTTACTGCTGGTGAGATGTTGGGTGGGTGGTGTTTTCTAACGCCTTTCCCCTTGGCCTGCCCCTTTCTTCCCAGCACTAGCGCTCCCACGAGGCCAGCCATGATTGGACCAGGGAAAGGAAACCGGCTTCGCGATTTGTCAACGGTCCTGTCAGTCTGGATTTGGATGTGCTGCGTCGTGCAGATTCTAACTGCCAGCGCTGAAGGTGAACCCGGAACTGGCGGCTTGGGGGTGACTGTTGAAGAGGTGAAGACACTGGAATTAGAACGGTTCTGAGGTATACGCTTCCTGCTGGTTCTTTCCCACATCCCTTTCAAGAATTTTTTATTCTTTTAAAAGAAAAAAAAAAAAGCCTTCATTCTGTCAAATCCTGATTATATTGAGGGTAAAAACTTGTGCAGCACCCCATTAAAGGATTTGAAATAATGGGTCTCTGACACCTTGTTTATTCAAGGCAATATAATAAGCTTCTGTTTTATTCCTTATCTTGACAAATATCTCTGTTAAGAGCGTGGTTTTGTGTTAGACTTTGGCTTTAGATATATCCCTGGCATGGGATGGGAATAGCATAGTACCCTTACCTTGCTTCTTCCATTCTCAGACTACTGTGAGGGAACGATGGCGGCTTATTCAAGAGAAGCCCGTAAGATCACAGCAGAGAGAGTGTCAGTAAAGCACTCAAGGTAGTGGTGACATTTCTTTCAGGCTACAAAATTATGATGAAGCTCCTTACGTTTTTCTCTCCTCTCTCTCTGTTTCACTACCAGCATAACTTTAAAATTCATCTGAAGAGAGCATGGTTTCAATGAGGATGAAAAACATCTATTTGAATTGAAAATGAGTGAGAGTTTTTATTTTTGTTGAAAGTATACGTGGCTGATTGGTTTAGGTATAAAAACTGTGTAACTTTCTGCTCAGTTCAGAGTGAGTTTGAAAATAACTCATTGAGAAGTTCCCTGGTAGTCTAGTGGTTAGTATTCTGGAATTTCACTGCCACGGCCTGGGTTCAGTCCCTGAGATCCCACAAGCTATAACTCATGCAGTAACATTATCTATAGATTGGCCAATGAATACAACTGTTAAATGTGTACATTGTAATAATTGGTTGATTTTGAGACCTCAGCATAAGAAAATGTTGTGGAAGAATACACATCAACATATGGCCAGACATCTATAATTTCTGTACAAGATGGAGACGTTGCCACAGATGCTGGTTATCTGTCTCTTATCTAGTCCTGGAGTTGCCAGTGTGATTAAGTAGATTTCCTTTAGCAGCTACCAAACCTACAGGAGGCCTACGGGAACCTAAGGTTATTGAGCTCTTGTGTTTCTTAAGGCAAGGGGTGTGGAAAGGGGGGCCAGAAAGGGAGAAGGAAAGGGAGAAGTCCAAAGCCCAAGAAGAGCTACTGGACTACTGTTGAGGATTTTTGTTGCACTGTTTCTCTCCCTTGTGTCCTGTTGCAGTGAGTGTGACCAGGAGAGAATGAATAGAAACAGCAGCAAGAGTGTACAACTCGTGAGCTTTAATGAGTAAGTTCTGGGTTCCCAACTCAGCAAAAAAAAAGTCAGCGAGAAAGAAACAGAAAAAAAGAAAGAAACCCCACACAAGAAGCATTAAACCAGTGCCTTGGAATTGGTTCTAATTCTCTCTTATTGTAGAAGAATGTGAGGATGGTGCTGGGGTTAGACTAAAGTGAGGAGTCAATAACAGTTATTCTTCAGTTTGGCAGGCTCTCCTTTCAACTGATGATATGAGGATAGAAGTTATTAAAGCGGATGAACTGTAATATTTCCTAGAGAACAGATAATACCCATAGTGGAAATAGGAATAAGGAAAAGGGAATCACTGTGATGTAAGAGGTTTTTTGTTTGATATTTTCTTCCAGTTTCAACACACACATACATACACAAATGAAATTAGCACCTGAGTTTGTTTCACCCTGCTGATGTTAGTAATCAAGGCAAAAAAAGTATAGGGGAAAAATTCAATATATCTGAGTGCTCCCACACTAAAAGAGAAAGGCAATAAACAGCACAATATACTCAGAAGTAAAATTCATGAAAATTAGACACAAGATTAAAATAAACGGGAAAATAATCTTAAAGCAAAAAAGATAATGTAAGTAGGAAGGCTGATGAAGCAGCTAAAAAGCATAAACACTGAAACACATTGGACATAAAAGATGCTGAAACGTATAACTCAAAGTGATAAGTTGCATGGTAAAGTAGATAAAAAAGTAACTAAAGAATGAATTAGTGATCAGATAATTTGTGGAGGAATCATTACATAATACATTTAAAAATGACCAAGAGGAAGAGAGTAAGGACAAAGTCAAGGTGAGTGGGAACTAACAATTGTTTATATATCACAGAAATGTCATAAAGGGATAGAGAGAGCATGAAGGCAATAGAACAGTTGTAAGATAACCTATAATTGAATAAACATGTTAGGTCTCAGGTTAAAGGAGTCCATAACGTAGTACAAACAGACGTGAAATAAACACACACTCTGGAAACAATATTGAGGAACATCTATATCAAGAAACAATTTTTTATAGTGCTATTGTTTATTTATTTACATTTATATATATTGACATCTAACATTGTATTTGTTTCAGGTGTACCACATAATGATTCAATATATGGGTATATTGCAAAGTGATTGCCACAATGTCTAGTTAACACCCGTCACCACACACTGTTACAAATACTGTTTTCTTGTGATGAAAACTTTTGTGATTTATTCTCTTAACAACTTTCAAATAGAGAATGGTTAAAGGAGATGTGGTATATATGTACAATGGAATAGTATTCAGACAAAGAAAAGAAGGAAATTCTGTCATTTGCCACAACATGGATGGTACCTAGGGGTATTCATGCTAAGGGAATTAAGTCAGACAGGGAAAGAATAAAAATTTTTTTGAAGTTTGTAGAATGAAAAAGCAGATCACATGCAAGGAAAAGCTTCAGATTGAGAGTTCACTTATCACAAAAAGCAAAAGACAACTTTTTACCAAAATCTTTATATCTAGGCAACATAGCATTTAAATGAAGTTAAATAAAGGTATTTTAAGTTCTAAAAAATCAGAATGTTAATCTCACTGAGCTGTCTTTTGTAAAAAAGTAAAGCAACTCGGGACAGGTTCTACCATAATATTTAAATAATTATTTGGGGAACTAAATAGTATTTCAATCTTAGTAAAACTTGTCTAAATAAGTAATGATCACAATTTCTAGAGTTTTTAATGTTATTACAAATGGTAACTTGATTTTTATATTATTCCATTGTTACTGCCAATATTGCAAAACATTGTTTATGTTGATAGGTTAATTTTATATTGGACTTCTTTACTGAAGTTTCTTAGTTTAAAGAGAAAACTCAAAAGAAGCAACAAACAAATGACTTAAGTGATCATTTAGTCTCTAAATAATTAAATCAGTTTCTCTTTCCTTCTTGTTTTTAATCATGTCTTAATCAAATTGTTTTGATAGAAACTTTCAGTAATATTTTGAACACTTGTTATAATATCAGGCATATTTCAGATACTCTGCTTTTTTCACAATTTATCTTCTTTGAAATTAGGATGATCCTGGTATTGAAGACATTTAACGTAATTTTTTTTTCTTTTTCCTCTTTACTGGCTTATACAGTAATTATGTATTATACAATTGATAACATCACCTACTAGATGAAAATATTAAAACACCAACATTTACCCCTAGTTGGCATGCTTTATCAGTCAATATACTGAAAAAAGTTCAATTCTTATTTTAATATTAGCAGAAGAAGTTGACAGTGCATGGCAACAAGTATATATTTTTTAGGGGCTAGCATGATGTTTAATGGGCTTCCCAGGTGGCTCAGTGGGTAAAGAATCTGCCTGCAACACAAGAGATGCAAACAGCCAAGAGCTCAGTTCCTGCTTCAGGAAGATCCCCTGGAGGAAGGGGCAGCACGCTCCAGTGTTCTTGCCAGGAGAACCCCATAGACAGAAGAGCCTGGTGGGCTACAGTCTGTGGAGTTGCAAAGAGTGGGACATGACTGAAGTGACTGAGCATGCATGCCTGATGTTTAGTAGCTGTTGATACGAGAGAAAAGTGTAAACAGAGGAGCCTTCCTTGTCACTTTCACTGCTTTTATTCCCGTCATCCCATGTCTAGGTCAACCTGAAATGTGTATTTTATTGTAGCAAATATTTACCTATGTTTACATAGGTGTATAGACAATGCTATATCCTGCTGTTGCTCTGGCCCAGAAGTTTTTGGATTTTGTTTGTTGAGATACCTGATAACTGCTTCTCCATCATGTCTATTTTCCCCCCGAAGTTTCTTCTCTCTCTCTTTTTTTTTAAATAAAACACTTTATTGAGATATGATCGACATATGGAAAGCTGTACATATTTGCTGTATACAACTTGATGAGTTGGGAGATATGCTCATGTAACCATCACCACAACTTAACACCATAAGCATGCCCATTATCTTCAAAATTTTCTTCTACCCTTTTTCATTTATTATTTTTTATGTGATTAGAACACTTAATAAGATATATCCTCTTAGAAAATTTTTGAGTACACAACACAGTATTGCTAACCATAGGAACAATGGTGTATAGTTGGTCTCTAGGACTTATTGGCATAACTGAATCTTTGTACTCATTGGTTAGTACCTCCCCGTTACCCTCCTCACCCGGCTGCAGGCATCCTCCTCATAAATCCAACTGGTCTTTTAGTGATTCCACAATGGCACCCCACTCCAGTACTATTGCCTGGAAAATCCCATGGACGGAGGAGCCTGGTGGGCTGCAGTCCATGGGTCGCGAAGAGTCAGACACAACTGAGCGACTTCACTTTCATTTCTCACTTTCTTGCATTGGAGAAGGAAATGGCAACCCACTCCAGTATTCTTGCCTGGAGACTCCCAGGGACGAAGGAGCCTGGTGGGCTGCCATCTATGGGGTCACACAGAGTCGGACATGACTAAAGTGACTTAGCAGCAGCAGCAGCAGCTGTTTTTATTTCTCAATGGCTGTTCTTAAATTTTGTAGATGTTGAAAACAAGACTTTGAAGTAAGTAATAAGATATGGATATAACCTATTATTCTATTAATAAGTCCTTTAACATATTTTGCTCATTTTAGTTTCATTTAACTTTTCTGTTGACATATGTGAAGTATACGTTTCACTGTGAAACGTACAGAGTTCTGGGAACTGAGGTAAAAATCTATATGAGTATAAGCTAACTGAATCACTTGTTTTATGACAATATAGACTAATCTCTCAGTAAATATTAGGCTTACTTTTTATGAAGCAATCATTCTCTCTTTCAAAAATTCTAGTGAATTGCAAAGTTTAAAAGCCTTTTTTTTTTTTCATTCTAAACCTTTTTAGTAAGCACTTGGGATTGTTCTTAAAGACAAAGAAGGGGAAGTTATGTGCTTATAACACGTTAGTCACTGTAGAACTAGTTTCAAAAAGCTAAAACGTTGTGCAATACATTGCAGTTATATGAGCAATGCATACCTTTTAAAGTTTGTATTTTATCTGCCTATTATTTTATTGACTTCCTTATTTATTTGTCCTTTTCTACAACAGATAAACATGTGGCCAAAGTTAAATGGCTGAATTGCCCACATCACAAACAGATACTTTCGTAGACTTTAGCATGCAAATTACCAATCTCTGTTATCAGTTATTGATTAAGGTAAGCCCTGCATAAAACTAACCTATAAGTCTTAGATAGAAACTTTAATTTTACTAAAATGAAGTAAATAAGAATCATTAAAGGGGCTTCCCTGGTGGTTCAGTGGTGAAGAATCTGCCTGCCAGTGCAGGAGACACAAGTTCGATCCCTGAGCTGGGAAGATTCCACATGCTGCAAAGCAACTAAACCCATGTGCCACGACTATTGAACCTGTGCTCTAAAGCCTGGGAGCTGCAACTACTGAAACCGTGTGCCACAACTACTGAAACCCTCATGTCCTAGAGCTCACGCTCCACAAGAGAAGGCACCATAATGAGAAGCTCACACACTGCCACTAGAGAGTAGCCCCCACTCGTTGCAACTAAAGAAAAGCCCATGTAGCAATGAAGACCCAGCACAGCCAAAAATAAATTATTTTTTAAGTTAAGAAAAAGAATCATTATAAATAAACAAGATAAACCATTTCTATGTCAAACAAATCCTAGGAGAGGATTGATGTCTTGCTAAGGTTACGTTGTGTTTTATTTTTTCCAAAGGAACCAAATTGTAGGCAGTCACCTTCTAAAACAAACAAAAAATGTGTTATAAAAACCATTTGTTTCAAAACAATATTTCTGAAGTGATTCTTGCAGTTAAAATTGTAACCAAATACTGTGTAGAAGCCAGGGGGTCAAGCTCATTAACAGATTTATTTTTCAAAAGATGCATTTACAACATTTAAGAAATTTTACTCTAAGAGTATTTTCATTGTAAAACTAAGGAATTTGTTAATTAAAAGTTGAAAACAACTCTACAAACCTGTGTAAGTGTCTTACAATTACACGCCATGGGCCAGGGATCCCAGATTCCCAGAGCTATTACACTATAACATCAATGGCAAGGCAGACAGTTGTGTGGGACTTCAGATTTTTCTTCCATTTGTCAGGAAGTGACAGTTGTTTGCAGGGAAGATGCCTTAGGTTATAGATGGCACCACAGGAAGAAGGGAGTGTAGACGGTGCTGGTGGCTAAGAGGACAATACAAGTGGCTCCCACTTGAGTTAGTCAACACACTTCCTGGCTTTATCCGGGAAACACCCTGCTTCCTGCCCACAGTGTAGGCACGTGCAACTGACTGGCTTCATAATAACATCCTAAATTCCCGGTCAATAGGTGAGTCCATTGGGCAAGTGCAAGATAAAAACTGGGCAGTGAGTTTGTCTCCCGGGCACCTGTAAGGTGAACATACATGAGCAACTGATGCTGGCATCTGATGGTGTGTGGCTTTTTATTTTTTGCAGAGTTCACAACTTTCAGTAGGAAATCCGAGAATGTGACTAGGACAACCAACTACTGAGAGTTCCTAAAACAAACTTTTTCATCATCCCCAGGATGATGTTTAATCACAGTTGTGATATAGTCAAAAGCAGTCTGCATAATAAAAATCACATATAATTTTTAGAATGCTTACATAACATTTTATAATTAATATTTTATAGTTAAATAAGTATATTCAATGTCTTAAGAAATTTTGCACTGTAACATCCCATGTGGTTTCATATATCATAGCAAAGCAAACACAGAGTTCAGCCTCATTAATTGCAAGGTCAGCCAGTCCAGTCGCTCAGTTGTGTCTGACTGTTTGCGACCCCATGGACTGCAGCACGCCGGTCTTCCCTGTCCATCATCAACTCCTGGAACTTGCTCAAATTCATGTTCATTGAACTGGTGATGCCATCCAACCATCTCATCCTCTGCTGTCCACTTCTGCCTTCAATCTTTCCCAGTATCAGGGTCTTTTCCAGTGAGTCAGTTCTTCATATCAGGTGCCTAAAGTATTGGCACTTCAGTTTCAGCATCAATCATTCCAATGAATATTCAGGACTGATTTCCTTTAGGATGGACTGTTTGATCTCCTTACAATTGCAAGGTCAATATTACTAAGTTGGAAGTGATTCCATATATTCATTATAATTTCTATACACACATATAAAGCAGAAATAAGAAACATTGTATGAATTAATTTACAAATATTTGCCCAGTGTTGACTATAAACAAAATATAATTTTAAATGCATATGGTGTATTGTATAAATACAGTGTGTACAAAGTTATATTAATTGAACATAGTACTGGCACCAAAACAGACACACAGATCAGTGGAACTGGACAGAGAGTTGAAAATAATTATGTTTAATTAATCTATGACAAAGGGGGAAAGAATATATAATGGAAAGAAGACGGTCTCTTCAGTAAGTGGTTCTGGGACAGCTACATGTCAAAGAATGAAATGAGAACATTTTCTCACACTATATACAAAGTAAATTGATTAAAGAATTAAATGGAAGACTGGAAACTATAAAACTCCTAGAAGAAAACAGATGGAACACTCCATGACATAAATCATAGCAATATATTTTTGGATCTGCCACCTCAGACAAAGGAAATCAAATAAAAAATAAGCAAATAAGACCTAATTAGCCTTAAAAGCCTTTGCCCGGCAAAGGGAACCATCAACAAAACTAAAAGATAATCTATAGATATTTGCAAATGACCAACTAGTGGTTAATAGCCAAAATATACAAATAGCTCATACAACTCAATATCAAAAACACAAACAACCCAATTAACAATGGACAGAAGACCCAGAAAGACATTTTGACAAAGAAGATGTACACACTGCCAACAGGCACAGGAAAAAGTGCTCAACATTGCTAATCATCAGAGAAGTCAAAACCACAAGGAGATATCACCTCACACCTGTCAGAATGGTTATCATCAAAAGAGAACGTAATAACATTTGAAGATCTGGACAAAAGGGAACCCTTGTATCCTGTTAGTATTAATTGTCAACTGAAAAAGGAATGCACTCACTGAGCTGTGAGTTCAGTTTTATTTGGGGCTTATTGAGAGCTATGGCCTGGGAGACAGCCTCTCAGGTAGCTCTGACAAACTGCTCCAAGGAGACGGTGGGGGATATGTTTCAGTAGAAGATTGCTGCTAGTCTCGAGCACATATAAGTCTGTGATAATGATATTAAGCTTTTCTAAATGTGAGAAAATGAAAGAAATTGGGTCCATAAAATTTTCTCCGGACAGTATCTCACTATCCAGAGGCCTGTTCTGCCAGTTTTCCCAGATCACAGAGAGCCTCATTCCTGATCTCCACCCTGAACTCCTTTCAGTGCTGAAGATCAGCAACTACAGTGGCTAATGACTCAATTCTTGCCGAACCAGATGACAAGGGACATTTTTTAGTTGTCAGAATATAAATTGGTGTAGCCATTATGGAAAACAGTATGGAATTTCCTCTAAAAATGTTAATATAATATGATCCAGTAATTCTGGGTATATATCTGAAGAAAACACAAAAACAGTAATTGGAAAGGATACCTGTATCCAAATATTCAAAGCAGAATTATTTACAGTAGCCAAGATATGGAAGCAAACTCAGAGTTCATTAACAGTTGAATGGATAAAGAAGATGTAGTATATATGTATAATGGAATACTACTCAACCATAAAGAGAATAAAGGTTTGCCATTTGCAGCACCATGGATAGACTTGGAGAGTATTAAGCTAAGTGAAATAAGACAGAGGAGTACAACTACTGTATGAGATCACTTATATATGGAGTCTAAAAAATACAACAAACTAGTGAAGATAACAAAAAAGAAACAGACTCACAGATATTGAGAATAAACTAATGTTTACCAGTCAGGAGAGGAATGCGGGGAGGGACAAGATAGAGTAGGGTGTAAGAGGTACAAGCTACTATGCCTAAAATAAGCTACAAGGATATATTGTACAGCACAGGTAATATTACTGATATTTTGTAATAGCTATAAGTGAAATGTAAACTTTTAAAGTTGTGATTCACTATGTTGTACACTTGAACTTATTATGATATTGCAAATCAACTGTATTTCAATAAAAAGTTAATAAAAACTAAAAATGAACCAGTTTGTCAAAAAACAAAAAATTTTGAAATAAGACAGAGGAGTACAACTACTGTATGAGATCACTTATATATGGAGTCTAAAAAATACAACAAACTAGTGAAGATAACAAAAAAGAAACAGACTCACAGATATTGAGAATAAACTAATGTTTACCAGTCAGGAGAGGAATGCGGGGAGGGACAAGATAGAGTAGGGTGTAAGAGGTACAAGCTACTATGCCTAAAATAAGCTACAAGGATATATTGTACAGCACAGGTAATATTACTGATATTTTGTAATAGCTATAAGTGAAATGTAAACTTTTAAAGTTGTGATTCACTATGTTGTACACTTGAACTTATTATGATATTGCAAATCAACTGTATTTCAATAAAAAGTTAATAAAAACTAAAAATGAACCAGTTTGTCAAAAAACAAAAAATTAAAAAATAAAAGCAATGTAGTTTTAAAGACAGATATATAGTATAATGGAAAAGACAGAAAACCCGGAAATAAACCCTTAAAACATATGACAAAATGATTTTCAAGAAGGATCCTACATCATTCAGTGCTATGGAGAAAGACAGTCTTTTCAACAAGTGGTTTTGGACAAACTGAATATTCATATGGTAAAGAGTGAAACTGTACCCTCATTTTATACTGTATTAAAAATTAACTCTAAATGGATTGAAGACCTAAACATAAGAGCTAAACTGTAAAACTCTTAAGGGAGAAGCTTCATGGCAGTGGATTTACAGTGAATTCTTCTATGAGACCTGAAGCACAGGCAAGACAGGAAAAATAGATAAATTGAAAAGTGAACATGAAGTCGCTCAGTCGTGTCCAACTCTTTGTGACCCCATGGACTTCAGTCTTCCAGGCTCTTCTGTCCACGGGGATTCTCCAGGCAAGAATACTAGAGTGAGTTGCCATTTCCTTCTCCAGGGGATCTTCCAGACCCCAAGGATCGAACCCAGGTCTCCCACACTGCAGGCAGACTCTTTACCCTGTGCGCCATCAGGGATGACCCATCAAACCAAAAATTTTTGTGTAAAATGGATATAATAAACAGAGTGAAAAGGCTACTCATGGAATGGAAAACATTATTTTCAAGGCATATATCTGATAAGAGCATATAAAGAACCACTACAACACAACAACAAAAATCAAACAACTTGATTAAAAAGTGGGCCAAGGACTTGAATACACATTATTCCATGGAATTTATAAAACTGGCCAATAGGCCCATGAAAAGATGCTCACTATCAATCATTAGAAAGATGTGAATCAAAACCTTAATATTTTGCCAGCTCATACTGTTGTAGCCATGTGTTCCGGGAAACAAACTCACTCAGAAGGACCATGCAGATAGTGGAGTGCAGTTTATTACACTGGTGGGCCCAAGGCAGAGTCTCCTCGTAGCCAAGGACCCCGAACAGCATTTGTGAAAATCTTTTATACCCCAGGGGTACATGTCTGAACCCACCACTCCAAATTCCTTGAGACTTACATAAACCACGGAAAATACAATCCCAATAACCCCATCATTCACGTGCTATGTGCTCATGTGCTCAAACAGTCAAACAATTAGCCAATAATCAATAAACCCGAGATTACACTCCAATTGATACAGAAAAATTTATGGCCTGTCTGGAGGAAGGGGTGATTAGTGTATGTTTCTCTTAGGTGATGAGTAACCTAGATACAATCTTCAAGGTTCCCCTGTCTAGAGGGGGTCTTATCCTTCTGTTTTCATAGGCACTAAACACAGTGTTCAAGCCCATTGGAAAGGTGGCTGAGCATGATCAGCACGAACAGGCCTAAGATGGAGTCCTATGAATTCCTTCTTCAATACCCATAAGAACAGTTACTATTAAAAAACAAAACAAAACACTACAGAGTATAACAGATGTTGGGGAGGATATGTTGAAACTGAAATTTTGTGCACTGTGGGTGGTAATGTAGATCATGCAAGTGCTGTGGAAAAGAGTCCAGTTGTTTCCAAAAAAATTTAAATAAAAATTACCAATGACCCAGCAAAAAGCAGGAACTCAGAGACATCTGCTCACACATGTTCATAGCAGCATAATCTCAAAGGCCAAAAGGTACAAACAACCCAAATGGTCATTGACAACAAGTGTATAAACAAAAGGTGGCATATTACATAATATGGAATTCTTCATTAAAAAGGATTGATAGTCTGACATACGCTACAAAATGAATGAGCACATATTTGAATGTATTTGCTTTATGAAATAAGCTAATCGCAAAAAGACAAATACTGTATGTTTCCACTTATATGGGGAACTTAGGATAATCAGACTGATAAACACAGAAAGTAGAGTATACATTCCAAGAACTGGGGAAAGGGGAAAATGAATAGTTATTGTTTCCTGGGGACAGGTGTTGCGTTTAGGAAGATTAAAGTGTTTTGTAGATGAATGATCATGATGGTTGTACAATGATGGGAACTGACTTTATGCCACTGAACATTAATGCCATATAATGGTAAAAATGGTTTGTTTTATGGGAATCTCTGTACTATAAAGCGGTTGTTGTTTTTGTTTAGTCGCTAAGTCGTGTCCAATTCTTTGTGACCCCATGAACTGTAGCCCGCCAGGCTCCTCTGTCCAAGGGATTTCCCAGCCAAGAATACTAGAGTGGGTTGCCATTTCCTTCGCCAGAGAATATTCCCAACTCAGGGATTGAACCCGCATCTTCTGCATTGGCAGGTGGAATCTTTACCACTGAGCCCTGGGGAAGCCCCAAGTCATATGTTGAGGGAACCATATTTCATTGATTCCAAATTTTCAGTTCAGTTCAGTTCAGTCACTCAGTCGTGTCCGACTCTTTGCAGCCCCATGAATCGCAGCACGCCAGGCCTCCCTGTCCATCACCAACTCCTGGAGTTCACTCAGATTCACGTCCATTGAGTCAGTGATGCCATCCAGCCATCTCATCCTCGGTCGTCCCCTTCTCCTCCTGCCCCCAATCCCTCCCAGCATCAGAGTCTTTTCCAATGAGTCAACTCTTTGTGTGAGGTGGCCAGAGTACTGGAGTTTCAGCTTCAGCATCATTCCCTCCAGAGAAATCCCAGGGCTGGTCTTCAGAATGGACTGGTTTGATCTCCTTGCAGTCCAAGGGACTCTCCAGAGTCTTCTCCAACACCACAGTTCAAAAGCATCAATTCTTCGGTGCTCAGCTTTCTTCACAGTCCAACTCTCACATCCATACATGACCACAGGAAAAACCATAGCCTTGACCAGACCCTTGTTGGCAAAGTAATGTCTTTGCTTTTCAATATGCTATCTAGGTTGGTCATAACTTTAAGTTATAAGTAATTCAGCAAATGTAATTTGCAATAAGATGGTAAGAATGATTTCAGTTGTTTCCACCTTTTTGTCACATGTGCTTATAGCCACTGAAGCAATGTGTATATTTTCCAGTGCACAGTTTGCCTGTTTATAATAGTTAGTGACTATGTTCTCATCTGACGATGTCCGTTCCTCTTTCAAAAAATAGATTCATAACAACAGCCTTCAATTGCATTTGACTATGAAATTTAATCTGTCCATTTCTAATGACTTCCAAAAATATGCTGAAAAGAGGAAATCGGGCTAATTCTACAAAAATTGGGCATATTATTCAAGGATATTTTCTTGTTTTTATTTAAAAAATGCATCACTAATCTTGTAAATGACATCCTATAAGAGGAAGCAAACTCAGTTGTATCTGTCCTGGCAATATTCTCTCCTGTCATGAATGAATTTGTGGAACTCATGTTTGGTGAGGACTTGGCAGGCAAACTTTGCAATCAGATCGTCATTTTAGTCTGTGCCAATTGCAGGCTGAGCTGGATGGAAAAAGTTGAAAGCAAACCAGAGAAGCCTATGAGTTGTAAAAAGTGAAGAAGAACTAAAGAGCCTCTTGATGAAAATGAAAGAGTAGAGTGAAAAAGTTGGCTTAAAGCTCAATATTCAGAAAACAAAGATCATGACATCTGGTCCCATCACTTCACGGGAAATAGATGGGGAAACAGTGGAAACAGTGTCAGACTTTATTTTTCTGGGCTCCAAAATCACTGCAGATGGTGACTGCAGCCAAGAAATTAAAAGGTGCTTACTCCTTGGAAGGAAAGTTATGACCAACCTAGACCGCATATTAAAAAGCAGAGACATTACCTTGCCAACAAAGGTCTGTCTAGTCAAAGCTATGGTTTTTCCGGTGGACATGTATGGATGTGAGAGTTGGCCTATAAAGAGAGCTGAGCGCTGAAGAATTGATGCCTTTGAACTGTGGTGTTGAAGAAGACTCTTGAGAGTCCTTTGGATTGCAAGGAGATCCAACTATTCCATCCTAAAGGAGATCAGTCCCGAGTGTTCATTGGAAGGACTGATGTTGAAGCTGAAACTCCAATACTTTGGCCACCTGATGGGAAGAACTGACTCATTTGAAAAGACCCTGATGCTGGGAGGGATTGGGGGCAGGAGGAGAAGGGGACGGCAGAGGATGAGATGGTTGGATGACTCAATGGACATGAGTGTGGGTAAACTCTGGGAGTTGCTGATGGACAGAGAGGCTTGGTGTGCTGCAGTCCATGGGGTCACAAAGAGTCGGACGTGACTGAGTGACTGAACTGAACTGATGAATTGTAACAAGGCTGGTGCTTTGAAACCAGCCACTTAGAGGTGTTCATCATGCATGCCCTTGATAGAAACATTTGTTCACTTAGACATCCACTCATGGTGTGGGCTCCTGAGTGAGCATGGTATTCCAGGGTGGTCTGCCTTTCCCTGGGATGAGAAGACCCGCATTGCTAATTCATAGATCTGAGTCCTGCACTTCTCCCTGGTCTACAATTGTGCAGTTTCAGTCTCCTCCCTCCGTTTCAACCCCAGTTCCCTCCTGCATCTCAGGTTCTCAGTGGAGAGTGGCCCTGACTGCCAGTTCAGAGTAGTTCATGGTATGTAGCAGTCAAATCTGGGGACTCCACCCAAAAATTGTCCCTGCCTTCATCTTCACAACGTCTGTCTCTTCTCTCAAAAATACTTGAACTCTTATCTGAACCCTCCACACATAGAAAATGAATACAACTTAGAACACAGAAAAGTGTACACATCTCTTGGCTTTAATATGTTTAAACATCTGCGGTGGCCAACTAATGTCATAAAGCTGCTTCTCTATGTCAAGCAAAGTAAGTCTTCAGCAATCCAGGCCATGTTGATTTCTGCCTCACATCAGGAGAATATGAATCTGAGTAATTCAGAAGCCTGAGGTGAATACAGTGTGTCATGAGGGATTGTGGAGAGAAGATGGGAAAGAGAACCAAAGTTAAAAGTCAGAGGTATTGTTTCCTGCTTTAATTGTTCCTTCCCTGTCCCTGGCAATATGCCTTCTCGTAAATACAACCAGGATTAGGAATTCATTCCAGTCATTTATAAGCAGTTTTACCTTGGGCATGATTTTTGATTTCTTTGTATTTCAGTTTCTGCATCTGTAAATTTGACCCATTTGTTCATACTCAAAGTTTGCTCCAAAGGTTTAATGAGATACCCCATGCAGTACAATTGTGAAATGCTAAATGTGATACTACACACACAATTAATAAATGACAACTTGGATGAGAAGCAAGTATAGTGTTAGTATGTCGATTGACATGTGAAAAGTAAACATTAATAGTGAATACAATACAGCAGGATCTGTTGTGAATCCTGTATATAAACATTTCCCTTATTTTTTCTTTGCAGCAACTCTACAAAGGAGGTGCTATTATCCCCATTTCAAAAGAGGAAACTGAGGCTCAGATATGTTATCACGCAGATGTCAGCAACAGCTATTATACAAGATGAAGGAGAACCTCTTTATAGCAGGTATGGGGCAGTTTATCTCCCTAACACTTGTTTTCTCATTGTGTTCATCCACTTAAAGAACTGTCACTGTATCTGTGTGCAATTACATCACCAACAAAAAGTGGATTTTTTTTTTTAGAATTTTGTGTAAATTATTTAGCTCATCTTTTTGTATTATTTTTTTAAATTTCATCTCTATTTTAAAAAATTTTTACTTTTACAATACTGTATTGGTTTTGCTATACATTGACATGAATCCACCATGGGTGTACATGAATTCCCCATCCTGAACCCCGCTCCCACCTCCCTCCCCATATCATCTCTCTGGGTCATCCCAGTGCACCAGCCTCAAGCATCCTGTATCCTGTATCGAACCTAGACTGGCAATTAGTTAGAACAACGTTTGGGAGGCAAACTAGCTTAGATTTTCAGTTTTCCCTGGCACCCAAAGAAATTTAACAATCAATCTTGTGTATACATTGCCATCTTTTGGTTATTTCCTAGAATTACCATCATGTTACAGAATTTACTGAGCTTTGTAATGAAGTAACTCATTAGCCTGGCCCCAGAGTAAGAATGTGATTTTGCAGGTTTTTATCTAATCATACATGAAAATACCTGATTTTGTCTTGGCTTCATCTGGATGAATGAATAGATATCATAGAACATGCTGCATTTAGGATATAGGATCGCTCAGCTATAGGAATATCGTTGTAATCATTAGGAGAGAAATCTTGCCTATTGTGAGCAGGTTACCAAATGAATAGGACTGGAACTTAACTGCCTAACTCTCAGATGATTCCTTGAGTGGATGCTTTGATGTGCTACCCAGGTTCCTTTCTACAACACAGGACGTACTTCCCCAGTAGCTGGGAGTCACTCACAGACAGCCCTACTGTCTGTGTGCCTTCTCTAAGAATTAACGTTGCCCATGAACAGTCTCCTCTCAGAGCAGCCCACACATAAGAACTGATAGCTGTGGGAATTGTAACTACCAGGCACCTCTTTCCACGTTGGGACAGCTCTGAAGGGCCATCTAGTTTTATATTTACCATGGGATTAGCCGAAGACTCTCTTGTGACTGCCTTCCAACCCAGCTTCTCCAGGTGTACAATTCTGTTTCTCTCCCTATGTCCACAGGAATGTGTAAATCTGGAGATTTTCCCCCAGTAAGTGTCCTGCCAAGGAATCTCCATTCCACACCCTGCCTACCTACCTGCAGCTTGATATATACAGTTTGCAGTTCAGACCTCTTTGAGGGAGCTCTCCAGCACACTCTGATTACTACTGGAAATATATTCCTGTTTTGTGTGGTACATCTCTGATTAAAATCACAAGAGAATGTTCATTGTATTTGCTCCAAAGATGTGAATTCTGGCTTGAACAAATGATTCTATTTAATCAGGTTCAGGCTTAGAACCTGATTTTTCCTTCTTCTTCTTTTTTTAGGAGGAGGTGTTTGTATTTTTCTCTTCACCCCCATTCTTGTTCCTTTAATGTGTTGCTGCTAATTTTATCAATTCCTTCCCATATATGCCCTATGCATTTTTATGGGACAGCTCATCTCCTATATTCTTTTTGGCATGTTAAAATTCTTAGTTTTAAGAATGTTTTAATTTTATCATTTTGCTGATCTCTCAGACCTGATGTGAAGAGCTAACTCACTGGAAAAGACCCTGATGCTGGGAAAGATTGAAGGCAGGAGAAGAAGGGCACAACAGAAGACGAGATGGTATCACCAACTCAATGAGTTTGAGCAAACTCTGAGAGATGGTGAAGGACGAGGAAGCCTGGTGTGCTGCAGTTCATGGGATCACAAAGAATCAGACATGACTTAGCAACTGAACAACATACCTTTGCACCTTGACACTTGGTTTTATAGCACCTAGTTGGCTCACACAGGAGGTTTATAGTGGAAAGAAAAGTTCTCTCTTTATGGGATGCCAAGGAACAGGGAAATAGACTTGCCAACATTTACTTATCTGGTTGCACCAACTGTCTTAGAATCTGGATGTCTTAATTCTCATAGCATCTTAGTCTCTGGGCTACTGCCCAATGAAATAACCATGAAATGAATCTTGTTAACCAAAAATAACTTGTTAAACAAAGTTTGATATACGGAGGATACTGACTAGCCTCACATTAGCTGGGAGTGTGGCGTTGTGTTCACCCTAGATCTCTCAAATGAGGATCCTGGAGAATGGAGGTCAGGAATGTGTGCTTTACCAAGTTCTTCAATTGATTCTTAATACATTCACATTTGAGAAGCACTGTCTAATGAAATTAAGACTGTCTGTTGGGATTACTGCTCTGTTATTTGCTAACTGTATGATGTGGGGAAAAGTTACTTATGTCCTCTGGATCTCTGTTTCTCCTGAAATCGCATAGACTGGTCTGTGAGGACCAGACTTTAGTACAGGCATACCTTGGAGATACTGCAGGTTTGGTTCCAGACCACTGCAATAAAGCAAATATAGCAATATAGTGAGTCACAGGAATTTTTTTGTTTTCTCAGTGCATATAATAGTTATGGTTACACAGTGCTGTAGCTTATTAAGTGTGTAGTATTAGCTTTATGTCTAAACAATGTACTTGTGCATGCGTGCTCAATCATGTCTGACTCTTAGCGACTGTAGCCCACCAAATTCCTCTGCCCATGGAATTTCCCCAGCAAGAATACTGGGGTGGGTTACCATTTACTACTCCAGGGGATCTTCCTGACCCAGGGATCAAACTGGCATCTCCCGTGTCTCCTGTACCTCCTGTACTAGTAGGCAGATTCTTTTTTTACTGCTGAGCTACATTAAAAATGTACAAACTTTAATAAAAAAACATTTTATTGCTAAAAAATGCTGACCATCATCTGAGCCTGCAGTGAGTCATATCAGTAATGATACAGATCAGAGTCCCTGGCCTTTCCCCAACCAGTAGAAATTTATAAGTGGCCAGATAAGAAATTCAAGAAAGTGAACATGTTAGTTGCTCAGTTGTGTCTGACTGTTTGTGATCCCATGGACTGTTGTTGCCCACCAGGCTCCTCTGTCCATGGGATTACCCAGGCAAGAATACTGGAGTGGGTTGCATATCCTTCTCCGGGGGATCTTCCCAACCCAGGGGTTGAACTCAGGTCTCTTACATTGCAGGCAGATTCTTTACCGTCTGAACCATCAGGGAGGCCCAAGAAATTCAAGCATGGCTTTACTGGGGCCCCTGTTGCAGCAGAGGAGTGAGAACAGACAACAAGTTCCCATGCTTGCTCCATGAGGTAGGGCAACTTCATTCCTTATAGCGGGTGAGGGTAGGGGTGTGTCCAGGGGTCAGGCTGGAGGAGCGACTTAGGCTGCTTGCCCAACCCTTTGGTGGTATTCTGTGCAAAGCAGTACCCTGCTTTGGCTCCTGACACCCTGTTTTTGCTCTGGGCTCTTCAGAAGTAGCAGCTGGTTTTTTTGTTCTTTTTGTATCATGTCACCATTAATTTTCCCCAGCAGTCCATGCACAGAGTTATTTTGAGTCCCTCACAGTTTCTTTGTATTTTACTGCTCAAGGAGACGTGTGACTACGTGCAGTCACCACAGCAAAGCGTCCCAGGTCCCAGCCTGTCCCGGCGTGTAGCATCTCCTGCAGATGTGTTGGTAGGCAGGGTGAGGCCCCAGCAAGCCTGATTCTGAGGCCAGGCCTGAGCTCTGCAGGTCTGGTGGCCAGATCTAGCCACAAACTGTCGGGGGTGGTACCTTGGTGGGCTGGGCTAGACCCTGCTGAGGTAGGAGCTTCTTTGAGGAGCATTCTGGTTCAGTTTGAGGCCATCTGCTGAGTGTGGAAAACCAGTCCCAGCCAAGGTTGCCCACTGGGTGTGGCAGGGGGAGAGTTGCTGTGGAAGAGAGCTGGCCAGGGAGGGTGTGTTGAGAGGGGCACATGTGCAGGGAAACACCGGGCAAGGCAGGTGACCCTAGCCTGGTAGATGGCAAACGTCAGAAATGTACCCCCAGAGCCCAACCAGTTAGGCTGAGGGAGAATGAAAGATAAATGGTGCCTGCCAGCTCTTTGATGCCTGGAGATAGCTCCAACAGATCCACACTCCTTGGCATTTTCTGTAAAATGAGTCAAGACTTTCCTTCATGTCTGGTGGAGATTCTTTTCAAACTGCTGCCTCTGTGCAGGGACTTACAAAGAGTGAGTTTGAGCAGAGACTCAGTTGTCTATAGCCCTCAGGCCCTTCTGGACATAAGCCCTGTTGGCTTTCAAAGACTGTGTTATGGGGGCTCAACTTCCCACTTCAGGGGTGCCTAATGTGGGGTGCATAGCTTTCTTCCTCAGGGAGGACCTCTACCCTTGTGACGTCCACTCCTGCTCATGGGAGTGGGGGTCCTAAGTAGATTCTGTCTCTTCCCCTCTTACCTGTCTCAATGTGATTTTTCTTTTTATAGAGCTAGTTGTAGAAGAGCTGATAACCACATTTTCAATACTCATTTGTGTGTTTATCTTAGTAATGGCCGTGTATTCTCTTCATTTCCATGAGAGACCCCAGTTCAGTTCAGTTCAGTCGCTCAGTCGTATCCGACTCTGCGACCTCATGGACTGCAGCACGCCAGGCCTCCCTGTCCATCACCAACTCCCGGAATTCACTCAAACTCATGTCCATTGAGTCAGTGATGCCATCCAGCCATCTCATCCTCTGTCGTCCACTTCTCCTCCTGTCTTCAATGTTGCCCAGTGTCAGGGTCTTTTCCAATGAGTCAGTTCTTTGCATCAGGTGGCCGAAATATTGGAGCTTCAGCTTTAGCATCAGTCCTTCCAATGAATATTCAGGACTGATTTCCTTTAGGATTGACTGGTTTGATCTTGCAGTCCAAGGGACTCTCAAGAGTCTTATCCAACACCACAGTTCAAAATCATCAATTCTTTGGCTCTCATCTTTCTTTATGGTCCAACTCACATCCATACATGGCTACTGGAAAAGCCATAGCTTTGACTAGATGAACTTTTGTTGGCAAAGAAACATCTTTGCTTTTTAATATGCTGTCTAGATTGGTCATAGCTTTTCTTCCAAGGAGTAAGCATATGTTTTAATTTCATGGCTGCAGTCACCATCTGCAGTGATCTTGGAGCCCAAAATAAAAGTCAGCCACGTTTCCACTGTTTCCCCATGTATTTGCCATGAAGTGATGGGACAAGATGCCTTGATCTTTGTTTTCTGAATGCTGAGTTTTAAGCCAACTTTTTCACTCTCCTCTTTCACTTCCATCAAGAGGCTCTTTAGTTCTTCTTCACTTTCTGCCATAAGGGTGGTGTCATCTGAGTATCTGAGGTTATTGATATTTCTCCCAGGAATCTTGATTCCAGCTTTTGCTTCATCCAGTCTGGCATTTTGTATGATATATTCTGCATATAAGTTAAATAAGCAGATGACAATATACAGCCTTGATGTGCTCATTTCTGGATTTGGAACTAGTCTGTTGTTCCATGTCCGGTTCTAACTGTTGCTTCTTGACCTCCATACAGCTTTCTCAGGAGGCAGGTCAGGTGGTCTGGTATTCCCACCTCCTGAAGAATTTTCCACAGTTTTCTGTGATCCACACAGTCAAAGACTTTGGTGTAGTCAATAAAGTAAATTCGGTTTTTCTGGAACTCTCTTACTTTTTCGATGATCCAACGGATGTTGGCAATTTGACCTCTGGCTCCTCTGCCTTTTCTAAATCCAGCTTGGACAAAAATTGTGAATGATAAAAATAATAAAAGTTTATCGCTAACACAACATGTCAGGATCTGTTAGGAATTCTGTATGTATTTTCCCATACTTTATCCTCACAGCAGCTCTACAGGGGAGGTGCTATTATTATCCTCATTTGCAAATGAGGAAACTGAGATGCAGATATGTTATCAGGTCTATGTCAGCAACAGCTACTCTACAAGTAAGATGAAAGGAAGAAACTCTTTATCAATAGATGTGGGATGAATAACACTATTAGGGATATCCTTTTTTGGGTACATCCACTTGAAACAGTGACCTATTGCCCAGAAAGTGTGGAGGCTGTTTTATTTTGTTTTCATCATAATCTTTTTATGAAAATCATTGAGCTACTTTTTAAAGAATAATTTAAAAATAGCGTAACAGTTGTTTTTCCTTGGCTTCAAATGTTTAGTGATCATAGTATATGCTGCCATCTTGTGGTCATTTCCTGGAATTAGTCTTTATGTGAATGAACTGGGATAAATACAGCCAGGTGCAGAGAAAAAAACATGGTTCTACAGCTTTTAATTATCACACATCACAAGATATATTTCTTATTTTCCTAGTATATGTACGTTAGAAAATACATATTTCTATCAAACTATGTGTGCATGAATGAGCTGAATTGACAGAAAATATCCAAACAGGGTATACGATTTTCTGGCAAAGAGAATACTAATGCCATCAAGAAATCTTGCTGTTATGAACAGGCTGCCAAATGCTTAAAACAATGACCTACAAAATAAGCACTTGTCTATCTGCATATCTTGGAGCATTTTAAACACATGCCTCCATATACATCTGCATAGAAATGAGTTTTTATTATAAAGGTCTTTTAATTGAGAATCAGGATGTGTTACATTTGCCTATTGCATTAAGCCAAGACTTTCAGTTCCCTTGTGACCTGAATCCATTTTTGTGCCCATTTGCTTTGCACTACAAACCCAACAACCTAACTAGGTTTTTGCCATCAAGGATGCTCTTTACTACCTTTGCTTTTCAGGGTTTCTGGACGTCCATGAACATGTGTGCGTGTGCACACACACACATCTGCTTGTTTTCTTTTTTTAAGTGAAAGCAAGTATATTTAAACTGATACACATTCCAAAAACAGAGTGTGGGCTATCTTCACATACAATTGTTTCTAATAGAACAATGTATTTGAGTTCCTGAGTCCAGTCCTGACACTCCTCCTGACATAGACCTTGGGTATACCATGAAATTTCAAGTCTACAGGAAAGAGTGCTACTGTGTCAACCAACACTCCTGATAAGCTGGGGTCATTGGAGTGATGTTGGGAAATAGTCAAAAAGTTGCGCTTGTGAAAGATTCATAAACAGAAACCTCAACGAAGTAGTCAGGGGCCGCAACGAGCGGATCTTTCATGCCCTGCAGTGGTAGCAGAGCCCATCAGGAAAAGGAAAACTCCCTCTTCCTTCCTTAAAGACTCTCCAATAAAGAGCCATGAACGCTGTTTACTATAGTCCCCCCTAGTTCCTTTCCTCCCTGTAAAGGCATCTTCCTTCCTTGCCAAGTGGGGGCTTGCATGTGGCTTCCCATAGCTGCCCACTCCAAATTGCAATTCTCTGCTGATTGTGAATAAACTCGTCATTGCTGGAGAAATATCTGGCCGTGTATTTGTTTCAATTCAGCACACTATATGTTTGTGTCACAACTAATTGGAGATATTTCTCAGTATGAAGCTCGTTTGGGGTAACAAAAAATTTTCAGCCTTGAAGTAAAACCATTTCTACTGCTTTTTTCTTTTGCTTGGTATGGCAAATGATGAAAATCTAGAGAATTTTCTTTTATATAAGCTCTCAGAAAGAAAGAGCACATTTACCAAAAAAATACCTGAAACGAAACAATATACCTCATATTGTGTTCTCTGTATAGCCATACACTTCACTAAGTTTCTTTAATATTCCAGTTCAGTTGGAAATAAGGGAGGGAATATCCTCTATGTATGGATTACCCCTTGCATGTAATCCATGCTGAATATTTATTTTGTTAAATTAAGCACGCACACAGTTTTCTTGCCCTGCTTTACAAATGTGTATAGATATGGCATTGAAACAGTGAGACCTTCAAACCACTTCCCATTAACCAACATTTATCTTTCAAATAATGACACTGGACTCTTTGTTTGCTTTGTGGATTATTTTAATGGTTGATTTAAGGTAAAAGTGAAGTTGAGATGAGTTATTAGTGTGTGTTAATTGTGCAGGGAAGACTAATATCAGGGAAGCTGGAGACCTGGGAAAGCAGGAGAAGAAGTTAAACAGGGAAAGACCCTTCTTTAGCACAGTTTACTCAATTAGTTATCCAATCCATTGAATCATGTCAACCTGAGAACTAGACATCACATGATTTAAATATGAGGCAGGTGTTGAACTCTCTCATATTTAAATCATATTTCATTCCATATTTCATAGTTCTATCACATTTCATCAATCATATTTCATCCAGTTTTAAGAAAGTTTAAAACAATGTTGCTTCACAATGTATCAGAACAGGAGTGAAGGGCATTGTTGTAAATATACTGATGCCCATATATGATCCATGGGATTGCAGAGAGTTGGACACAACTGAGTGACTAACACTTATATATTATTAATGAAAATTAGTATCTCAGGTGTAATTAAAACCAACTGAAATACATCAGAAGCTGCTGGAGCAAAGGAAGGTCAAAGATGATCCAACAGCACATTACAGTTGCAAGTAAAAAAGGCTATTTTATCTCAGTTTGACACATACAACTAGCTTTGCAGAGTCGTTGAACTGACAGGCGCTTGCAGCCAAGACGTTGAGTCTGTGTATTACAGTTATTGTATTCATCGTAGTAGATGCAGGGGTTTGCTGAAAGGAAAAAGCAAGGTTACACCATATTGACTCAAAAACTCATCTCTCATCTTCTTATGCATTTGTAGGTGAGTAAAAGGCTCAAGAGATGTATATTCTGTTATAGAGTCAATATTATTAAATAATACTTTTTTACTTTCTACTCTCATTTTACTTCTATGGCATTTTTCATTCCATTCTAGACATTGCTTTTGTCTCTTAGATTAAAAAAAAAAACCTACCCCATTACCCTGTAGCAAAGATAATTAGTAGATATTTTATCTTTCTCCAGCTATATTTATTTTCAGAAATGAGTTACTGAAAGTGACAGGAAAAAGAGAAGGAAAAAAAGAAGAATGACAAAGAAATTGATAAAGGAAAAGAGATGGCATTTTTCCTTGCTTTAAAAGCAAATGGAATGGAGTGGTTAGATGAAGGAAAGGAAACTTTTAGTCTTCCAAATCTGCAGATAAAGGATATTTTTTGGTGGCGGGGGGGGGGGAGAGGTTTATTATTTCTCCATAAAATTAAGTTATAAACATACCCCCATGGACTAATAACTTATGCCTGAAGAAAACTTCAAAAAAAGACACTTTTTGTTACCTAAGGAAATGAACATGGAATTGGAATCCATTTAGTATTACATTTTAGGTAAGATTTACTCAAGAAATAAAAATATATACAGTAAATAGACAGTATGATCATCAGTTCATGTCTTCCAATGTGTCCCTGGAAACTTAAAAGTATAAGGATCACCCAGTAAAAAATTACCACCTGCTCTGATAAGTGGATGGGCAGGTTGAGGGGTTATGGCCAAAGAGCAAGCTGAGAACCCTGGTAACCTGAAAGCAAGAAGCCTCTTGATGAAAGTGAAATCAGAGGAACCAGAGATCAAATTGCCAACATCCGCTGGATCATGGAAAAAGCAAGAGAGTTCCAGAAAAACACCTATTTCTGCTTTATTGCCTATGCCAAAGCCTTTGACTGTGTGGATCACAATAAACTGTGGAAAATTCTGAAAGAGATGGGAATACTAGACCACCTGACCTGCCTCTTGAGAAATCTTTATGCAGGTCAAGAAGCAACAGTTAGAACTGAACATGGAAAAACAGACTGGTTCCCAATAGGAAAAGGAGTACATCAAGGCTGTATATTGTCATCCTGCTTATTTAAATTATATGCAGAATACATTATGAGAAACGCTGGACTGGAAGAAACACAAACTGGAATCAGGATTGCCAGTAGAAATACCAATAACCTCAGATATGCAGATGACACCACCCTTATGGCAGAAAGTGAAGAGGAACTAAGGAGCCTCTTGATGAAAGTGAAAGAGGAGAGTGAAAAAGTTGGCTTAAAGCTCAACATTCAGAAAATGAAGATCATGGCATCTGGTCCCATCACTTCATGGGAAATAGATGGGGAAACAGTAGAAACAGTGTCAGACTTTATTTTTTTGGGCTCCAAAATCACTGCAGATGGTGACTGCAGCCATGAAATTAAAAGACACTTACTCCTTGGAAGAAAAGTTATGACCAACCTAAATAGCATATTCAAAAGCAGAGATATTACTTTGCCGACTAAAGTCCGTCTAGTCAAGGCTATGGTTTTTCCAGTAGTCATGTATGGATGTGAGATTTGGACAATAAAGAAGGCTGAGTGCCAAAGAATTAATGCTTTTGAACTGTGATGTTGGAGAAGACTCTTGAGAGTCCCTTGGACTGCAAGGAGATCCAACCAGTCCATTCTGAAGGAGATCAGTCCCGGGATTTCTTTGGAAGGAATGATGCTGAAGCTGAAGCTCCAGTACTCTGCCCACCTCATGCGAAGGGTTGACTCATTGGAAAAGACTCTGAATGCTGGGAGGGATTGGGGACAGGAGGAGAAGGGGATGACCGAGGATGAGATGGCTGGATGGTGTCACTAACTCCATGGGCGTGGGTCTGAGTGAACTCCGGGAGTTGGTGATGGACAGGGAGGCCTGGCGTGCTGCGATTCATGGGATCGCAGAGTCAGACACGACTGAGCAACTGAACTGAACATGTCCTAACTGTTCATTTTATACATGTTTAAATAATACCTTCCTTTTAATGGAAGTTGGCAGGGTATTTCCGTTCTTAAAACCAGAACTGGCATATGGGTTCCAGTTGATTTACAATGACCTTGGCAAGAAAGCCCTACATTATATGTTATTGAAGAAATATTGAAAAAATTTAAATGTGTTAAACGTTTTCTGGGATTGCTAATTGCTGCCATCTTAGGCATTATAGCTATTACCACTACGGCAGCTGTAGCTGGAATGGCTCTTCATAAATCTGTACAAACAGTTCATTTTGTATAAGAATGGCATAAAGATGCCTATTTCCTTTGGACCACTCAACAAAAAATTGATGGAAAGTTGGCCTCCCAAGTGGCCGACCTTCAGAAATCTGTTATTTTATTAGGAGATCAACTAGTCGGTTTACAAAAACAGGTGAGACTAAGATGTGATTGGAACTATACTTCCTATTGTGTAATGGCTTTCAAATATAATAAGACTCAATTCAAATGAGATAAAGTTAAACAACACCTATTGAACCAAGATAATATTTCTGTAGATATTCAATACCTACAACAAGATATATTAAAAGCTTTTAATAAGCATCTTGATGTAATTTCTGGATCAGATTTTCTTGACACTTTTGCTAATAATCTTTTTTCTTTTAATCCCTTAAAACAGATCAAGACATTTGGATATGGAATTGCTCTGGTTATGGGAGTGCTATTAATTATGTGTTTATGTGTCTGTATAGTCTGGAGAAGAACGATCAAGAGACAACGAAGCCAACAACAGCAACTAACATTTCTCACCATTTCGCATCATGTGCAAAATCAAAAAGGGGGAGATGTAAGAGACAGGAAGAATAAAAGAAAAGCAGGCCCCAGCAAGGGCCACAAAAGAAATTTATAATCATTGATAAACTGGATGCTGTAAGGCATGAGACTCTTGGAACAAGTCCAGAGGGAACAGTTCATAATCTTGAAAACAAGATACGATCCTGGGGTCAGAAAACTGACCCTGGCCTGTTTCTCAACTGGTGTCTCAGAATCACATGTTTTACGGTCTGGTGGAATATCTATAGATAAGAATATTAGTCTTAGTTACTGATGTGTTATTGATTACTGTTTCCTAATTACTCAATGGTTAATGATCATTTTGTTCCTTGGCCCCAAAGGCCACATGAGTTATTGTTTAACTCCCTGCATATTCTTTCATTCACGGCTGAAAGTATAATAAAGCTGGCTTGGATTCAGTTTCTGCACCTTCACCTGGGAATGGTGTTGGTCCCCTGATCCTCGCTTTTCTCTGAATTCTTGTGTCTTGTTTCTCATTCTCTTGCTGTATCGCACTTTCGGAAACCCTGCTTGTTGAGCCAGTCTCAATAGTGTCTGATGACTGACACCTCCCTCTGATCAAATAATTCTTACTGTGATGATACAGTGTAAGGGCTGAATAGTGACTTCCAAAGCTTTCATATGTATCATCTTATAGGGGAGCATTCCAGACTATTGATATTATTCTTGGAGTTGTCGATAATAAACAATAGTTACGAGTGCTTATTATAGGAAAGGGCTGGGTTTGATGCTTTCAGAGCATTATCTTATTGTGAGCCCTTGTCCAGATGTTTGGGGTAGATTCTATTATTACATTCATTATAAAGGAGAAGAAACTGATATTTGTGAGGTTAAAAAATTTGCCAGAGTTGGATACGCGACATTTCAAACTGAACAACCCTTATTGTCCTGAGACCTGGACTAATTTTTCCACAGTGCCATGACAGTGCTGGATGTACCATGCAGGATCAAACATCCTCCCATCCAAGCAGACTAACAGTGAGAAAGAAGGTGGTCTTCTCCCCTCGCCTTCTTCCTTTGATTATACAAGTGTAACCCACTAAGCACTTGAGGCAGCATAATGCTCACCTGTCTCCTTGTAAGTCTTACAAGCATCCTGTTTTAATGGATCACTTCTCATCCATTACTCCTCAGGCTCTGGCTCGTGCTGAGGCATAAGAAACCTGAGCTATTTGGAACCCCTGAAAAGCCACCTAGTGGTGTCCAGTCTGATACCATCTGCCTGGGAGCTACAAACCAGTCAACCTTCACTTTCTTTCAGGCCAAGAGCATCATGCACCCTTGGGTAGCCATCCTGGGCCTCCTACTCCTTCTGACAGGTAGGTGAACAGGTGGGCTGTGCTTTGGAAGCCCTGAGGATGGGGGAATGTAGTGAGTATGCAGGTATGGTCAAGCAAGGTAGATTTCTAGGACATTGTTTAAAAATAACGGGGTCAACTAGTGGGTGAAGAACAAAGCTGAAACCTTAAACCAAAGAAATTGCTTAAACACTAAGAATTATAAAATCTATAGCTAGATGAACAAGGCATGATACAGTACGTATGCACATGCTGCCATTTGTGTTGTTCATGTGTGTGCATGAACTTCTCATGTGTATGTAGTAAACAGCAACCATTGTTATCATGACATGGAAAGGAACCGGAAGAAGAAATGGGGATGGATGGGAAGGAGAGTGACCTTCCCTCTTTTCCAGTGGCTTAAGACTCCATACTTCCAATGAAGTGGGTGTGGGTTCCATCCCTCATTGGGAAACTAAGATTCCTCATCTGTGTTGTATGGGAAATTTTTATAGATAAAATATTTTAATTCAAAACATTCTATGAGAGAGGAGAGAAGCTTAGTGATAGATATATCCTAAAATTTAAAAACAATCTTTACAGGTAGAATATAAGTAAAAGTACAATTTTAAATTATACTTCTATAACAAATTTTTAAAATTAATATGTATTAGCTTTGTGATACACAATGATATTGAGCAAAATTAAATATTATCAGAATTCCAGTGAAGAAAATACTCTTATACTATGTAACAATGAGTGTCTTATTCCCAAAGCATTTCCCAGACTCACAGCCCAGTCCTAAGGATGAAAAGTGAAAGTGAAGAAGTTGCTCAGTCCTGTTGGACTCTTTGTGACCCCATGGACTGTAGTCCACCAGGCTTCTCCATGCGTCCATGGGATTTTCCAGGCAAGAGTACTGGAGTGGGTTGCTATTTCCTTCTCCAGGAGATCTTCCTGACCGAGGGATCAAACCAGGTTTCCCGCATTGTAGGCAGACACTTTTTACTGTCTGAGCCACCAGGATTAAGTCTCATATTTCTTTTAGGAACTTTTTGCCAATGCACAGTGTTTAAGCCACTGCCACAGGTGAGTCTTCCTGTCTGTTTGTTTCTAAGAGGCAAAATTTAGTATTTTACTGAATATTCTCCAATTTTTTGGTTTCACCTGGGTAAGTGGACTGTGATTCATTGCACAGAGCTCAAGAAAGGATCCCTGCTTAAATTTTTTGGAATGACCCTAAAGCCCGTAAAACTAATTTCTCCTAAAAGTATTATAAACCCATTTTCCTAAGAACTGACTTCTAAAGAGTTTACAAGACTTCTCCTTTCCAGCCAATGATGTTTAATAAAATATTAGACCTTTTTTTTTAAATTTAAATAAGAGATAGTATTAGGAAGTGACTATGTTCAATGGCCATTGGAAAGTTCAAATAAAAATTGAAAATCAAAACTTTGAATGCAATAGAGTTTTAAAACCAGATTTCAGTTAAGACAGTGATTGAATCTAGGAGAAAGGAAAAGCCACCAGTGAGATACCTGTCAAATACAGGATGAATATCCACATACTCATGCATTACTAGATGTCATTTGTTTCAATCAAATCTTTTAGAGAAAAGTTTGATGATATTCACCAAAAAGGCTGAACACATATCTGACCTTTGTCCTGATATTTTCTCTAGAAAATCAGTCCTATTGGGAAGCATAGGACATTTTCATCAATCGAGAAAAATGTCTATATGATCTTTCATCTTCAATCATATCTAATAAATAGTGATGCTCCTGAAGAACATGTTAACACAGAAATTTGCTCATACTAAACTCTAAAAGCTCAAGATACAGTCACATCATTTCAAACCAAATAAGCTTTATAAAAAAATTAAAATTATTAAAATTAAAATATTGAGACCTCATGTTCTCATGCTGTGGTTTCTCTTTATTTACAGATGGTGTAACCTCTTACCATCGAGTGACTGGAGTAGCGGGTCAGTCTGTCAGCTACCCTGTTCATATACTGGAGAAATCACATCTGCGTGCTGGGGCCGAGGGGAATGTTCTTGGCTGAGGTGCGGAAAAGACATTATCTGGACTGATGGATACAAAGTCACTTTTCAGAAGGACAGACGTTATCAACTAAGAGGACATATTGGTGAAAGGGATTTGTCCTTGACCATAGAGAATGCTGACCCATCTGACAGTGGCTTGTATTGCTGCCGTATTGAGAAAAAAGGGTGGTTCAATGATATAAAAATCATTCAAGAGTTGGGTATAAGGACAGGTGAGTTTGTGTTCCTACTTCCTTTGATCAATTCCTGTAGGTTCCCAGAGATAAGAGTTTTCTGTTTGATATTAACTTCCTCTTCCTTTAATAGGGAAATAGGAGGTTCTTATAAGTTTTGTTTTCTAATAACTCTTCAGTAGAATAACTTGTATTTGTGTGGAATGAAATATTAAGACTAATTTTGATTCAGGATCATAGGCTAGAGGACCTTTCCAGTCAGCATCTCCTAAGGCAGTGCTTCAGGAGTTCTAGTCACTTAATGAAAATGCATTCACTGTTCCACACTGAGGTATAGTGAACATTTCTATGGAGCTAAATTTATTCCATTTGAGAACTACCCTTTTCTCAAGATCATATCTTAAGAATTTTTAAATGTTCTTTCTTAACATTTTAAGACTTACAGAGAATTTCACATATATAAAGTAGATACTTAGACAACTGTCAACACAGTCTTGTTGCGTATACATTGTTCAGTTCAGTTGCTCAGTCGTGTCTGACTCTTTGCTACACCATGGACTGCAGCACGCTAGGCCTCCCTGTCCATCACCAACTCCAGGAGTTTACTCAAACTCACATCCATTGAGTCGGTGATGCCATCAAACCATTTCATCCTCTGTCGTCTCCTTCTCCTCCTGCCCTCAATCTTTCCCAGCATCAGGGTCTTTTCAAATGAATTAGTTTTTTGCATCTGGTGGCCAAAGTATTGGAGTTTCAGCTCCAGCATTAGTCCTTCCAATGATATTTAGGATTGATTTCCTTTAGGATGGACTGGTTGGATCTCCTGGCACTCCAAGGGACTCTCAAGAGTCTTCTCCAACACCACAGTTCAAAAGTATCAATTCTTCAGTGCTCAGCTTTCTTTATGGTCCACCTCTATCATCCATACAAGACTAGTGGAAAAAGCATAGCTTTAACTATACGGACCTTTGTTGGCCAGTTGGGGTCTCTGCTTTTTAATATGCTGTCTAGGTTGGTCATAGCTTTTCTTCCAAGGAGGAAGTGTCTTAATTTCATGGTTGAAGTCACCATTCACAAGCCAGGCTTCAACAATACGTGAACCATGAACCTCCAGATGTTCAAGGTGGTTTTAGAAAGGGCAGAGGAGCTAGAGATCAAATTGTCAACATTTGCTGTATCATCCTAAAAGCAAGAGAGTTCCAGAAAAACATCTATTTCAACTTTATTGACTTTGCCAAAGCCTTTGACTGTATGGATCACAATAAACTGTGGAAAATTATTCAAGAGATGGAAATATCAGACCACCAGACCTGCCTCTTAAGAAATCTGTATGCAAAAAAAAAAAAAAAAAAAATCTGTATGCAGGTCAGGAAGCAAGAGTTTGAACTGATCATGGAACAACTGACTGGTTCCAAATAGGAAAAGGAGTACGTCAAGGCTGTATATTGCCACCCTGGTTATTTAACTTACATGCAGAGGTATCATGAGAAACACTGGGCTGGATGAAACAAAGCTGGAATCAAGATTGCTGGGAGAAATATCAATAACCTCAAATATGCAAGTGACACCACCCTTAAGGCAAAAAGTGAAGAACTAAAGAGTTTCTTGATGAAAGTGAAAGAGGAGAGTGAAAGAGTTGGCTTAAAGCTCAACATTCAGAAAACTAAGATCATAGCATCTGGTCCCATCACTTCATGGCAAATAGATGGAGAAACAATGGAAACAGTGACAGACTTTATTTTTGGGGCTCCAAAATCACTGCAGATGGTGACTGCAGCCTTGAAATTAAAATACACTTACTCCTGGAAGGAAACTTATGACCAACTTAGATAGCATGTTAAAGAGCAGAGACACTACTTTGCCAACAAAGGTTCATCTAGTCAAGGCTATGGTTTTTCCAGTAGTCATGTATGGATGTGAGAGTTGGACTGTGAAGAAAGCTGAGTGCCGAAGAATTGATGCTTTTGAACTGCAGTGTTGGAGAAGACTCTTGAGAGTCCCTTGGAGTGCCAGGAGATCCAACCAGTCCATCCTAAAGGAAATCAGTCCTGAACATTCTTGGAAGGACTGATGTTGAAGCTGAAACTCCAATACTTTGGCCACCTCATGCAAAGAGTTGACTCATTGGAAAAGACTCTGATGCTAGGAGGGATTGGGGACAGGAGGAGAAGGGGATGACAGAGGATGAGATGGTTGGATGGCATCACCAACTCAATGAACATGAGTTTGAGTAAACTCCTGGAGTTGGTGATGGACAGAGAGGCCTGGTATGCTGCAGTCCATGAGGTTGCAAAGAGTCAGACACAACTGAGTGACTGAACTGAACTTAACTGAATTTTGAACCAGTCTGTCATTTCATGTCCAGTTCTAACTATTGCTTCTTGTCCTGCATACAGGTTTCTCAGAAGAAAAGTAATGTAGTCTGCTGTTCCCATATCTTCAAGAATATTCCACAGTTTGTTGTGATCCACAGTTAAAGGCTTTCACATGGTCGATGAAGTAGAAGTACATGTTTTTTTAATTCTCCTGCTTTTTCTATGATCTAGCATATGTCGGCAATTTGATCTCTGGTTCCTCTGCCATTTCTGAATCCAGCCTGTACATGCGGAAGTTCTCTGTTCATGTACTGCTAAAGCCTAGCTTGAAGGATTTCAGTAAAATCTTGTTATCATGTGAAATGAGTGCAATTGTACAGTTATTTGAACATTCTTTGGCATTGCCCTTCTTAGGAATTGGAAGCTGAGAAGTCCCATAATCTGCCCTTCAAGCAGGAGAACCAGAACACCCAGTGGTATAATTTAGTCCAAATCTAAACTTCTGAAAATAGGGGTGAGGAGGGCAATACATTGTAATTTGAGTCCAAAAACCTGAGGGCCAGGAGTCAGATATCTAACAGAAGGAAAAAAATAGATGTCTCAATTCAAGCAAAGAGAGTAAAATGTGCCCTGACTCTGCTCTTTTGTTCTATTGGGTGGACTGGATAACGCTCACCTGCACTGGTTGGGATCATGGGTTGGATGATGCTCGCTTGAATTGGTGAGGGAGGTCTTCTTCACTCTACGGATTCAAATTTTAATCTCTTCCAGAGATATCCTCACAGATATGCACAGAAATAATATTTTACCATCTATCTGGGCATCCCCATTCAAGTTGATTCATAAAATTAAGCATCTCACACAGCTAATGAACAGTTGGGCTAAGGTTGGATTCCAGTTTTTCTGTTCTCTTCCTTCTTCTTTTCCTCCTCCTCTTTCATTCTTGCACACAAAAAAACTATTAAATTGAATTTTAGGAGAACTCGACAGAAAGAAATGGAGGTGAGCTTGAAGTTAAAGACCTTTAGGTAAATATTTCTTAGAGTGTCTAATGAGGATAATAATGTACCTTTCTTGTAGCTCCATTGCACAGAATCCATAAGACATGTATAAAGCCCCTTGACCAATGTCTGTTTAATACTAGGGTGTGATTTACCTATGATGCGCATGCATGCTCAGTCGTGTCTGACTCTTTGTGACCCCATGGACTGTAGCCCAGCAGGCTCCTCTTGCCCATGGAGTTTTCCAGGCAAGAATACTGGAGTGGCTTGCCCTTTCTTACTCCAAGGGATTTTTATGCCCCAGGAACTGAGCCTGCATCTCCCAGTCTCCTGCATTAGCAGGTGTATTCTTTACCACTGAGTCACCTGGCAAGCCCTGATAACCATGAGGATGCCAATATAAAAATCTAATAAGGTCCAAACATCAGATTTGTTATTTTTGTCAAAATATAAACCTTGAAAACCAGGGACTGTGTCTTAGTCATAAAGGCTTCCAGGTGTCAAACACAATGTCTAAAACTTGATCACTATTGTTAAAAATTGTTGAATGTTAAAAAAAAAGACAATGAGGTGAAACATTAAACAGTTTAGATTCATTATTTTTTAATCTCATGTTTGAATTATATCCAGTATTCATTGACTCGTGTCCTTCTCTCAAAACATAACTGGTTGCTTTTCAATACATTTTATAATATTCAAAATATTTCACTAAGATTTATAAAATTTCTATGAAGATTTATATTTCCCAACCCTAATTCCCAGTGTTATTTTTATTACTACTATATTTAAATTGGTTCAGTACTCACCCCATGTTGTTTTATCTGAGCTTCTTCTGCATAGCTGAGGTCTATTTTGATTTCTGCCTTGATTGGCTGGATTTCATCATTTCTTCAGAAACAATTTTTCATTTTATTCTTCAAGAAAAAGGGTTAGAAATTATCAGAGCCTCTGAGTTTTTTCTGCCTCCAAGTTTGAAAAAAAAACTTTTTTTGTTTTTTTTTGCTTCTTGAAGTTTAATTGTTTAACCATGGCAGTCGCTGGTGTCCATCAGCTCTTTCGGGCTTTCTGGAATATGGTCTATCCTATCCACCTGTACTTTTCCAGTTTATCTGATTTCATTAAACAATTCTTGTTAGTACTTAGTTAAATGATTTATTCTTTTGTTCCATTTGTAGGCATTGTTACTTGTGTTAGTTTTCTGGTACATCTAACAGTAAGAAAGTACCACAAACTGAGTGGTTTGAAACTGAAAATTTATTCTCCCACGGTTCTGGAGGCTACTAGTGAAAAGAGGGGTCTTGGTGCTGATTCTCCCCGAGGGCGTTTCCTTTCCTTTCTCTCTCCTGGCTTCCGGTGACGGTGAGCAGTCCCTGGTGTCCCTGGTTTGTAGGGGCAGTGCTCAAATCCCTGCTGCCATGTTCCCTAGGCTGTCCTTCCATAGGTGTCTCTCTGTCTTCACACAGGTTCTCTTCCTAGTGTCCCTGTTTTCTTGTGTAAAAGTCAGATTAGATTCCACCTACTGTGTGATCTCATTTTAACTTGATTACATCTGCAAGACTATTTACAAATAAATTCACATTCACAGGTACTAAACAGTTAGGACTTTAATATATCTCTTTGGAGAACACAGTTTAAACCATAGCACTACTCCAGAGATTTTCTGTCTTTAGGATATAAAAACAGGTTGCTGTTATTTAGTCACTAAATTGTGTCTGACTCTTTTGCAACCCCATGGACAATAGCCCACCAGTTTCCTCTGTCCATGGGATTTCCCAGGCAAGAATGCTGGAGTGGGTTGCCATTTCCTGCTCCAGGGGATCTTCCTGAGCCAGGGATCAACCTGGGTACCCTCTGGGGATGGCACAGGAGCCAGTCTTCTTCCTTCCTTCTGCCTTGTAGAGATCTTGACGTTTGATTTCCTTGTTGGTTGTGGCTGATTTCTTTTCAGTACTGTTGTTTTTCTTGATTTTGTTGTTTCTGAGAGGAGAGAAGACTCTCTGAATCTGTTCCCTCTAGTTGACCTGAACATGTGTCTTGAGCTTTTCAGTTATGCCATGATACGAGCTGGTGATTTTTTCTCTAATAAAATGGCAGGAACTTTAGATATTTTTAAAAATTTGCATCATGTCTTCCTACATTTTCCACCAGTGCTATTATTCTGAAGTCCAATTTAGAGTATTACATTGAGATGTCAGCTTATGATTGGAAGACCAGGTTGCTTTTTTTTTTTCCTCAAAGGGTTTAGATGTGAAACAATAATTATTAAAATACATTTTTAACTTATTTTTCTTTCATTCAGCAGTCAAACTAAATGTCACCAAAGATTATATTTTAGATCTTGCTGATTTTAAAACTCTGGTGACTATTAGCCCATTGGAAATGAAAGCAGCTCTCAAAATGTATTCTGCCAGTTCTGCCTCAGCTCTCCTTCCTGTGGTAACCTCATTATTCTCCCAGATTGAAGGATCTGGGGCTGTGGTGGGAGGCTCACAAACACCTCTAACAGATTCTCTGTCCTGATAACCTCAGGGCTTCCCTGATGGGTCAGTGGGAAAGAACCTGCCTGCAATGCAGCAGACGTAGGAGATCCAGGAGACACGGGTTTGATCCCTGGGTCAGGAAGATCTCCTGGAGGAGGAAATGGTGACCTACTCCAGTATTCTCAGCATGGAAAATCCCTTGGGCAGAGGAGCTCGTCAGGCTACAATCCATAGGGTTGCATAGAATCTGACACAACTGAGCGACTGGCACACATGCACAATCTTCAGTTCAGTTCAGTTCAGTCATGTCTGACTCTCTGTGACCCCATGAATCGCAGCACGCCAGGCCTCCCTGTCCATCACCAACTCCCGGAGTTCACTCAGACTCCGTCCATTGAGTCTGTGATGCCATCCAGCCATCTCACCCTCTGTTGTCCCCTTCTCCTCCTGCCCCCAATCTCTCCCAGCATCAGAGTCTTTTCCAATGAGTCAACTCTTCACATGAGGTGGCCAAAGTACTGGAGTTTCAGCTTTAGCATCATTCCTTCCAAAGAAATCCCAGGGTTGATCTCCTTCAGAATGGATTGGCTGGATCTCCTTGCAGTCCAAGGGACTCTCAAGAGTCTTCTCCAATACGACATTTCAAAAACATGCATAATCTTAGGTATTCATTATTTACTTTTAGTGCCTAGAAGAATAATTAATAAATGAAATCATTATGGAAGATTTCAGGGGTTTTGAGCTTTTACCTCTTGGGGAATAAGTCTTGCATTTTCAAAAGCATAATTGTCTCCATTCTGTAAGAGAAATACATTGTTGAATACAAATGCTTTTGCTATAATGGAGATAGTTGAGCCAAACCAAGATTTAGCCAGATCCCCATCAGAAAGGTTTAGAAAACAAAACAGTACAGGCTATTTTTATTTGTTTGCTCTATTGTCATTAGCTCCTGGTGGTCTTTTCTTTCCTGTGTTTCTAGAACCTGAAGACAGTTCTATCTGAGTCTGAGTAGCCAGCCCTCCTCAGGAATTTAGGACACTGAATCAGTTCAGTTCAGTCACTCAGTCGTGTCCAACTCTTTGCGAACCCATGAATTACAGCACGCCAGGCCTCCCTGTCTATCACCAACTCCCGGAGTTCACTCACACTCACGTCCATTGAGTCCGTGATGCCATCCAGCCATCTCAACCTCTGTCGTCCCTTTCTCCTCCTGCCCCCAATCCCTCCCAGCATCAGGGTCTTTTCCAATGAGTCAACTCTTCGCATGAGGTGGCCAAAGTACTGGAGCTTCAGCTTTAGCATCATTCCTTCCAAAGAAATCCCAGGGCTGATCTCCTTTAGAATGGACTGGTTGGATCTCCTTGCAGTCTAAGGGACTCTCAAGAGTCTTCTCCAACACCACAGTTCAAAGCATCCATTCTTCGGCGCTCAGCTTTCTTCACAGTCCAACTCTCATATCCATACATGACCACAGGAAAAACCATAGCCTTGACTAGACGGACCTTAGTTGGCAAAGTAATGTCTCTGCTTTTGAATATGCTATCTAGGTTGGTCATAACTTTTCTTGGGAGCTGGTTAATGGACCACTGGGTGTCAGTATTGTCTTTTCATACTCTATATGCGAAATCACTACAGTCGTGTCTGATTCTTTGTGACCCCATGGACTGTAGCCCGCCAGGCTCCTCTGTCCATAGAGTTCTCTAGGCAAGAATATAGGAGTGAGTAGCCATTCCCTTCTCCAGGGAATTCTTCCCAATGCAGGGATTGAACCTGAGTGTCCTGCATTTCAGGTGGATTCTGAGCCACCAGGGAAGCCCACACCAGAGGCTTTCAAAATTCTCTCAAACTTAAATGTCCTCAGGGGAAGGCAGATAAAAGAGTCATGTGGGTTCACATTTGCTTACACCAGAAGCAACGCTCTCTTCTTCCTCTTAGAAAAACACCACATTTTTCATTTTTCTTGATCAGTCCATTTGATGTGTATCTGGCTTTACCAGTGTTGATACAAATTTTCTTCTGCTTTAAAACAGCAACAGAAAGGCCGTACAAGCATGATGAAGCATGATCTCCCTTGGTGACACGTTGGGGAAACAATGGGAAAGGGGTAAAGAGGCAGTGGTATTATATGTTAGGAAGGTGATGGACTCTGAGCACAGGTAGATCTTCAGATTTTTTTGAGAGAAATATTATATCTGAATCTTTATGTAAAATGTTCTCATTTATATATTAGTTGGCTCAAACTTAAAAGAAAAACAAAATTGTGGGCTAAGATATGGAATTTGCAGAATAATAGGCTAAAATGTCTGAGCTAACACTTGAATGCTTTCTCTTCTTACTTGGGGTTTTTTGCTGATCATTTGCCAACCTGGGCTAATAGTTTGGCTTTATCAGGATGAGGGAAGGTCCTTCAGGAGATGCTTAGGATTATCTTTGTGACTATCCCTTTTTTATTTCATGGAGAAGTTGTTCAGCTTAGATGGAGGGATTTGGTATAGGCCAGAAAGTTTAAATATCCAGATTTAACTTCACTTGATCTGGGAGAGGTTTGGAAAGTTCTATGAGTACCAATTTCTCGGTGCTGCATAATTTTCTGTTGTGAATGTTCTGGAGCAAGACACACAGGAGGGAAAGTAGGCAGGGGTCTCTCCAGCCCCGAGGATGTGCCCCTTTCATAGACTGAGTGCAGAGAGGATGAGAGAGCTGCTCCCAGGCTTAGAGAGATGGCACAGGCTTTAGAGACAGTGGATTCTAGACAGCTTCATTGGACACAAAAGGAAGAGGGAGTCCAGGGTGGGCAGAACCTACTCTAGACCTCGCAGCTTGTAGCAGAGGACTCCCAATTCCAGCTCACTTAACTCCTGATCTGCTGTTCTCACTGGGAGGTAGTGAGGATGAGCACACAGCCCAGCCATTGGACAGCATGGTTGGCTGTGTGCAAACTATTCATGATGTAAAAGAGTCATATGAAGGAAGAAACAGGCTTTGAAAGAAAGAGCCTATTTTTATCTAGACAGAGTACTTATATCTAGAAAGGGATAGACTCTAAAATGAATACCCATGAAAATTGATTTCATTTTTTTGTTGTTGTTGTTCAGCAGGTCAGTCGTATCTGACTCTTTGTGACCCCATGGACTGCAGCACGTGAGGCTTCCCTGTCCCTCACCGACTCCCAGAGTTTACTCAAACTCATGTCCATTGTGTCGGTGATGCCATCCGACCATCTCATACTCTGTCATCCCCTTCTCCTCCTGCCTTCAATCTTTCCCAGCATCAGGGTCTTTTCCAATGAGTCAGTTCTTCGCATCAGGTGGCCAAAGTATTGGCGTTTCAGCTTCAGCATCAGTCCTTCCAATGAACACCCAGACTGATCTCCTTTAGGATGGACTGGATGGGTCTCCTTGCAGTCCAAGGGACTCTCAAGAGTCTTCTCCAAGACCACAGTTCAAAAGCATCATTCTTCAGCACTCAGCTTTCTTCACAGTCCAACTCTCACATCCATGCATGGCCACTGGAAAAACTATAGCCTTGACTAGATGGACCTTTGTTGGCAAAGTAATGTCTCTGCTTTTCAATATGCTATCTAGGTTGCTCATACCTTTCCTTCCAAGGAGTAAGCATATTTTAATTTCATGGCTGCAGTTACCATCTACAGTGATTTTGGAGCCCAAAAAATAAAGTCTGACACTGTTTCCACTATTTCCCCATCTATTTCCCAGTAAGTGATGGGACCAGATGCCATGATCTTCGTTTTCTGAATGCTAAGCTTTAAGCCAATTTTTTCACTCTCCTCTTTTTTCATCAAGAGGCTTTTTAGTTTCTCTTCACTTTATGCCATAAGTGTGGTGTCATCTCCATCTCTGAGGTTATTGATATTTCTCCTGGAAATCTTGATGCCACCTTGTGCTTCTTCTAGCCCAGCGTTTCTCATGATGTACTATGCATATACGTTAAATAAGCAAGGTGACAATATACAGCCTTGATGTACTCCTTTTCCTATTTAGAACCAGTCTGTTTTTCCATGTCCAGTTCTAACTGTTGCTTCCTAATCTGCATATAGGTTTCTCAAGAGGCAGGTCAGGTGGTCTAATATTCCCATCTCTTTCAGAATTTTCCACAGTTTATTGTGATCCACACAGTCAAAGGCTTAGGCATAGTCAATAAAGCAGAAATAGATATTTTTCTGGAACTTTCTTGCTTTTTCCATGATCCAGCAGATGTTGGCAATTTGATCTCTGGTTCCTCTGCCTTTTCTAAAACCAGCCTGAACATCTGGAAGTTCATGGTTCACGTATTGTTGAAGCCTGGCTTGGAGAATTTTGAGCATTACTTTACTAGTGTGTGAGATGAGTGCAATTGTGTGGTAGTTTGAGCATTCTTTGGCATTGCCTTTCTTTGGGATTGGAATGAAAACTGACCTTTTCCAGTCCTGTGGCCACTGCTGAGTTTTCCAAATTTGCTGGCATATTGAGTGTAGCATTTCACAGCATCATCTTTCAGGATTTGAAATAGCTCAACTGGAATTCCATCATCTCCACTAGCGTTGTTTACAGTGATGCTTTCTAAGGCCCACTTGACTTCACATTCTGGGAGGTCTGGCTCTAGGTGAGTGATCACATCATCATGATTATCTGGGTTGTGAAGATCTTTTTTGTACAGTTCTTCTGTGTATTCTTGCCACCTCTTCTTAATGCCTTCTGTTTCTGTTAGGTCCTGACCATTTCTGTCCTTTATTGTGCCCACCTTTGCATGAAATGTTGCCATGGTATCTCTAATTTTCTTGAAGAGATCTCTAGTATTTCCCATTCTGTTGTTTTCCTCTATTTCTTTGCATTGATCACTGAGGAAGGCTTTCTTCTCTCTCCTTGCTACTCTTTGGAACTCTGCATTCAAATGGGAATATCTTTCCTTTTCTCTTTTGCTTTTCACCTCTCTTCTTTTCACAGCTATTTGTAAGCCCTCCCCAGACAGCCATTTTGCTTTTCTGCATTTGTTTTCCATGGGGATGGTCTTGATCCCTGTCTCCTGTACAATGTCACGAACCTCTGACCATAGTTCATCAGGCACTCTATCAGATCTAGTCCCTTAAATCTATTTCTCACTTCCACTTTATAATCATAAGGGATTTGATTTAGGTCATACCTGAAAGGTCTAGTGGTTTTCCCTACTTTCTTCAATTTAAGTCTGAATTTGGCATTAAGGAGTTTATGATCTGAGCCACAGTCAGCTCCCGGTCTTATTTTTGCTGACTTATTTTGCTGGTCTTATTTTTGTAGACAGCTTCTCCATCTTTGGCTGCAAAGAATATAATCAATCTGACTTTGGTGCTAACCATCTGATGATGTCCATGTGTAGAGTCTTGTGTTGTTGGAAGAAGGTGTTTGCTATGACCAGTGCGTTCTCTCAGCAAAACTGTATTAGCCTTTGCCCTGCTTCATTCCGTACTCTAAGGCCAAATTTGCCTGTGACACCAGGTGTTTCTTGACTTCCTACTTTTGCATCCAGTCCCCTATAAGGAAAAGGACTTTTTTGGGGGGTGTTCTAAAAAGTCTTGTAGGTCTTCATAGAACCGTTCAGCTTCTTCAGTGTTACCGAACAACTATTCCCAGTTTTTCCATGCAGACTGATCCTAAGTTTTGCCTGAATGGCAGTGTGCACAGCCTGTAATAATTGGTGTAAATTGGTCTCAGACAGCTTTCAGTCCCCCTTGCTAAAGGATGGGTCTGTGACCCAGTGAAATGTATGGGCTGTGAAATATATGGGGAAGTTCTCTGGTTGAAAGGTAAGTATTATATCAGGGGAAAGTCCCATTTCCCATCTAGCTCTTCCTTCCTGCTTGGGATGCTTTTGTGGTAGGATATTTTAGAGCTGTGGCAGCCATCTTGGGATCAAGAGGGAAGAGTCAAGGAAAGTCACAAAGACTCTGACATCTCATTGTCAACTAAAGAATGTCACTCCCCATCTGACTCAAAAAGGATTGAGTAACTGCCCCTCCAGCTGCTGATCTTTAACATATCCAAAGGAAGTTCAGGGTAGAGATCAGGAATGAGGCACTCTGTTCTCTGGGGAAAAGGGCAGAACAGGCCTTCTGATAATTAGATATTTTCAGGGGAAAATTTTTATGAACTTGGATTCTTGCTTTTTCATATACTTAGGAAAGCACTAAAACCATTAACTGTTTCTTGTGACCAACAGTGACCTTATGTCACTGCTAAGATATCCATTTCCTGTAACTAGCAGTGGCCTTCTACAAAGGTGTGTGCTTGGTAGTTGTACTCCTGTCACCAAATTCAGACATACACAGGGACTTCTATTACAATTAGGTGCCAAAGGCACAGGGTTGCCTCTGACCAAGTTGCTTCTTCTACACAAAGGTTTCTACTGAACCCGTTCTCCACATTTCCCTTGTCATCTTACTGCCATCTCATTATCCCTCTGATATCTCTTAACAGACTAATAGCATCACTTTGCCCCTCTAGACATTCCTTCTCTGTTTATCTTTGCTGTTTTCTCATTATCACTTGCACAGGCCAAATATTATATCTTGGTTTTTAATTACTTTAATGGGCCTTGTCCACAGTAATTGGGACATTGAGGTCATTATCTTGTCACTGCAGATCTTCTTGAGAAATTTTATTGATCATTTCTTGGAGCAAACTCACATGGGGGTACTAGACCCACATAAACTTGTAACTTAGGCCAAGAGTTATCCTGATTAATTAGCAATATTGCTTTCTGGTGCAAAGCTGCCCTCCCTGTAGACCAATGCTTTGCAAACATGGCTGTATAGTAGAATTACCTGAGGTGCTTTCCAAACTCCTGAATCCCAGGTCTCCCCCATGGCAATTAAACCAGGAGAGCAGAGGGGAATCCAGCTTCAGGATTTTTTTAAGTTCCCCACAAGGTTCCACTGTACAGACACGTTTGAAGATCAGTGCTTTAGACAAGTACTTCTTGATCTTTAATGTGCATATGAATCACACAGAGGTCTTGTTTAAATGCAGATTCTGAAGGTCTGGGGTGCCACTGATATTCTGCATTCCTAACAAGCTCCCAGGTGATGACAAAAGCTGTCTGAGGCCCACATTTTGCAGAACAAGGGTCTAGAATATAGATTTAGTAGTCTATTCTAATGCTGGTGGAGAAGGAAATGGCAACCCACTCCAGTGTTCTTGCCTGGAGAATCCCAGGGATGGGGGAGCCTGGTGGGCTGCTGTCTCTGGGGTCGCACAGAGTCGGACATGACTGAGGTGACTTAGCAGTAGCAGTAGCATTCTAATGCTGGAAGTGAAAGTGTTAGTCACGCATTCATGTCCAACTCTTTGAGACCCCATGGATTATAGCCTGCCAGGCTCCTCTGTCCATGGAATTCTCTGGGCAAGAACACTGGAATGGAGAGCCATTCCCTCCTCCAGGGGATCTTCCTGACACAGGATCTCCTCCCTTGCAGGCATATTCTTTACAGTCTGAGCCACCATTCCGAAATTAAACTCCCCTTGGGTCCAATTGCAGAGTCACAGAAAAAAAAAAAAAGCCTGAAGTAAACCAAGTGCAGGGACACTATATTAAAGAACTCAAAGGAGTGTTGCTTTTGATCTCCAATTTAGTGTACTTGGGCTGACCAACCATCCCAGTTTGTCAGACACCGAGGTGGTAAGGTTCTTGCGTGCCAGAATTTTCAGTCTTAAAACTGGGACAAATTGGTCACTCGAGTTAATGGCGGCAGCTCTAAGAAAGCAGCAGTCAAGCTTTGCACCGCAGTGTCTGATTCCTCCTTTCTGGGAACAGGAGGGAGTCCAACAGGGTCAAGTGTGTGCTGGGAAAGACAAGCATAAGGGAAAGAAATGTGAGTTGCAGGCCCAATAAGAGCTTAAAGAATGTGACTTCAAAAGAGTAAAGAATCAAGCAGATCCAAGTGGAATGAGAAAATTCTGAGATGATTATCATATGGCCATAGATACTCTTATCCTATCACTGGGGCTCCCCAGTGGTAAAGAATCTGCCTGCTAATGCAGGAGACTCAGGAGACACAGTTTGATCTCTGGGTCAGGAGGATCCCTTGGAGAAGGAAATGGCAACCCACTCCAGTATTCTTGTCTGGAGAATCCCATGGACAGCAGAGCCTGATGGGCTATACAGTTGATGGGGTTGCAAGAGTCAGACATGAGTGAGCACAGCACGCAGTATGTACAGATAAATCTAGGGTTTGTGGTTTAGCTCTCTGTTCTAGCACTGGCTTTCTGTATAGCCGAGTTGGTAACCCGTTCCTCCTCTCTGGGCCTCAGGGTCAGCAACTAAGAAATGGGAGTTCAATGAAAGGATGTGAAGGGTTTTTCCTGCTTCCCCATCCCCCGATGATTTATGCAACATGAATAAAGCTACCACTGCAGAAGTACACTTTAACAGCACAATTAGATCATGAACTCACCTTCTGTTTTGGGAGCAGCCATCTTCAAGGCTCCCCAGGATACTGCACGGTAGCGTTAGCTTCCTCATATTCAGGAACACTTCCCTTTGCTGGCCTTTGATGCTCAGAGAGCCGAGAACTCACAGTTCTTTATTTCTTTTTTTTTTTTTTTTCTTGAGACTGTAACATGTTTACAGATCTAAATGAAACTCTATCTCAGACCCAGCCTTTTGGTTACAAGTGGCTTCCTCCTCCTGCTCTTGCCTCCAGGCAGGGAACCCACTTCTCAACTTTTTGTTTTCTTCAGAGAGACTGAGTCTCCCCAGCCACTCATTGCAGGATTCCTGTTAACCTTTCATTAAGCCTGCTGACAGCTGGCTTCACTTCTTCATAACTTAGTTCAACACATTCCCATTTCAATGGGTCCCACCTGGCTTCATTAAGGTTCCTGCCAGCTTCTCCACTAGCAGCTTCCTCCACAAATGCAAATAGACTCTGAGTAAATAATATGGGGACTGGGGAAGACTGAGCTATAAAGTGGTGGGCACTGGAGAACCATCATAACACTCAGGTTGCCCTGGATCTGAGCCAACTAAAGTCTAATTCAACCAACTGCGGTCAATGCCTCAGTTTTAAATGTGTGAAATCTTACAAGGGCAGTCATGGTGGGGTAGTGGTTAGAACATGGAGTCCTTCAGGCCTGGTTCCAGACCAGCTCTGTCACAGAGGCATGACTATGAGCAAATTCTTTCAGCTCTTTCTGTTTTACTGTTTTCTTGAGAATAATATACCTGTTTCACTGGGCAGCTGTGAGGATCCAGTGATCTTGCCTTCATTTTTCTAATTGGAGGATAATTGCTTTACAATGTTTGCTTTCTGCCATAGAACAAGGTGAATCAGCTATAAGCATATATATGTTCCCTCCTGATTGTCAAGGTTGACACAGAGTAAGGGTTTATCTTCTTGTGTTATACAGCAACTTCCCACTAGTTATCTATTTTACATACAGTAATGTGTATGTTTCAATGTGGTAGAGATGCTGGAATACAGCAAATGCTTCTAAGAATGGCGTTATCTCTTTCACTTAGCCTAGAAAGGCCAAGGTCCAGGTTGCAGAATTAGGCTGCTCTAAATCCTCAAAGCCTGATTGTGGGCCTACCGTGTAAAAACAGCTCTCAGAGCCTGCCTCCACTAAAGTCTTTCCTTGTGGAAACGCAAACATGACACATGGTTTCTATGCGGGTTTTGTCTCATTTAAGTTTTTAAGCTTCTTGAGGAAAGCGATTTTCTCCTCTGGGCCAGCCACACAGTAGATACTAGAGGGTTGTTTGTAGATGCTACCAATTCATCCTGATGGCACAGAGAAGGAAAGAGGAACCAGTACCCCAACCGCCTGCTCTGATCAAGGAGTCTCAGGGTAAGAATTCTGGATGTATTCATTCTTTATCCTGTGACCCCCACCCTCCACCCCCTAGACCTGTGAATCTCACACTGGCTGCCTTGTTCCAGTTCGTGGCCATCCAGTTCGAGGATGTTATTTACTAAGTGTGGTGTGAGTGCCTGTAAGTGGACACACAACATTCCATGTCAGTTTAGGCCACTTCACTCCCATGTCTTCATTCCTCCGTATCAGCTGCCTGGCCTCTGAGTTCCCCACTGCAGCCTGGGGCAGAGCCTAAGGGTGTTTTCTCTGAGTCCCCTTGAGAGGAAAATAGGAGACAGGAATCTCATATCTGCATTTGGAAGATTCCTCTGCCACAGCATGGAGGACAAACTGGAGAGGGAAAGGAGCGAAGTTGGTGAGTGTAGTTGGAAGCTACCCTAGGAATCCAGCGGAAAGTAATGCTAGCTTGACTGAGGGCTGATAGTGACTCCACTGGGACCTTAGCCATTGGCTGCTGGAAACTAACATCTCACCCCCACCCCACCCTGTTGCCATGCCAATCATCACCGGGCCCTGGTTACAGAAGAGTCTTTTCTTAAAATCTCTACCTTCCTGTTAGAAATTATATGCTGCCATAGTTCTCAAATTCTAGGGCACGTCTTAACTTAGAACAAATTAAAACACAGATCTCTGGGTTCCTCTCTGAGGTTTCTGAGTCGGTAGCTGTGAGGTGGGGAGGAGAATGCGTGTGATTAACAGGTTCCAGGTGATGCTCAGGTTGCTGGTCTGAAGTGCCCAGTTCCAGGACAACTGAGTGAGACAGTGGTTCTCACCAACCACTCAGAGCATTAAAAATAAATAAATAAATAATAAAATCAGATGCCCAGGTCACACACCCCAGATCAATTACCAAGAGACCTCCTAAAGGGTGGAACTCAGGAATCAACATAAAAATTCCCCCAGATAATTGTAGCGTTCAGCTAGGGTTGAAAGCTACTATCTAGAGGCTCCTGGAGGACATTATCATTTGTAAAATACTGTGATTACTCATTTAAGTGTTTCTGAATCTGATCAAGGGTCAGAAACATACTTGGGAAAAGATAGTAGATGGCTCCTGGCAAAACACAAATATACTCACTGAGCTGAGATATTAGGTTTGAGGAGCATGGTATTTGCTGTCATCATTTCTAGTCAGACCCAAGTTGGTGGTGGTATTGCTGGTGGTTTGGGAAGGTGGGTAGGGAGCATGAGCTAAGTTAGGATGGGGTGTCTCACTAACCCACAAAATATTGAAACCTGACCGTTTGTACAAGGTCATCTAGACACACCCCATTTTTCAGATGGGGAGACTGAAGCCCTGTAGCTGATTCTACATCCATAGCTCCCCCACCCACCCATCCTCAGGTTCTAAATCTGAATTGAGCCTGCTGGTCATTTCCAGTATTTTGCGTTCACACAGAGCGGAAAGCAAAGCCAAATAAAGAAGCAACCCATGTGCTGCCAGTTACTTCCTTCACTTAGTCCAACCCTGCCACTCATCTTGGCACCAGGTGAGTGAGGCAGAAGGCTTGCTGCCCTGGGCAGGTGGTTCTCCAAGTGCTCGGGTGAGAGGGTGTGTTTTATTAACTGCTCTATTTGTGTGAACTAACAATGGAGGAACCTAGAGGCTGTTGTGGATGGGTCATAAAACTGGTATTTTTTTCCCTCTCTTAAAGTAATACCAAGAGATTCAAAGTATAAAGCTGGCTGCCTGGGAAGATTGTGCACATGTTTCATGAGTAGCTACTGCCCCAAACGTACCAGGAACTATTTCCGGCAAATTTCTTTCAGCCCCAGCTGTTCTCCAAGTGCTCGGGTGAGAGGGTGTGTTTTATTAACTGCTCTATTTGTGTGAACTAACAATGGAGGAACCTAGAGGCTGTTGTGGATGGGTCATAAAACTGGTATTTTTTTCCCCTCTCTTAAAGTAATACCAAGAGATTCGAAGTATAAAGCATGGCTGCCTGGGAAGACTGTGCACCTGTTTCATGAGTAGCTACTGCCCCAAACGTACCAGGAAGTATTTCCAGCAAATTTCTTTCAGCCTCAGCTGACTTTCCACATTTCTTCCCAGCCAGAGGCCTCTCACTGAGGTGCACATTCTTTCCATTCAATCAATGCCTGCTTGTTTTAACCTGTCTCCATGGTTCCTCATGCTACTGGCTCTGAAAGTGTTCAGTTCCCATGGACTGTACTTAGAGAAACTGATCTGGACTGCCTCACAGTCACAACCACGGCCGACTCTCTATGAACTTCCACGTCATTCACCTTAGTGTACTCTGATGAACTCTTAAACTATTTCCAAAATTAAATTTCTCAAGCAAGAATTAAGATGTGACAAAATATGAATGGAAAAATAATAAAAAATCGGGACCTTTTAGAGGGCAGTCAAAATGATGGTGTAATTCTGTGTTGTTTCATTCATTATTGAGGACAATCAATAACCCAGGGATGCTCACACCATACCCAGAGTGAGGCACTGAATTCTTAATGCTGGACATAACAGAGATATGAAAGCAATATAAAGCAAAGATAACAAGGGTAGGGGAGGGGCCATAAATCACGTCCAATAAACAAGGCAGTTTGGAGAAACCCGAGGTTCTCCTCTAGGTACCGGAAGCACTGCTACCAGGTAGTAGAGAGTTTAGACCTGTTCTGTGTAATCACAGAGTTCAAACAGGACCAACAGGCAGATGCTATCTGGACACAGATCTTGTTTTAAATATTTCTAAGTCTCAGAAGTGCCCCCGAGATTGAATAGACTTCCTTAGGTGTGGTAGTGAGTCCACTGTCACTAAAGGCATTTGAGTATACTGTGGAAGAAACTCAGCAGTGATGGTACACAGATTAAACCATGAGACAGACAAAGTTTAGTCTCTAAAGTAACTTTCACTTGTGAAAATAAAGCATGACTGGATTAGGGACCCAGTGTGATAGGTAGGTGTTTGTTTTTTAAACAAAAAATTCTAAGATATATTTTGATGGTTCACTTGTCATACCCTCATCATCAATCCTAAGAAAAAGAGGTACATTACAGTGTGAAAAGATCATTTTATCCTCACTTCCACTGAGGACATTTTTTACCTTCTCTAACATTGTCTAGCCTGTAAAAAAAGAAGAGAGCCTGCTGAAGAGAACACCAAGACCAGTAACCAATGGATGCTGCTAAATTACAAAATGACTAACCAAGGGCTGTTTGAGTTACAGTGGCTCAGAGTCCATCCAGTCTAAGCCTCTTATTTCACAGATGGCAAAACTGAGGCCACAGGAGATAAAGGGCATTTGCCAATCTAGTATAATAAGGGGATTTAAAGTTTCTGTATTCGCAAAGCAGAAAACCATGATCTTAATGTATCTCTTTACCAGGAGGATCTCCAAGTATGACTTTGAAAAGTTACCTTGCTCACCCTCAATTTCCCTATTTATTAATATTTACTTGCTAATAGATACTGTGTTATTGGTCAGTTATTAAGAAAGCAAGGTCTTTATCACAGTTTATACCAAATCATTTCTTTTCTAAAAAGCTATGTAGGAGAACAGGTATGCAAAATCCCTTTCCAGAGACTTTTCAAATTATTTTTTTAAAAATTCAAAACAAAAAATCTGCTCCCATTGCCTAATTTGGTAGAGGAATTAAAACCCAGAAATGATACCGTACATGTTTTTTCATTTTCCATACCGTTAATGCTCCTTCAATGAACTTCAGTTTAACAATGACCTTTTGAAGTGAGTCACCCAGAGTTGAGCAAATAACGGGTAGAATGACATATCGCCTTCTTTCTTTTGTGTCATACTTCTGTCAATAGAACCTGCCACTATTTGCATTTGGACAAATACCACAGTGTAAAACCAAGACAGGTTAATGTAAGCTGAATCCCCACATCTTTTTTTTTTAATCTCTAAGGCCACCTCTTCAACTCTGTATTTAATCAGAATGCAAGCCCAAGGCATTAAACCACTGAGTAGTGCTTAATCATTTGTACCAGCTTGTACAGTCTTCACAGCAATCAGTCATGCAAGATGAATTACCTCATGTGTTTATGGAAACAATTGGTTTTCATGAATTTCCCTGAAAAGACAAGGCCATGTTGGAAGCAGAGTAGCTGTGCTTATGTGAACAAAATCCTGGAGTAAGCACAGAGCAACCTTATGAAGAGCAGAAGTGGTCCAAAGATGGGAACTTAGGAACTAGATTTGGCAGAGAAAGCCACTCCTTTCCAAGATCAGATGATTGCTTCTTTTGGCCCATAGTTGCTGCCCACCAATTACAATGTTGTCCCAATATTACAGACAGTGGTGTTAAGCTGCTTTGCGTAGCTGCAGGGTCTTAGTCCCTGACGGGGGATTGAACTTGAGTCCCCTGCAACAGGAATGCAAGTCTTAACCACTGTACCGTCAGGAAATATTCTTGACTGATTTGAATTCAAGTACTCACTTGAGTTTTAGAACACTTCCTTTGCACGTGTACCCAGAATTTCCCAAACTGTAACATGCATTTATTTGTATTGAGGGTTAATGGCAAATTTCCACTACGCTCCAAATTTCCCTCTACAGTATTCACTAGGGACAAGTGGAGACACACGTTTCACTATTGTTGTTCAAACAGGCTGAGATGGTTACTAGTAGTCACTTACTACCAGCTTCTGTTAGTGACTACAGACCAATTTCCCCCCTCATTTTTAAAGCACCATTTCACATGTTCAGAGATGTGGAGTGATTTGCCTAAGATCACACAGCAGTGCAGAGAGAGCTGGGACTCACCCACAGGTTTCAGAAATATTGTTAAACTGTGTCCATGGTATCCTGGGCTTCCCCAGTGGCGTAGTAGTAACAAATCAGCCTGTTAATGCGAGTTGAAAGACTCTGGATTCAATTCCCAGGTCAAAAAGACCCACTGGAGTAGGCAATGGCAACCCACTACAGTATTCTTGTTTGGAAAATCCCATGGAGAGTGAAGCCTGGGTGGCTACTCTTCACTGGGCCAAGATGAAGTTGGACTCACTATTTTTGTAATATTCACATCACTCAATCTAGAGGACCTATACTCTATAATTTGGGCTTCCTAGGTAATGCTAGTGGTAAGAGCCTGCCTGCAGGAGATAGGAAGAGAGGCAGGTTCAATCCCTGGGTCAGGAACATCCCCTGGAGTAGGAAATGCCAACCCCACTCCAGTTTTCTTGCGTGGAGAATCCCATGGACCGAGAAGTCCATAGGGTCTCACAGATTTGGACAGGACCGAAGCAAGTTAGCACACAGGCAGATACCACTCTATAATTTAGGCTCAGAAATCAAGTTCTGCTTGAAAAAGAGCTGTGGTCAAGTGTGCCGTGCAAGGGCTTCCTGATTTGTATTATTTATTTTATAAGGCATCTCCAAGTATAGATCTCCTGCTCCAGTGCCCTCCTCTGCTTTGAAGGTGTTTGGTCTGCAGACATCATCTGAAGAAACCCTACCTAGGCTGGCAAACCCTCACCACTCTGTGGCTGCCTAAATGGAGCTCAGAGATGTGGAGTGACTTTCCCAAGATCACACAGCAAAGCAGAGGCAGAGCTGAGACACATACTCATGTTTCAGAGGCTTTAAGTTTGAGTCTATGGACTCCTGGAGGTGGTGTTATCAGTGGGAAACTGATACTAAATTGAGGCTCCGAAAAGGCCACCGAGTTGAGAGAGGGCTTTCCGTGAGTTAGGGAGATTGCTGATCAGAGGCCAGTTCTCTAATTCCACATAGTTAACCTTTGTCCCAGGACTAGCAGCCTCTCTCTCTCAATAGAGCTCCCTGAGGGCAGATTTTCCTATTTGCTCCTCAAATATCAGGCTTCAGTTTTTCTCAGACCCAAGGTGGCTCATATGCTCATCAACAGCAAGAAGTCTGGGCGGTAAAGCTTTCAAACCCCACACATTCAAATACGCGTGAGGACTTGGCTGTCCACCGAGGAAAACTGGAAAAAAGTGAAACCTGCTCTGGTAATCATCACATTTTCCTTTCTTTGTGATTGTTACAGTAGTTTTTTCTTGGTCCCAGGGTTGGATGGTGGGGAAGTGGAAATGGGAGACTTTTAGGAGCATTTGTTCTCTTATTCTCTCTGTTTTATAAAATCAGCCCAAGCTTCACGGTCCAGAGCAAGCTGGTTTTTTCCAGCAAATCGAAGGATTCTCAGAGGGAAAAGTGGTTGGAGATGAGATTTTTATATCTTTATCTTGGCATTTCATTTGGATACATGGAAATAGGTTGCATGATACTTGGTAAAGGCCTTTCAAATCTATGATTCATTAAATAGGGCTTAACAGGTTGCTTCTCTGTGCAGGGCCCAGACATACCAAAGTGAGGAAGTCTTGTCATCTGTCCTTAAAAGAGTTGGAGAGACAGGCTTGTGTACAGCAAACAACCATCCTGTGGGATTTACTTTGGGGTAGAGTTTTGAAAAAGTGCCCTGGGGACCCAAAAAAGGAAGAGAAGGATTCTAAGTGAGAAAGGAGGGCCAAGGTGTTTCTCTCAGAGATCCTTGAATTGATTCTTCATGGATGAGAACATTTCATTGAGCAGAGAGAATAAATAAGGAGAACAGCCTGAACAGAAATAAAGGGATGGATAACAGTGTAAAATCTTTGGTGATTGATTAAGAGCCTGGTTTAATCTAATGGTGACTAGGGAGCTAGGAGTGGCCTCGGTTCTTAAAGGACTTCATTGATAGACTGAAGAATTTAGATTTCATTCCAGGGTCTTAAGGAACCATTCCAGAGAAGGCAATGGCACCCCACTCTAGTACTGTTGCCTGGAAAATCCCATGGATGGAGGAGCCTGGTAGGCTGCAGTCCATGGGGTCGCTAAGAGTAGGACACAACTGAGCGACTTCACTTTCATTTCTCACTTTCATGCATTGGAGAAGGAAATGGCAACCCGCTCCAGTGTCTTGCCTGGAGAATCCCAGGGACAGGGGAGCCTGGTGGGCTACCGTCTATGGGGTCACACAGAGTCGGACACGACTGAAGCGACTTAGCAGCAGCAGCAGCAAGGAACCATTCATGTGTTTGGGTTAGGGAATGGTATTTTCAGCTCTGTTTTAGGAAAAATTGCTCCTGTAAAGTCTATGGAAGCTATGTTGGAGGGGAGAGGATGGTAAACAATCTGCCTGCAATGCAGCAGACTTGGGTTAGAATCCTGGGTCGGGAAGATCCCCTGGAGAAGATGGCTACCCACTCCAGTATTCTTGCTGGCAGAATTCTATGGACAGATGAGCCTGGTGGGCTTCAGCCTATGGAGTCCCAAGGAGTTGGACAAGACTAAGTGACTAATACTTTCACTTTCCACAAGCCTCTATGCAGAGAGGCTCCCCAGGAGGTTCCTGCTATAATTCAGACAGGAGAGGAGTGTCTCAGCTAGAGTAATGGCAGTGGTAACAGCAGACAGGGGACAGAGTCGGAGCCATTTAGGACTTGGAAGTGTGAGGATTTGGTGGCTGGAGTAAAAAGAAGGAAGGATGATTGAGTCTCTGTACTTGGAAGATTAGCTAATGTGATAGGTTCACTGGTAAAGGAACCCCGGGAGAAAAAGTGAGAATCATTTGGATGATCTTGAGTGCCTGGATGATGTTTAGCAGGCAGCTGGAAATGTGGGGCTGAGTGGACTCATGGATGCCTAAGTAGGGATTGGTGTCTGATGATTGCCACCTCCTTCTGATCAAATAATCATTACTATGATGATACAGTGTAAGTGTTGAATAGGGACTTGCCATTATACCAAAGCTTTCATAGTTATTATCTCATAGAAGAGATTTCTGGGCTATCTATGTAATTGTGGGAGTCACTGATAATCAAAAACAATTACTGAGTGCTTTTTATAGGAAAGGGCTGGGCTTGATGCTTTTGAGGGCATTATCTTATTTTGAGGCCTCATCCCAATGTTTGAGGAAGATTCTATTATTACATTCATATAAAGGAGAAGAAACTGAGATTTGCAGAAATTAAGACATTTGCCAGAGTTAGCAAGATGATGTTTCAAAGTGAACTCTCTCGACTGTAATAAGGTTTCCATACTGCCATTCCAGTCCTGGCCACACCATATAGGGTAAAAACTCTCTCTCCTTCACGTAGGAGGAGTTTGTGATGGAATACTCAAAGAATAAAGAAGAAGGTGGCCTTCTCCCCTCTTCTCTCTTCCTTTGATTATAAAAATGTCACCCACTAAGTACTTGGTGCAGCACAACACTCATCTGTCAGCTTATGAGTCTCACAAGTGTCCTATTCTGATAAATCACTTATTTATCCCTTTTCATTCTTTCTGTGCTATTTAGAGAGCTGGAGCTCCTCAGAGCTCCTGGATCGCCACCAGTGGTTTCAACTGGCAACCACAACTGACAGTAGATAAGAAGGTCGATGGTGAGTTCTAGTAGGGCCAAGGGACAGCAGAGTCAAAAGTTCTGGGAAGGACACTCCACCCATGGCTGCCAGTATTAAGCAGGCCAGTCACCCCTGAATGATTTGGGACTCTGATTGGGTACCTAGGTATACACTATAGAAATGATGGTTGGATGTGTAAAGACAGGGAACCAGGGGAACAGTGGCAATCAACATGTGTTTCCCCAGAAAGGTAGTATGGATATTTGGAGATGTAAAAGAGATCTTATGGTTGGCACATGTGACAAGGGATGTAATATGTTAAGAGGAAGAAATTTTACCTTTTGGGCTGTTTCTGACAGGATTTGGCAATCTATGCTCATCTTCCTAATTCTGAGAGTTTTCTTCTATATTCTATGTGTATCCCTGTTAAAACTCAAGTCTGTAAACTTACATTGTTTAATTAATAAAGACATATTTTTAGCATCATCAACCTAAAGTATAATACTTGATTGTACCTGGGTTTTCTAAAAGTTAGTAAGTCAACTTTATATTTGTTGTAAAATTTGTCAGCAAGAAAATTAACCCCTTATTGTCAGACTTTTGCCAGTCTGATATCTTGAAGTATGACTATTGTCTGCTCCTAAATGAGAAAAATTAAGATAGATTTTTAAAAAGCTGTAAATTAAACAGTCAGCAGTGTGGGAAATCCAAGATGACCACTTGGCTTTTCCCAGCTTCCTGGCAAATCCCATTCTTCATTTAATGGATTAAAGCCTTTTTTGGCTACAAGACTGGTATCTTCACAGTGAAAACAGAATGATTAAAAATGTGTTTTTCACTTGAGGTATACTTTTGACTATTTTTAGTAACCCAGGTACCTACCTTATTGGAAAAATTATACAGGCCTATGTGATCAATCTGGCAGTCTTATTTTATGAACAGATTAATCTTAATTTGGCTATATTTGATAAAAATGAAAGTAATTTTAGAGAAAAAGATTGTTTTAATAGGTATAAAATTTTTGTTTTGCTACTTGAGGTATGTATCTACTGTCTAAAACTTACTTTTCAAATAGTTCTTTGTTACTATGTTGCTGCTGCTGCTAAGTTGCTTCAGTTGTGTCTGACTCTGTGCGACCCCCTAGACGGCAGCCCACCAGGCTCCTCCGTCCCTGGGATTCTCCAGGGAAGAACACTGGAGCGGGTTGCCATTTCCTTCTCCAATGAATGAAAGTGAAAAGGGAAAGTGAAATCGCTCAGTTGTGCCCGACTCTCAGCGACCTCATGGACTGCAGCCCATCAGGCTCCTCCATCCATGGGATTTTCCAGGCAAGAGTACTGGAGTGGGGGTGCCATTGCCTTCTCCGGTTACTATGTTATATTATTATAAAGCTTAAATGAGTTGCTAAGAAGGTATTCTAAGCTTGCTTCTGAAGCTGGTCTTTGGATTGAGACTAGATGCCCGTAACCTATGACCAAGGGATTATACGTGCTATCATTTAGAGGACTATGTCCAACCTAGATGAAAGGCCTCTTATCAGTTTTCTTAAGTATATGATGTACAAGGAAACTGATGGGAATCATCTTCCAAGACTTAAGGTCCTGTCTGCCTGTTAAGTTGCTTCAGTCGTGTCCGACTTGTGCGATCCTGGGGACCATAGCCCACCAGGCTCCTCTGTCCATAGAGATTCTCCAGGCAAGAATACTGGCGTGGGTTGCCATGCCTTCCTCCAGAGGATTTTCTCAACCCAGGGATTGAAACCAGGTCTCCCACCTGGCAGGAAGATTCTTTACCAGCTGAGCCACCAGGGAAGCCCAAGACTTAAGGTACTTCCTCCTAATTACTGGAAGTGCTCAGCAGAGGATTTCATGAGCCCTGACGTCAGTCTTCCCCTCCTTCCAACCCTTATAAGTGCTGATCCTTTGTTTTCAATTTTCAGCAAGACCAGTGTCTACTCACTGTCAACACCACGGACACCTTCTCTACTATTTCTTAGGCAGTAACACCTGCTTGGGAGACTACTTTGGAAGGAACAACATCTAAACTTGTAAGTACAAATCTTGATTAAATTACACAGGGGATTTTGACACGGGAAGGAAACTTGGATAGCTAACTACTGCTCGAGTGCACCCCACTGCTGCCACAGGAGCTATCTCACAGGTGGGAGCCCTTGCTCTAGCAGAGGCTATTATCCCAGGAGAAAACACACCCAAGGCTGAGGAACGACCTCCACTATCAGGATCTCCTAGGTACCCCAAGTCAACCAAGGGACCCAATCCCAGCCTAGCTGGCTGAGAGCATACCAGAGTATGTTACCAACCAACTGCACCAATGGTTCTTCCTCTGAGAGAACTTTCTCATAAAAATCAAGAAACAAACGTGTTTTCTTTGATGTCTGATCTAAGTCTAGCAGAGGATAAATTGAAAGGTTTTTCTGAGGACTCTGAAATTTTCACAAAGAAGCTTACCTGGGGGGATTTACAGATTTTATGCCACCGCTACCCTCCTAAGAAAGAACAGCATACAGTACTGGCAACCAGGGCCCACGCTGACCGAGTGGCAACCCAAGTCCAAGAAGGCCATGCAGTACATCAGGTGGAAAACAATGCTTTCCCTGAGGCAGACCCACATTGGAGTCCCCAGATGAATTGCAGTGATAGAATAAGTAGGACCATAGGATTAATTATTTATAAGTGGGTATGAAAAAGCTTATAGTGAAACCCATCAATTATGAAAAACATGAAAGAAGTCCAATAGGGACCAGAGGGAAATCCTGCAGTTTTTCAAGGAAGGTTAGTGGGAGCTTTTAAATAGCATCCAAATGTGGATCCCTCCTCTCCTGAGGGACAGGTCCTTTTGGCTATACGTTTCATAACCCAGTCTGCCCCAGACTTCAGATGCAAAATTCAAAAAGCAACTGCTGGAAGGAGGAGGTGCTCAGACCTTTTGAGCAATTTGCTCCAGTTGTCTTATCTGGTTTTCAATAATAGGGATATGGCCGAAAAGGCTGAATGCGTCCAGAGAAATACATAAAAGGCCCAAATGATGGCAGTGGCCCTGTCCACTCATAGACCATGAAAGGGAGGCCAGACTTCCTGAGTCATCTGACCGTGCAAGGCCCATGGGTATCCAAAATCAGTGTGCCAGGTGTGAACAGAAGGGACACTCAAAGGAAGATTGTGATCAATGAGCTTTTAGAAAACATCCAGGACATTGAAAAAGAGATTGCCCCAGATGCCAGTGAGTGACGGGGGCCCTTGGGTATTGACAGTTTCATAATCAGAAGACTGAGGTGGCCTGAAGCCAAAGGTGACTTTGCCTAGAGAGGCCATCTACATAACTAATGCCAAACTTCCCGTGGTCATTGATGTGGAAGGCCACTTAGTAGAATTTCTTAGAGATACTGGTGCAACCTTCTCTGTCTTAACCCAGTGGATTAGAAATCTTAACAAAAATAAGAAATATGTAATGGAAGTGTCAGGAGAGAGACAGTTACACTTTCCTGAGGCCTCTTTTGTACAGTAGCAATGCCCAGTTGTTCTTATATTCCTTTCTCTTTGTGCCTGACTGTCCTCTCTTTAATGGAAGGTGGTATGGTGGTTTAATTGCTAAGTTGTGTTTTCCTCTTTCAACCCCATGACCCTTGCCAGATTCCTCTGTCCATGGGGTTTCCCAGGCAAGATACTGGAGTAGGATGCCATTTCCTTCTCCAGGGGATCTTCCCAACCCAGGGATCAAACTCAGGCCTGCATTACAGGCAGGTTCCTTAATGACTGAGCCAGCAGGCAAGTCCTGTCTCTGTAATGGAAAGGACTTAACTAAGTTAGGGGCTACTCTGTATCCTGAGGGACAAGGAAGCGACTCTATCCCAGTTGATATTCATAGAAAATAAAGAACAGATTAACAGAGATAGAAGACTTAATAAGCCCTGAAGTATAAAATATTAAGATACTGGGCCTATTCAAAAACAAACAGATTAAAGACTTAAATGACCCTTTTCCAGATTTAGAAATTGTTTTGGAAAAATGTTTTGGATCGCCAAATCATGGTTATAATCTCTTTTAATGCTTAATTTCTTTTCATTTTTGTCTTTTGTAAATCCATCCTCCAAAGCTTAACATCTAAGAGAGCTAAAAGGATGATACTAATTGGTTTATAATTCTTACAGCAGAAAAGAGCCAGCCAGCCAGGGGTTTTACTCCTTCCCCAGGCAGGCCTACATCCTGTCTCAGATGGAAGCAGCTAATGATTCATTGTTACCCCTTACCCACTTTTAAGCATAAAATGGTAAACACCTGGAGTAGGAAATGATAGGGACAAAGTAAAGGGACATGATAGTGCTTTAATAGTTAATCCCATTAGGTAATTATATGTAAAGAAAAAAGTAAGAGAGACCCCTATAAGTTAATGATCACCCAAGAAAAAAATTGAAAAATCCTGAAACAATGTGGGCTTGCTTGTCTCATAAAGCAGAGCAAGTCACTTAGCATCAAAGCCAGATCAGCTTGCCAAACAACAAATCCAAGCTAACTTGCTTAGCCATAAAACCATTTAACAGAAGCATGAGACATGCCCTCAAACTGTAAAACAATAGTGGAAAATAGGGCCTAAACCTGCCCAGTGACGTGAACAAAGTAATGACCCCTAGGACATGCTCTCTGCACACACACACACACACACACACACACACACACACATAATTTAGGAAATGTGACGTTTCAAAGTGAATGACCCTTACTGTCCTGAGACCTGAAATACTTTCTCCATAGTTCCATGACAGTCCCAGATGCACCATATAGGGCCCAAGACTCCCCTACCCAACTTGTAGGAGGAGTTAGTGATGGAAAACTCAAAGAAAGACAAAGAAGGTGGTTTTCTCCCCTACTGTACCCTGCTTTGATGATGAAAATGTAACTCACTGAGTACTTGGGGTAGCACAACACTCACCTGCTGGATCTGATGCCTCACAAGCATTCTATTCTAATAAATCACTTCTTTATCACTTTGCCTCTGGCTAATCCTTTCTTGGAGCCCCGAGAACATCACCTAACTGTTTTCATTCTGATACTATAAGGTTGGAGGACACACTAACCAGTTTGCTTTCCCTTTCCTTCAGGACGACAGCATCATGCATCCTTGGGTAGCCATCCTGGGCTTCCTACTCCTTCTGCCAGGTAAGTGAACAGGTGGGCCGTGCTCTGGAAGCCTGAGGATAGGGGAGTGTAGGGGCTGTGTGAGTGGTGAGGCAGGGCAGGTGTGCTAGGGCTTTGTCAGAAGGTAATGGGGTCAACAAATGAGCAAAGAACCAGGCTGAAGCCTTAAGCCAAAGAAACTGCTTAAATGCTAAGAATTACAAATACTGTGAGTGGGTTACAAGGCATGACGCTGTACAGTGTGGTTTATGCCACTGCTTATATTTAAACAACAACAACAACAAAAATGGAGGGGTGGGTAGGTAGATGGTGGATATGCATGAAGTGCTCATGTTAGGAAGGAAACAGTGACAACTGTTATCAGAGTGTAGAAGGGGATGAGAAGAAGAAATGGGGATGAGGGGGGAAGGAAAGAGTCCTTTACTGTACCATTCTGTGCTTTTTGATGTTTTTCAACTGTGCACAACTATTTCTGTTAAAAAGAAAATATTTTAATTTCCCTACTTTTCCAGTTGTTAAGACTTGGTGTTTCCAATGCAGGGTGCAGGGGTTCCATCCCTGAATGGGTAATAAGGTCCTGCAGATCATGCCGTGTGGCCAAAAAAATTGTTTCAATAAATAAAATATTTTAATTAAAAATATTCTATGAGACATGGGGAAATTTAGGAAGACACATATCCTACATTTTAAAACAATCTCTAGAGTTGGGAATCTCAGGAAGAGTATTTTTAAAAATTATACTTCTAGAACAAATTTTTATAGTTAGCCTGTATTACCTTTGTAATCCAAAAATGATACTGAGCAAAATTAAATGTTACCAGAATTCCAATGAAAAAACTAGACTCTTGTTTTATGTATCAATGAGTGTTTTATTCCCAGAGCACTTCCTAGACTTACAGCCTAGTCCTGTGATTAGTCACTGAGTCTCAGATTCTTTTACGGACCACTCGGAATGCATTTGACAATGCAGGGATTTTTAAGCCACTGACTCAGGAGAGATGTGTTTTTGTTTGTTTATTTGTTTTTTAAGAGGCAACATTTAGTATTTGACTGAATATTCTCCAATTTTTTTTGGTTTCACGTGGGTAAGTGGACTGTGCTTCACTGTACATTGCTCAAGAAGGGATCCTTGCTTGAATTTATCTGGTTGATCCTTAAGCCCATGATAAGCCTCAGTTTCTCCTGAAAGTATGATAAACTCATTTTCCTAAGAACTGATTTCTAAACAGCTTACAAGGCTTTGGCCTTCTAACCAATGATGCTTTAAGTAGAACTTTAACTCTGCTTTTTTCTTTTTTTAATTTAATTAAGAGCAGGGTTATGAGGTGATTTAATTTGAAAGAGCTATTTAAAAACTTGAAATAAAGACAAAATCAAAACTAAAAATGCAAAAGAGTTTTTAAAAGAGATTTCAACTGAGACAGTGACAATCAGGGGAGAAGAAAGCTACATGTATGTATTACCTATTTAATAAGCAGATATATGTCAAAATAGAAAGAAATACACACATATTCATGTATTATTATCATGGCATTTATTTCAAACCTTTTGGAGAGAAATTTGGTCTTATTACCAAGAGATTGAACATATTTTTGCCTTTATCATGCAACTTTCTCTCAGAAATCTATCCTATTAGGAAGTAATTCTGAATACATAAAAACATTTATATGATGTTTCATCTAGAAGTATATCTAGTAAATGATAATGCTGCTAAAGAATATGTGAACATAGAAAAATGCTTGTACTACGTTTTAAAAACTCAAGATGTTAGTCAGATGATTCCAAACCAAATAAGCTATATAAAGAAAAAAAATGAAAGTAAAGTTAAAATAGTGAGACCTCATGCTCTGGTTTCTCTTTATTTACAGATGGTGTAACGTCTTACCAACAAGTGATTGGAGTGGTGGGTCAGTCTGTCACACTACCCTGCTTCTATGAAGGAAAAGTCAGATCCATGTGCTGGGGCCGAGGGATATGTTCTTGGATAGACTGCAGAAATACTGTTATCAGTACTGATGGATACAAAGTCGCTGAACAGAAGAATGAACGTTATAAGCTCAAGGGAGATATTGGTAAAAGAGATGTTTCTTTGACTATAGAGAATGCAGTCCCTTCTGACAGTGGCTTGTACTGTTGCCGTATTAAGAAATGGTTTTTCGATGATGAAGAAAACATCATAAAGTTGACTATAAAGTCAGGTGAGCTTGTCTTCCTACTTACTTTGATCACTTGCTGTGAGTTTCCCTAGATAAAGAGGTTTCTATTTGATATTAACCTCTTTTTCCTTGCATAGGGAAAGAAGAGGCTCCTATAATCTTGTTTTATAATAACTCTTCATAGGATGACTTGTATTTGTGTAGAATGAAGTGCTAACACTAACCTTGATTTAAAACCATAGGCTAGAGGAACTTTCCAGGCAGCAAAATATTTTCTAAGGCAGTGCTTTAGGAGTGCTAATTGATTAATGAAAAATCATTTACTGTTCCACACTGAGATATAGTGAACATTTTTATGGAGCTGAATTTATTCCACTTAAAGAACTGCCCTTTCCTCTGAGATTATTTCTTAGAAGAATTTTGAAATGTCCTTTCCTAACATTTTAGGACTTATAGAGAATTCACACGTATAAAATAGGTAATATAACTTCTGATCAAGTATTTGTATAATTTGGCTTTCAGTTCAGTTCAGTCACTCAGTCATGTCCAACTCTTTGCAACCCCATGAATCGCAGCATGCCAGGCCTCCCTGTCCCTCACCAACTCCCGGACTTCACCCAAACTCATAAGCATCGAGTCGGTGATGCCATCTAGATCTCATCCTCCGTCGTCCCTTTCTCCGTCTGCCCCCAGTCCCTCCCAGCATCAGGGCCTTTTCCAATGAGTCAACTCTTCGCATGAGGTGGCCAAAGTATTGGAGTTTCAGCCTCAGCATCAGTCCTTCCAATGAACACCCAGGACTGGTCTCCTTTAGGATGGACTGGTTGGATCTCCTTGCAGTCCAAGGGATTTGTAAGAGTCTTCTCCAGCACCACAGTTCAAAAGCATCAGTTCTTCAGTGCTCAGCTTTCTTCACTGTCCAGCTCTTACATCCATGCATGACCACTGGAAAAACCATAGACTTGTGCATCGAGTCGGTGATGCCATCTAGATCTCATCCTCCGTCGTCCCTTTCTCCGTCTGCCCCCAGTCCCTCCCAGCATCAGGGCCTTTTCCAATGAGTCAACTCTTCGCATGAGGTGGCCAAAGTATTGGAGTTTCAGCCTCAGCATCAGTCCTTCCAATGAACACCCAGGACTGGTCTCCTTTAGGATGGACTGGTTGGATCTCCTTGCAGTCCAAGGGATTTGTAAGAGTCTTCTCCAGCACCACAGTTCAAAAGCATCAGTTCTTCAGTGCTCAGCTTTCTTCACTGTCCAGCTCTTACATCCATGCATGACCACTGGAAAAACCATAGACTTGATTAGATGGACCTTTCTTGGCAAAGTAATATCTCTGCTTTTTAATTTGGCTTTAACAGGGGTCAATTCAATCTTGTTACATATACATTGTATGAGCATTTCTACTATATAGTTTTATCCCCTCCTTCTGCCATGTCTTGGATTTTTTGAAGCACTTTTCACACCATATCACTAAATTAGTCAGTTCAGTCACTCAGTCGTGTCCAACTCTTTGCGACTCCATGAACCGCCAGGCCTCTCTGTCCATCACCAACTCTCAGAGTCCACCCAAACCCATGTCCATTGAGTTGGCGATGCCATCCAACCATCTCATTCTCTGTCATCCCCTTCTCCTCCTGACCTCAATCTTTCCTGGCATCAGGGTTTTTTCTAATGAGTCAGCTCTTCGTATCAGATGGTCAAAGTATTGGAGTTTCAGCTTCAGCATCAGTCCTTCCAACGAACACCCAGGACTGGTCTCCTTTAGGATGGATTGGTGGGATCTCCTTGCAGTCCAAGGGACTCTCAAGAGTCTTCTCCAACACCATAGTTCCAAAGCATCAATTTTTCAGCCCTCAGCTTTCTTTATAGTCCAACATACATATCCATACATGACTACTGGAAAAATTAAAATGGGCTTATGACAGTATGAAAACATTTTTTACATCTCCATAAATGTTCACTGGTAGCTTTTAAGAATTTTGTGAAATAAAAAAATCAGGGAAGTTTACATTTTTCCATCTTGATATAGACATCCTACTTTTTCTTACTTCTTAATGAAAGGACAAGATTCTTCAGGATTTCCTGGTTTCTGGTCCTCTCCTAATGAACGTTTTCCCACAACACAGACCCAATACCCAGGCCTACATAAGTTATGTCTCTTTTTTACTTCAAATGAACTTGATATTGCTGTCTTCCAACTTTGTGCTTGTTTGTATCCTTGATGAAGTCAAGTGAAATAAGGTCAATTCTGATGCAGAAAATGCTGGCTGTAAGGAAACTGCATCTAAGACTCAATTAACAGAAGCCAAGAGAGACTGGCCTTAGAGACGTGTGGAAAAGAGACAGCTTGTGAACAGATCATTTTGGAGTTGTGATATTATATGATTGGTCTAGCTGAATATATTTGTAAATGACATAGAAGGAATCAAGGGAAATTTTGTAGTGCTCAGAAATCCTTAACAAATGAATATTTACAAATTCACTGCCCTATCCAGAGGGAAACCAGTCCATAGCTGAGCCAAAGTGACTCTCTGCCCCCAATCCAATTCTTTGCTTAAGTTTTCATGCACTTTTGACAGGATGAACTTACTTTTCAACCTTCTGTTAAGGCTCTTCCTCAGCATCTTCTGCCCTTAGCTTCCTAGCTTCTTCCTCAGGAAATATTTACCATCAAGGAAGACAATTAGTTAAAAAGCCAAGTAGACTTCTTTCTTGTTATAGTTCTTTGGTCAGATTTTTTTGCTTGCTTCCTCTTTTTGTCTAGATTTGATTTCAAAAGGAATGGAGGGGATTAGGATTGAACATTTCATCAAAACCTCTGACTATACTCTTGGACCAGGCTTGGCAAACTATACCTGCAGGACCAGATCAGATTTTAAAACAGGCTCAACAGTAGTTTTATAAAGTTTTATTAAAGCACAGCCTCAGCTATTCTATATATGTATATATGTGTGTGTATATATATATGTGTGTGTGTGTGTGTGTGTGTGTGTGCGCCTCAGTATATGCACTGTCTATGGCTGTTTTCACTATGACAGTTTTGAGCAATTATCACTGAGATCACAGGACTCCCAAAGGCTAAAATATTTACTAATGCCTTGTACATAAATACTTGTTGAAAAAAAAGTTTTTCTTCTTAAAGGCAAAATTGGCTACTTTGCAAATTAAGCTGACTTGAATTCCAAAAATGAGTTTTCATGGCAGTTGTCTCATATTAAAGAGACTTGATGTTCTAATTTATATTTTGTAGAGTTGAAAATTGAGAATACTGCTTGTGGGCAAAATAGATGTCCCTTGAGGAAAAAAGTCCACATTCTTGAATCTACCCTGTAACTTTTGCTCTTGTGCCAGGCACTGTGTTTTGGCTCACTTCTAATTTCATTTCTTTCTCTGGGTATCTCTGAGGACTTCAATAAGTGGTTTGGAATCCCACAGGATTTCTGATTCTGGAAAGCGCCAAAGTTATTACCTGTGGTTATTATCTCTCATGTAGAAAGGAACCTTAAAACATCTAGTCCACCTTCTAACCAAGTGCATAATGCCTCTGTGTTATCTGGCATATGTTCTTGGTGTGAATTAATCTGCATTTAGGATGCAGGTCTTTGGAAGGGTACTCAAAAGGCTGACTGACTGAATGGCATTTCTTTGGTAAATAGTCTGTTTCTTAGTTAGTTAGTTCAGTTGCTCAGTCGTGTCCAAATCTTTGCGACCCCATGAATTGCAGCACGCCAGGCCTCCCTGTCCATCACCAACTCCTGGATTTCACTCAAACTCACGTCCATCACGTTGGTGATGCCATCCAGCCATCTCATCCTTGGTCATCCCCTTTTCCTCCTGCCCCCAATCCCTCCCAGCATAAGAGTCTTTTCCAATGAGTCAACTCTTTGCGTGAGGTGGCCAAAGTACTGGAGTTTCAGCTTTAGCATCATTCCTTCCAAAGAAATCCCAGGGCTGATCTCCTTCAGAAGGGACTGGTTGGATCTCCTTGCAGTCCAAGGGACTTGCAAGAGTCTTCTCCAACACCACAGTTCAAACGCATCAGTTCTTCAGCACTCAGTCTGTTTCTCAGGAGCTACTATTTAGATCCTAATCATACACCACTGAAAAGACAAATGCAGCTTCAGGATCTAGACATCTTCCCCTTACTCACAGATGTTTATTTAGATACATAAATATAATATACATGACTAGTTTTTACAAAGTGTTCAGCACAAACCCCAGGTGTCATTGTTTTTATGTCCATACCTCCTGAAATTTTGTCCTTTCAATGCAGCTGTTTTCTTGTTGTGACCATGTCTTCACTCACTCATCAGTCACAGATTCTAGTTGACCAATGATGTGAACTTGGGTTCATGGGAGATAAGTGTTCATTTCTGCCAGACGACAGTCTCCTTGGTTGTATTGATTCACAGGCTCTTCTCTCCTGCAGTATGATGAATCCTTTCTTTCATGTTGATTTCTAGCTCCACCTAGGACAACAGTGAGCCCCAGGACCACTTCTGAAAGCACTTCTGGAAGCACGAGTACTACCAATATTCCAGGGACCAGCTGCACCACTCCTCCAACAAGGAACACCACTATTCCAGAGAGGAACAGCACTACCGTGGTAGTACGGATACTCACACGACAGCGGGGGCCTCGACCTCTGCTCTTCCAAGGCCAACACCCACAGAGGACCACAAGCCAGGTAAACAGTTGTGCTTCTGAGCCCAGAAGCCTTTAAAGGATTGGATATAGACCATCCTGGGCACAGTGTTAAGGCTGAGGTATAGTCTAGGGTAAGTTTTTTTAACTGGCTTCCATATGTGACTTTAGAGTTTGTGAACTCCTATCCCTAATAGCTCAGTTGGTAAAGAATCTGCCTGCAATGCAGGAGAACCTGGTTTGATTCCTTGGTTGGAAAGACCTAATAGAGAAGGGCTAGGCTTCCCACTCTGGTTTTCTTGAGCTTCCCTTATGGCTCAGCTGTGAAGAATCCATCTGCATTGCAGGAGACCTGGGTTCAATCTCTGGTTTGGGAAGATGCCCTGGAGAAGGGAAAGGCTACCCACCCTCGTATTCTGGCCTTGAGAATTCCATGAACTGTATAGTCACGAAAAGTCAGACATGACTTAGGGACTATCACTTTCAACGCCTTGTTATATTCACCTTTTGGAAGTACAAGCATATCAGAATAAAGGGGACTTGTGTGTCTTTATCTCATTCTCAAAGGAATTCATTAATACAAAAAAAGTCAGACCACTGATCTTGGACATCTAAGGAAAGGTGGACTTGGCTGAGTTGACATGTTGTTATGAGGGAAAAGTAGAATGCCAGAAGAAGGGCAGGTTAATGAGAATCTGTCCTTACAATGATCTGTGATTAGAGATCACTTAATCTATTCTGAGGCCTAATCCAATACTTGAGGAGAAAATTTCAGTGAAGATAATATTTATTCTGTTTCTTGAGTCAGGAACCAGCCTAACCACTTCTTAAGTATTAATCCACTTAATTCTTATGATAACCCTATGCATTGTAGGTGTGACTCAATCCTATTTTATAATTGTGAAGACTGAGACACAGTGTCTAAGTTCATCATTCGGAATCACACGAATAGAAAATGGTTGAGTCTAGATTGTCCCATTAATTTGAAATGGGCCACTCTGCATTCTATCCTGATCATAGAGCATGTATTTGGATGAATTTGTCCTGATCTGACATCTTCACTGGAAGCCCCTTTATACAGTTACCCTGTCTTTTCAGGGTGTCAATGACTTACACAGTTTTGCTTCTAGCACCCTTTTAATATATTTATGTAGCAGGAAATGTACTCATACTGTATAAAGTAAGCATCAGATTTCAGGACTGAAGAGATTTAAAATGCACACGTTTGTTTTTTCAAATCAGGGTCCAGAGTTTATACTTCAGATTTCTGTGAGATAAAAGTTTAGGTTTACTACAAATAAGAGAATCATTTGACTTATGGGTGGGGAAATAGGTTGGCATTCAAAGGACCCATTTATGATCAAATTTTCTATTTTTTGGATTAAAAAGATAGCTTTTACCTTTGGAGATTCCCAAAGGTAATCTTTGACAAAGATTTGACAGTTCTTTGACAATTCTAGGGAATTCCTAGAGTATAAAAAGTGAAATAATTCTGTCTATTGTTAAGCACTCCACATCATCATTTATAGCAGATTTATTAATAATAATAAAATATCTATATGGCAGGGTAATACATCATGGCCATCCTTGAATTTTTCTCTAAGAAAGTGTCAAAGAGTAATTCTTTGTCAAAGAATTGTCAAAGTAATTAGAGATTCCCAAAGGTAATCTTCTGCAACTCTTTGAAACTTTGAAGTGACTCTGGAATCTGAGAAGTAACAGAAATATCACAACCTCTTAGCCAAAAACATCTGATGGAACACATTGATTTCTCTTCACTCACATTGAACCGTGTGTGTATTCAACTAGGAAGGATCTGAAGGACGGGACTTTGATCTGAGTCTGGAAGAGAGGACTTTAGGTTACAACTATGAATTTAGTCATGAAAGTTTATTAAAAAAAAAAAAGTTTTCTTCCAGGCAGCAAACACATTAGAGCATCTGTTGACTTTGCTTTTCATCAAAACCTCTGACTACACTTTTAGAGTAGGGTTGGCAAATTGTAGCTCTAGACCAGACAGATTGTAAAACAGGCTCACCAAAAGTTTGATAAAGTTTTATTGAAACACAGACTCAGCTATTCACTTATATACTATCAATGGATATTTTCATGCTGACAGATCAGAGCAATTATCATTGAGATCACAGGACTCCCAAAGGCTAAAATATTTACTAATGCCTTGTACATAAATACTTGTTGAAAAAAAAGTTTTTCTTCTTAAAGACAAAATTGGCTAGTTTGCAAATTAAGCTGACTTGAATTCCAAAAATGAGTTCTCACGGTAGTGAAAACTTTAAAACTCTTGTATTAAAGAGATTTGATGTTCTAATTTATATTTTGTAGAGTTGAAAATTGAGAATACTGCTTGTGGGCAAAATAGATGTCCCTTGAGGAAAAAAAGTCCGCATTCTTGAGTCTACCCTATAACTTTTGCTCTTGTGCCAGGCACTGTGTTTTTGGCTCACTTCTAATTTCATTTCTTTCTCTGGGTATCTCTGAGGACTTCAATAAGTGGTTTGGAATCCCACAGGATTTCTGATTCTGGAAAGCGCCAAAGTTATTACCTGTGGTTATTATCCCTCATGTAGAAAGGAACCTTAAAACATCTAGTCCACCTTCTAACCAAGTGCAAAATACCTCTGTGTTATCTGGCATATGCTCTTGGTGTGAATTAATCTGCATTTAGGATGCAGGTCTTTGGAAGGGTACTCAAAAGGCTGACTGACTGAATGGCATTTCTTTGGTAAATAGTCTGTTTCTTAGGAGCTACTCTTTAGGTCCTAGTCATACACCACTGAAAAGACAAATGCAGCTTCAAGATCTAGACATCTTCCCCTTACTCACAATGTTTATTTAGATACATAAATATAATATACATGACTAATTTTTACAAAGTGTTCAGCACAAACCCCAGGTGTCATTGTTTTTATGTCCATACCTCCTGAAATTTTGTCCTTTCAATGCAGCTGTTTTCTTGTTGTGACCATGTCTTCACTCACTCATCAGTCACAGATTCTAGTTGACCAATGATGTAACTTGGGTTCATGGGAGATAAGTGTTCATTTCTGCCTGAGGACAGTCTCCTTGGTTGTATTGATTCACAGGCTCTTCTCTCCTGCAGTATGATGAATCCTTGCTTTCATGTTGATTTCTAGCTCCACCTAGGACAACAGTGAGCCCCAGGACCACTTCTGAAAGCACTTCTGGAAGCACGAGTACTACCAATATTCCAGGGACCAGCTACACCACTCCTCCAACAAGGAACACCACTATTCCAGAGAGGAACAGCACTACCGTGGTAGTCACGGATACTCACACGACAGCGGGGGCCTCGACCTCTGCTCTTCCAAGGCCAACACCCACAGAGGACCACAAGCCAGGTAAACAGTTGTGCTTCTGAGCCCAGAAGCCTTTAAAGGATTGGATATAGACCGTCCTGGGCACAGTGTTAAGGCTGAGGTATAGTCTAGGGTAAGGATTCTTAACAGGCTTCCAAATCTGGCTTCACAGAATTTGTTAACTCTCATTCTTATTACATTCACCTTTTGGAAGTATAAACATTTTCATAGTGAAGGGCACATATGGCTATTTATCTGAACTTCAAAGGAATTCACTAACGCAAAAAAAGCCAGACCGCTGATCTTCGACATCTAAGGAGGATGGTGGATTTGGCCATGTTGTACACAAAATTATAAGAAATAAAATAGAGGTGCCAGAACAAGGTCAGGTAAATGAGAATCTGTCCTTACAATGAGCTGTGATTAGAGATCACTTAATCCATTCTGAGGCT